>JAHWFO010022643.1:378155-409811 GCA_023313115.1 Rhysida immarginata
AATTAGGTTGCACCCCCCACCCCTCCTCCAAGAATCAATCTATCCTAATTCCCTTTAAAGAAATATGCTGCAAATTTACAGTATTAAGTATCATTTTATTCTACAAATAATAAAATATACATATCGTATATACTCGTCATCTTGTTTTAGGGATTTGACTTATGCATTTGCTTTTTGCAATGGAGAAATGGATGAACAATTGAGGAAAAAGATACGAAATATTGCACTGATTAATATACTGTATATTGTAAATACTTGGACAATATGCTGTAAGTTATATCAAATTTTAGACGCTAGTGCTTGGCGATAGTATCGCTCATGTATCTATGTTCAAAAAGTTTCAATATCGAATTTTTCAACGTTCTTGAATCTTCAATGTTTCATTTTGAATTCATTATCTATTGAACAACTGTTTAGGTTAAAGTATTGATGTATTGTAATAAAAGAACAAATAAAAAACTGCTGGTTTTGTTTAACCCTTTGTACTTTCCCTGGGGGTCAATCCATATGAAGTGATCCAATGAGGGTCGCTGGACCATTTTTAAAAATTTTGATTTTTTTTATATGTGATTACCCTATAATTGAGAAGTTCAAAACAGTTTTTAAAAAAGTTTTACCTTGCACCGTTACTGAATGGTGGCCATTTATATTTGTAAGTGCATGACGGTTTTTCAATTTGCAGACATTAGCGTTAATTTGAATATCTCTGCACTCGGTTAAGTTACAACATTGTAATTGACATGATTGTTTTTAGAAACGTCTCCTCTACAACATTGTTTATTACCCAAAATACCCTAAATTCAAAAATAACCAGTCAAAATGGCCTCCAAAGTTTAGTATTGAAAATGTAGAAAATCTACTTTTTAGACCCAAAAATAACAACCAAGGAATGATTTATCAGAGTGTATTTTTTTTCTCTAGTTAGATATCATATACTACTAGCCTTATATAGAGCAAGAACACTGACAAATGTTTACTTAATTTTTTATAAATTTTTGAAATTTGAAAATCTTTATTTTTTGTAAAGTTTGGAGCTAGTTATCTCTGGTGGGACTGAATATAAAAATTTGATTTTTGCACATTTTGTACACCTATATGATAGAAAAGTCCTGTAAAAATTTCAACATTGATATTTGAATGTGAACAAACATATGAATTTTTGAAAATGAGGAAATAATTCACATTACGCTACAATTGATCTTATGGTTGTTGCCTATTTAAATGGTTCAGGATGAAATACAAGGTTACCACTGGGTCAATGACCAGGCAACAGTGCATCTATTTGTTCTGTTCTTCAAAAATGAGAAAGATGAAGTTTGCAGTTCTTCAATTTGCGTTCTAAGCGACTACTTGGAGCACCACACTTCGGTTGTCCATGTGTTTCAAAAGTATGTAACAAATTACATATACGAAAAGTTGCCCAAGGTTGAGAAGCTCATATACTTTTCAAATGGAAGTGGTAGTCAATACAAGAACAAAAAGAATTTTTCAAATCTTTGCAACCACAAAGTAGATTTCGGGTTCGAGGCCGAATGGCACTTTTTTGCTTCTTGCCATGGTAAAAATGCATGCGATGGAGTAGGAGGTACAACAAAACGTGAAGTGAGTAAAGCCAGCCTACAAAGAACGACCACAGATCAAATTCTTACAATAGAGGACATGTATGCCTTTTGCAAGGATAATATTATAGGCATCACCTATTTTCTCATCAAGAAAGAAGAGATAGTTCTTCATATCAAAACAACACTTCAAACCAGATTTGAAAACTGTATAGCAATAAAAAGGAACAAAGCAATTCCACATATTCCTTGGCATTGCAGAAAACTTAGTTCGATGCTATTTAACATCAGAATCCGAAATTACGAGGATCATTGTGTCAGTAAAATTACATCTCTGTCTTTAACATTGAATGACATAGTGGCATGTGTGTATGATGGACAATGGTGGCTTGCACAGGTTGAAAGAATAAGTTTGGAAAACAATGATGTTTTTGTGCATTTTTACCATTCTGCTAGCCCAAGAATGTCATTCAAGAAATCTACTAGTGACAAAGTTTGAATACCAATGAAAAATATATTAAGGAAGCTTTCAGTGCTTGAACATACCACAGCAACTGGGAGGTCTTATTCTATATCGCAAAAGCTCTCTGAAGAAATAAGTGTTCTTAACAATCACCACTAGGATTAGGAAGCACCGCATCTCGAAAGTATGTTAACTGAAAATATTTATTTGAAATTTGTCAAGATAATATAAATGCTTAATTCAGTAATTTTTCGAGTGCATGCATATATACCTTAACTTCAATAATAATTGATAGCATCTAGCGAATATCACACAGAAAATAGGCAAAAGCCATAAGATCAATTGTAGTGTAATGTGAATTATTTCCTCATTTTCAAAAATTCATATCTTTGTTCACAGTCAAATATCAATGTTGATATTTTTACAGTACTTTGCTATCGTATAGGTGTACAAAATGTGCAAAAATCAAATTTTTATATTCAGTCCCACCAGAGATAACTAGCCCCAAACTTTACAAAAAATAAAGATTTTCAAATTTCAAAAATTTATAAAAAATTAAGTAAACATTTGTCAGTGTTCTTGCTCTATATAAGGCTAGTAGCGTATATCTAACTAGAGAAAAAAAATACACTGATAAATCACTTCTTGGTTGTTATTTTTGGGTCTAAAAAGTGGATTTTCTACATTTTCAATACCAAACTTTGGAGGCCATTTTGACTGGTTATTTTTGAATTTAGGGTATTTTGGGTAACAAACAATGTTGTAGAGACATTTCTAAAAACAATCATGTCAATTACAATGTTGTAACTTAACCGAGTGCTAATGTCTGCAAATTGAAAAACCCTCGTGCACTTACAAATATAAATGCCTGCCATTCAGTAACGGTGCAAGGTAAAGCTTTTTTAAAAACTGTTTTGAACTTCTCAATTATAGGGTAATCACATAAAAAAATCAAAATTTTTAAAAATGGTCAAGCGACCAACTTAACTTTTTTTGGATCACTTCATATGGATTGAACCCTGGTTATTATATGCATTTTCCCATACTTGATTATGTACGTCATTTTTCACAATACAGTTATGATTTTTTTAACTTTTATTTTGGGATAAAGTCCAGAAAGCTAAACTTTCATCCAAAGTGTTGGCAGCCATATCAACAATCTGGCCAACACAGCCTTTAAAGATTCTCGTTATCTTATCAGGAATTTATTTAAGCAGTGGAAGGGTTAATAAATGAAATCGAAATGGATTAATAAATTATTCTTTAATTTTATTGTAAACTCCACTTATAAGAGCGCTCCACTTAAAAGAACCCTCTGCTTATGAGAGCTTTGATCAATTCTGGCTCGTACATAAGCTGAATGTGGTTTTTAGGGCTCATTTTTTGGAAAACAAAATCTCAGTTTATAGAGGAGTATATACGGTAATAAAATTTGGGTATAATTATCGGATAATTAGAATCAGATTCCCCAGACGAAATTCACTCGGACAAAACAACTTTTCATCGCAAAAGAATAACAAAAGTCCCATGTTACAGTTTTTTTCAGAAAAATAATTTAATAGATTGGCAGCAGCATTGGTTAGGCCACACAAGCAAAAATTTTCACTTTTTAATAGTTAGGCCATGGTAAATTTGATTGGCTGTTTTTCATTCATAATTTGAAAAACTGTAACATGGGACTTTTAAATTTTAAAAAGGACTTTTAAAAATAAGCCTTTTTAGAGATAATTATGAAAATGAGCAAGCATGGGTCTCAGGAGTCATGCTCAGGCAGTAGTTTTATCACTAAGCAAGAGAGGAAGGATGATATGAATAGGATTTGCAGTCAATATTGATTCATCTACTTTTTTGGGACCTGAGGATTTATGAATTCCACATCCACTTATGGGGCCTGTGACTGAGCTAGAATTAATTTCTTGTTTCTTGCTTTATGTTAATAATTGTTTTCTTTTAAATTTTAAAAAGAAAATAATAAAATAAAAAGATAATAAAATTTTAATAATTTAAAAAAAATTATTTTATTTGTTTGGAAATTATGAAAGTGTGGATTTTGCCAATAAGATGGGAAGCAAGATTCACATCCATATTCAGTATGTGAAAGTAAACACATCTGCTCTATTTACTCATTGCTACTTTGAGTAGAGAAGATGAATGAATAGAAAAAAACAACAACAACAACAACAACAACAAAAATACCCACCTAGCTTCCTTTCAACATAGATGGAAAAATATGATGAAAGGAATACTTACCATTATGGTTCAAGTAAAAAGGTAGTGTAAAGGTTTTTTAATAAGTCTAATTAAGGAATGAGACAAGCAACATCATGCCCAGTCTGTTCAATGGATCAGGCCAAAACACTCAAAAACATATCTTATTGGTAAACTTATCTGGCAGAAGCTTTATATGGGAAC
Organism: Rhysida immarginata; assembly: GCA_023313115.1. Taxonomy (NCBI): domain Eukaryota; kingdom Metazoa; phylum Arthropoda; class Chilopoda; order Scolopendromorpha; family Scolopendridae; genus Rhysida; species Rhysida immarginata. The sequence goes on from JAHWFO010022643.1 coordinate 382,590, forward strand.
TTTAATCAGGATTTATAAAATGCTGCCCACTTTTGTTTACATAATTAAAAGAAGCAACTATTATAATTCTTCTATGGCAGTAGTTGTTCATTTTCTGAAAACAGTTAGTCTGGATTAAACAGTCAAATGACTGCTTTCTCTACCAATCAATTCTTTAATTGCAGTGTTGTTTTTCTACATTAATTAGAAATTAAGAAGAAAACAACTATTAAATTACAATTATCAGCTATTATATAATGAATAAGCAGTTATATTATTCACCAAGGATAGTATTGAGTAAATGCAATACTAATAAATCAACAGTTGCACAAATGAAATGTGTTAGTTGTAGTATGCACGGAATGAACAATGAAATAAAAAAAATAATTTTATAAGTGTAATTTCCTTTTGGGTTCTTTACATTATGCAAGGAATATAAAACTGACTATTCCTTGGTGCATCAACATTTATTCTAAAAATCAAAGACTATACAATGCACTCAGCCCATTCCCTCAATACTTCCAACTAACATAACATTTAAATTTTATCAATATAAATTTATATGTAAAGAAATAGTTTAGCTTACTGAATTAAAGCCAACAATCTACTGTTTCACGGTTTAAAACTAGAGTATTTTCAAAAAAATTATCAGCTCAAACTCTCATCTGCCATTTTCCTTAAACCGGCATGACATTGGTCCTGATGTTGCCAGTACAAAGAGGGAGGACTGTATATTAAAATTATAAGAATTATTTTACATTAATAAAATTAATATAAATTACATGCTGGCTATCTGCAATGCTTACCATATGCTGAAGCAATTGTAGTCAAACAAGGAACAACAACTGCAGATGCTGAAATTAAAAACAAAATTATTTTAAATCTTAAAATCAAACATGAAGTAAAAAGTTAAAACAGAGATAAAAACATACCATATGAATAGAAAGCCAAACCCAAGTACAACATAAATTGCGTGGAAGAAAAGCCAATCAATATAAAAGATGGAATAACAAGTAAGATCCCCTGAAATTGTGAAGACGAGACATGAATTAAATATTAAAAAGTGGGAACTTAAAAGTTCAATACAGTTCCAATCTTTACTTTTAAAATGGCTATCATATTTTTTTGGAAACTTATTTTTCTAGTACATGTGTATATTTTCAGATAATTTAATAAGGGAACTTGTTAATTCAGTAAATAATATTTAGAAGAAAAAGGATTTTTAAAAAAAACCACACTTTCAATATATTTTACGAGGGGCGATCATAAAGTCATTATAATCAGCCAAAAGACTGAGAAATAGGGTGACACTGCACAATGGTAACGTCAGTCCTTCCTACAAATATGCATTTCCCAGGCACTTTTATAGAAGTCCTCCTCTTGGCTGTTGAGGAACTGCTCCACCTCAAAGACGACCTTGTCGTCATCTTGGAAATGAGATGCCATCCCAGGAGCCCAGCAGAAACATCGAATCGTTTTGGAGACAAATGATGACAACTTAAGCCTAGGCGAATGGCGTTCCAAGCTTTGTGCTTAGTGATGGTCTGACACTAGCCTAGGGAGCCACTCTGCCGAAGCCGACAATGGTGGATTAACGACAGCAACAAGGTGCCATTGTCGAAACAATGGAGCTCCAGTTCCAGCTCAGTGATTCCTGTGGATGGACACGGCCAGACAAGAGAGGATCATCAAGTTGGTTTGGTGGAGTCCCCGCACTAGCCAAGTACGGTGAGGACTTCTTTATGCTCGTGTGGAGTGAACCAGTGGAGGATTTAAGGCCCTTCGTTGATCGTCAGTTGTCAGGTTGTTGTTTGAACGTTTTGTATATTGAACTTTCATTTCGTTTGGGCTATGGCTTTATGTTCTATCGTGACTTTATTTATCGAGTGCTTGGTTTGTAATATTGTTTAATTTAAATTTTGGAACATAGAAATTTTTAGTGTTCAATTGTTAGCTTTATTATTTGAATAATGCTATGGAGCTTCTGTGGTGGGAGCTAATGTATAAGTAGCTTTTATAGTAATTTTTATATCGTATGTTTTATTGGGATGGCTTTTATGATTTATGGTACTTATTGTGTATCTTATTTGAATAATGGTTGTTTAGCCATTTTGTAGTTTTTACCTTTGTGAAAGTAAGCCATTTTTGTTACATGCTGATCTGGAAGGGAAGTTTTTTAGGCCTGTACAGGTCTGTAACAGGTAATTTTGGTAATTGTTTTGTTGGTCCCCAATGTATATCATGCTGTTGGAGCTTACTTGGAATCAGGATTATTTGTGTTCTAGTCGATTCTGGTTGGTTACATTCTGGGTAACGACTTTACACACTTGTTGATTGTGCTTGGCAATTATAGGAATTCATTGCTCTTGTGTAAAAAGGGGCGGGTATTCTCTCGTCTAGTATTGGGATTTCATTGAGATTTAATGTTTTCTTGGGAGTTTTAGATGTGATAAGTTTTATTTTAGATTTCTTATTATTTTGTATTCACAGCTAACTGATGTATACTGAGGTTTGTATAAATTGACAGAATTTAAGCATGGACTTAGATTGTTTATTGTTAAGAGCAGTAAATTTTATTAATGTTATTTGTTGAGATGTTACTGATGAGTAAAGACTTGAAGTCAATATCGATGTTATTGACACTTAATAAATTTATCTTAACTTGTTTATTTAACTTAATTTATTTGTATAGTGTTAACTTCTTCTTAGTTTTGTTTGTCACCTATTCCTTATGTATTGCATTTTTGATTTTTTTTTTTTTTTTTTGTGTGTTTGAATAAAAAACCTTTTTCCAGTCATATCTAGTGTTGAGCCCTCTCTTTGACGAGAGTGACACCCATGCTTCGGGGTCACTCATTTCGTCACAAGGGAATGGAAACATCCTTCATCACCCAAAACGAAGAAGTTTAAAGTCACCCAGTCGGCACGGAAGGTGATGGTCAGCGTATTTTGGGACAATAAAGGCATCCTACTCATGGAATTTCTACCCAGGGTTGCACTGTCACTACAGCCACTTATTGCAGAAGCCAGATGAAGTTACGGTCAGCCATTCGAGGGGAACGTCCAGGTGCTTTGCAAGATGGAGTTCTTCTGTTGAATGACAACGCTCGTCCACACAGTGGCAATATCACTGTGGCTCACATATGGTATCTAGGTTGGGAAAGACTGCCAAATCTGCACTGTAGGGCAGATTTTCCAACATCTGACTTTTACCTCTTTGGTCCACTGAAGAATCACATGGGTGTCACCGGTTCTGGGATATGGAGGAGGTTTATCTGGAGATTAGCAACTGGCTATGACATCAACCACAAACTTTCTTTTCGCTGCTGGCTTTGAGGGACTCATGAGACAATGGGACAAATGCCTAAATGTTCATGGAGATTACGTTGAAAAATAAATCAAATTTCATCAGGTAACTATTTCATCTTTCATTTCTATGCTATTTTTGTGATTTATATATTGACTTACCCTCGTACTTATTGATGAGTTAATTGTAAGTGTGGAAAGAAAGTTTATAAATTTGATCTCAGAAATATAAAATCTTGAAAATAAGAAAATAAAGTGCATCCTAAATAAAAAATATCTGTTATATTTGGAATAAGCATATTTTTTGTAACATACTGAATTGGGAAGATGAAAACATAATATTCTGACTAAACTTGGTGACCAAAAATCCACTCTTTGCATAAAGAAAACAAAAGCAGAAAATTCCTAAAACAGGGGAGAAAAGTTCATGTATGGGACATCTTCCAGACACCATACGTTGGAATATTTACATGTAGAACAATAAACACACGAAATCACTCATATTTAATACTTGCCACAATGGAAGATTGAATGATATTAAACAAAACAATCACTAAATTTCAACATTTCAGGATGTTCTAAACAAAGAGAGAAAAGGATGTTGAGGTAAACAGTCAGCACTCGTGATCTGAATAACGCCTTCTTCAGATCCTAACCCTTTACAAAGTCTAAGAGATAAGTGTCTTCAGGCTTATGGCGATTAATCAATAAACTATTCCATTTACTGTATATCTGGCTTTTTACTGGATATAGGTGTTGCCTACATTAGTTTTGGTTCGGAACTTTATTATCACTCCATGAGTTTCCCGGGTTATGAAGGCAATTTCAGTCGAACCATTCTAACCAAAACTGAGCCACACCCAACTGAAATATATCACTTCATCTTTTCTGATGTGCCAATAAAATACCAACCATCTGGACTGTCAAGATTAAATTTTTTATCGTCAATCCAGATGATATTCTTGGTCTGTCCACCCCATCTTTTGATGTACTCATTCAAACCTCGAAGCTTTGTGTTGTTTTTTCAGTGCTGGATAACTTATTCTTTTTTGTAACGAAGAATGTTACACGGTTTTAACACACAATGCACAGTAGACTCTGATAACTGAATTTCTAACTATGTTGCTAACTGCCAAACTGATGTTGTGGTATTACTGACTGCTCTGCAAATATTTCTCTTTTGTGGATTAGTCAGCACCTGCCATAATTAGTCCCATATTTATTATTTAGACACACAAAATTATCCACAAGTATGCGTGAATGACTACAGTAAGTGCCGTTGCAATATGCCTAGAAGACACGTTTTTGGCCATGCGGAGTGGAAATTTTTACCTTTTGAAACTCTTATGATGACAATCCTCTACCCAGGATTTTGACACAAGTTATATGTAAATTAGATAGTTGTCTATAAATTTGATGACTTATCTGATTTTAGAGGAGGGTGATAAGATCATGCATAAATTTGCATAAAGTGTTTTGCAGAAAAATGGACGGCATTAAGCAATTCAGACAATGAAATTACTTTTTTTTTTTTTTTTCTTTTTTTGGTAGGTTTTTTTTCCTTCTGCATTGTAAAATTATCCACAGTATGGTCAAAATACTGTTTAATTATTCTCCAAATTTTGCAACTATAATTTCATTAGTGTGTTTACGAAACATGAGAAAAATCCAACGCGTGATTTTTGTTGGTTTTTAAAGAATCTTTTGTCCTTTGATGATTTCCGGTATGCTGCTTTTTTCAAGATACAAGGCTATAAAGGATTTTCAACAACTGGACCAATTTTTCTACCAGAAGACTTACCGGTGAGGTATACTGAAAGTTTGTAGAACACTCGCTACCAGTCTTTCTAGAGGATATACCACTGCAATGAGAAATGTAATGTGGTGTATGCACGATGGTGCACCAGTGAATTGATTGCTCGTGAATTTTTAAAAGCAACATAGTAAGACCGCTGGATTGATTGAGCTGGACCTCATTTATGGACTGCTCGATCGCCAGACTTAAATCCCATGGGGTTTTTTCTATGGGGCCATCTGAAGTCGTTAGTTTATACTACCCCCACAGAAAATGTAGAAAATTTGAGAAATTGGATAGTCGATGGGTATAATGCAATAAGAAACAACCCTGGTGTTTTTGAAGGAGTTCGGCAGTCAATGATGAGAAGATTGGATTCGTGCATCATAGCTGATGGTAGTCATTTTCAGCACTTATTGTAAATTAAGAAGTTTACATAATAATTCGGTAAAAAAAATAAAAAAAAAAAAAAAAAAAAAACAGATTTATTTTGTCGAAAAAACTTTATCGCCTTATATCTTCGAAACAAAGCGGCATTCTGAAAATCATCAATGGACAAAAAATTCTTAAAATAACCCAAAAAATCATGGCTTGAATTTTTCCTGTATATTTAGTAAACACCCTGTATATACACTAATGATATTATATTTGCAAAATTTAGAGAATGCTTAAATAGTATTTTGATCACACTTGGGAATTTTTACAATATAGAAGGAAATATAGAACAAAAACCCTTGAATTTTTGCTGTATGTTTAGCAAACAATTTGTTTTGTTTTCTTTTTTTTTATTATTGTGAAAAATTTGCTTGGCTTTAAGCAATAGGGACATGCCTTACATACAATGTTGTCATCTTTTGATGTTTTATTGCAATTCACATTGATCATTTCTGGCAGCAGAAAGGTGAAAGTGATTTTTGCTGTATGCTGACTAAAGATGTAATCCAGTGTACACATTAATTGGGGATTTTATCTTCAGTCAGCATGCAGCAAACGCCAATTTCGCCTTTCTGCAGCCAGAAGTGTGTAGGTCAGTGTGAATTGGATAAAACATCAAACGAAGATAACATTGTAATTATATTCTTATTTTCAAGTTTTTGCATTTGCAAAGTCAAATCTATAAACTTTCTTTTTACTGTTTATATGCAGTATATTAAAAAAGCTTTAATTTATGTAATTAAATTTCACTATTCAAAAATGTATGTAAATGATGATCATGAATTTTCTTACTTGCAATACAGTACGCCGCAAATTTTGGGGTGAAATTCTCCTAACATATCCACCTACATTTTAAAAACCAAAAGTGTACATAGATTTATTAAAATTGTATTTTGTGCAAATAATGAAAAAATGATTTAAATTTTTAGAAAGTCACCTTGAATAACAGCCATAATCAAACCAATGAACAAAAACATCTTCCCTTGTTGCATACTGGATCAAATATTAGAATAAAGCATTAAATTAAAGTGAAATTCAGTTTAATTCTAAATTCATTTGAATATAAAAACATTTAAAAAATAACTTTATTCAAAAAAATCAATTTTTATTTTTTTCTTCAGAAATGCATTTCCTTTTTCTTCCATTACTAAAATAAATTCTATTATCAATTACTAACCAGTGTTTCATTTTGTACAGAATATGACAATGCAAATAAAAAGTTATATAAGAAATATCAAGAGGGATAGCAGCTTAACCATAGCAATATTAGTTCACAGCCTCCAAAAAAATAAAAGCAATGTTTTGAATTTTGCATAAAAAATTTCTTTAATTTTACATACCATATTTACCCAATTATAAGACAAGTTCGTTTTCTTTTTTTTTTCATCTTTGGAGGGCAAAATAAAGGAAATCATCTTAAAATTGATTCTTTAGTCCCAACAAGCAATGTGGGTAACTTCACTGCAAAAGCCAAGCTGGACAACAAATAAGTTGATGACAGACTGGATTAAAAATGTCTGATGTAAATACCCAAAGTCTTTATTCATAAGAAAAGGAATGATCATTTGGCATCCAAAAAGAAAAAGAAAGCTTTAGAAGCTTTAGAAGTTCAGTTTTAGAAGCTTATAAGTGCAATGCATTTATTAATTAAATGAAAGGGTTAATTGTTAGTAGTAGCTAGTTGTTAGTAGAATTTCAGTACTGGTAGAATGCATATAGTTCATTTTCTGAATTAAATTTTTTTTTTCTTGAAATGCTTGCAATTTTTTTTTTTTTTTTTTTTTTTTTTTTTTTTTTTTTTTTTTTTTTTTGTGGGTTGGGGATCATCTTATATTCGGGTAAATAGGGTCTTTAGATTCAGGACAGAATTTATTTAATTTTGAATCATTTCTTGCTAAACATAATGAAGGTGTGAGATAGGTGGCTGTGCATAATAAGAATTTAGCATATTTTGATGTTCACATGCTCTTTTTCCCATATTAACATATATTATCAGGTCGTTGCATATCAAATGTCTGATTTTGAGGTCAGTTCCGCGCTTCAGCACGGTTTCCACGTTTAGTAGCAAGTACCCAAAACAAAGTGGTACATTCCCAGAGATAAACCTATCAGCGACCAGCTGCCTGAAATTTGCATGTCTGTGATGATATTTAATAGCGAAAATAGTCATGACTTCATACGAATTACATGTGATAATGCATTACGAGTTCAGGATTATCACACTACATCCAACACCTCTCGAAACATCAATAAGGTATTCGGTGTAGGCACCATAAATGAACGTACTGTCCAACGTTGGTTCCAAAAATTCCGGGCGAGAGTGACGGACCTGGCAAACGAGCCACGCACCAGACCACCCAACGTGTTGAATGACACTGATCTGAAGCGATCTGTGGAAGAGGACCCGTCAAAAACTGTTTGGGACTTTGCAGGGAATCATGCTGTATCAGCGTCGACTGTCAGTAGACACCTTAGGACCATCGGCAAGGTGAAAAAGCAGGACAAATAGGTCCCACATGAATTTACGGAAAACCAAAAAAAGCGTCGTTGGAGGTGTGTACAGAATTGATCTTTGGGAATGGTAAGGCATCTATACTTAAAGCGCGTAACAATTCAGCTATTCACGGTTCGATTGATAAGCTTTTTGTTTCCCGCTTAGCTCCTGATACAAATGTTTCCCAAGTAAAAGCTGTTATTGCGGACATAATTAGCCCAGAGGACATTGTTGAATGTCACAGACTAAAAACCCGTTACAACTCTTATTCTTCATTTTATTTAGCAGCCGACAAGCAAGTTTCTCAACAGCTATTTAATCCAGATTTATGGCCTACCAGTACCTTCATCTCTCAGTTTTTTGGTCAATTACATAAAAATCAGATTTATGGCGCGAAGGACGTCGTCCCCTCACCTAAAATAGATGATTGAAATTTTGTATCAAAACATTCGCGGTGTTAGAACTAAGATTGCCCAAGTTTTTAAGTTTACATCGCTTAATAAAACTTTGGTCTATTCTTTCACGGAAACGTGGCTAAACTCTACAATAATCAATAATATGTTATTTAATGATTCGTTTGTAGTTTACAGGACCGATCGGACGAGTGCGAAAAGAGGTGGGGGTGTCTTAATTGCTGTGCCCAATTGTATAGCCTCTGAAGAGATTAAATTTAGCTCATCTGTGACATCGATAGATGTAGTTGGTGTTAGGCTGTCTTCTAGTGGGAAGCATGACCAGTTGAATCATCATGGTAATAGTTTAAATATCTGGTCCGTTTACATCCCGACGTTGATTTCTAATAGCATGTATCAGTTATTTCTTGAAGAGTTGGCTGAATTTGCTATTACTCTGCCGGGTGTTAACATTATTACCGGGGATTTTAATTATACAAATTCCCAGTCGACTCGGAATTCCAACAATATTAATGCTACTAGGCGTAGACTGACGGGCGTCTGAGCAGCTGAACTTGGGATCAGTAATTATAATAAAATTAATAATTCCTATGGCGACACCCTTGATAAGATATACGCCTCTAAATATATAGTGCTGAAACATGCGCCATCAGTGATTGATCTTGAAGATAAATTCCATCCGCCTTTAGCGATAGTCTGTGATTTTGAGTGCCCGATTTCTGCTCTTCTCAGCGCGATTTTAAGAAGGCCAATATTTGGAATTTATTTAAAGGTCTCTCGTTTTCAGACTGGTCCGTTCTTGATGACTCCCAGTCTGTTGAGCAGATCTGGGATATTATAACGGATCGATTTTCTGCAGCTATCATCAAAAATGTTCCTTTAATTAATTATTCTAAGACCAATAATGTTTCCGATTTGGACCTCTAATAACACAATCCAACTTTGGAAACTGAAACAATTGAACTATAGACTTTTTAAACAATCTAAGGATTCTGAGGATTATCTTGCGTTTCAGGAGGACAGGAAGAATTTTAAGACAGCGTATAATAATGATTTTGCTGATTATTATCAGTCGGTGGAGAAAGATTTAAATTCGCAGGGTCGCCTGTTCTGGAACACCACTAATGAATTACTTGGTAAAAGGCGTTCTGCCTAATCTTGGTCTAACCATTTCTCAGCAGAGGAGATTGCATCTTATTTTGAACAAACTATGGGGAACGACTGTGTTTTGTCTTTTCCTGACCAGCGAGTCTCATCGTTTTGGGATCAGCTTCAAGGTAAACTTTCTTTACCACCTATTTCCTCCACCGAAATCTTTCTTTTGGCTAAATGAATTACTGCGTCTAAGATTGTCCACCGTAATGGCATACCCGATTTTGTATTCAAGGGCTGCTTATCAGCCATTTTACAGCCTCTTGCGGTATTATTTAATGCTTCTTTGGCTTCCGGCGTATATCCAAGCGAATGGAAGATCGTTAACATTGTTCCTATTCCTAAGTCAGCACGGTCACGTCTATTGAATGATTTCAGACCGATTACGATTCTTCCTTACCCTGCTAAAATTCTTGAAACATATGTTGCTAACCATCTTGCCTCCTTTGTTGATCTCAATCTACCTGAAGAGCAACATGCGTTTAGGAGGAGAAGATCTACCTCCACTAATCTGGCATGTTTGCTGCATTATTTGGTTCCTTATATTGACCAAAGGTTGCAGGTAGACGTCCTATATCTGGACTTTAGCAAGGCCTTAGATAGTGTTAACATCCGGCTGTTGCTTCATAAATTGGATAAAGTTGGCCTTGCGGATAATGTGGGAAACTGATTCACTTCACTTCTTAGCGGGCGTAGTTTTAACATCAAGGACTCGAATGGTAGTTATGCTACTGGTAGAATTCGCAGCGGTGTCCCTCAAGGTTCTCCTTTGGGCCCAATGCTTTTTAACATCTTTATTGCCGATTTAGCATTGAATTTTGTCGATCTGCAGGTCAAGTATTTGTTATACGCAGATGATCTGAAACGTTTTCTGCTATTCATTGCTGGGATGACTGCCTCGAACTGTCTTCGGTGCTGGATTCTGTTGCTCGTTGGGCAGAATTGAACGGCCTTTCACAAAATGTATCAAAATCCTTCTGTCTAACGTATTCTAGAAAAGTCATTAACTATTATTATGACTATACTTTGAAGGCCAGTTCTATTCAGCGTAGAACGTCGATTAAGGATCTCGGTGTGATTTTTAATTCAAAATTAAATTTCTCCGATCATCTTGACTCTTTGTTAGTGGAAACCAGCAGGCGTGTGGGTATTATCAAGCGTCTTGCTGGTTTCTTTAGGAGACAAGATACGTTTCTTATGTTATATAAATCTTTTGTTTTATCTAAGATTATGTACGCCCCATGGATTTGGTTTTCGGGCAGTACTCAGTTATTTGACCATCTACAAGTTAAGCTGCTGAGTTTTTATTGTTTTCTTCGTTGTACTGAGAAAATCACAGACTCCACCTCCCTGGCCTCATTATTTAATTTGCAATTCATTTTTAATAAAATATTACTTAAAATTTTGCTAAAGATAATTAATGGGAGTTTTTTTCTCCTCAAACTCTCGATCTTATTGGCTTTCGGGTTCCGAATTCCAATAGATCCCGTCAACCTTTGATTTTTTTGGGGAAAAGAAGGACGAATGTTATGAATTTTGATCCTGCCAACAAACTAGTAGATATTCTCAATAAGTCCTTTCCCCATTTGAATATATTTTTTGATAAACGCTGTTCCTTTTTTGGAACTAGTTAGTTTTTTGCCTGCGTGAGTGTGTGTGTGTGTTCGATGTTTTTCATTTTTGGTGTTCAAGTGCATGTGTTTTTTTCTTTGTTTTTTTTTTTTTTTTTTTTTTTTTTTGTGACAACTTCGGGTTCGGCCTCCCAGTTTTCTGGTGGGTTTTATCCCTGTTGTTACTTATTAAATGATATTATTTTACTATTATTATCACTATTATTATTATTGTTATTATTATTATTTTACTAATTTCTTGTCTGACTCGGCCGGCGTTTGGCTTTGTTTTTTGTTTTTTTTTATCTATTTATTTTATTATTATTATCATTATTATAACATTCCTGTTATCTTCTTTTCTTTATTAGTCTATTTTATATGTATCATTAACCCCGTTTTGGGCTTCGGCCTGTTGGGGGGCAACATAGGGCCTCATCTTGTATCGGGTGGATTGTATCCCTGCTGTTGCTACATTATTATTATTATTATTATTATTATTATTATTATTATTATTATTGTCTGTAAGTCCAGAGTGGGGTATATTCGGAGTGGTGTTCCTCAAGTTTCTCCCTTGGGTCCGGTCCTTTTTAATTTATTTATTGCATATCTAATTGCATTTGAACCCACTAGTCCCCCATTGAAAATCTCTGTTCTAATGTACGCAGACGACATAAAGATCTTTTCTACTGTTGATTGTTGGTCCGATGCAAAACTGCTGCAGCATGCGCTAGATAACATTTTTCAGTGGTCACTTCAAAATGGGTTAGACTTAAATCCTAAAAAATCATTCTTTGTCTTGTTCTCAAAGAAAACTGTAAATTTGGTTGGTAGCTATGTTCTGGGTAATGTTCCGCTAGAGAGAAAATATTGTGCAAATGATCTTGGGATCACCTTCCAATATAATCTGTCTTTTAAGGAGTACTTAGGACAATTAATCTCACAGACGTGTGCAAGGACAGGAATAATTAAGAGATGTAGTAAATTCTTTAAAGAATTAGATACTTTTATTAAGTTATGTAAGTCCATCATTGTTCCAAAAATAACCTACTGCGCTCTTATTTGGTTCTCCGGAGCTTCCCAAGACTTTTTGTTTTTACAGTCTAAAGTTTTTAGATTTTATAAGTTTCTTCTACTTAATTTTAATTGCAGTCGGTTTTCCAAAGTAAGTTTGGAAAATTGTTTTAATTTACTACTGATATTGGAAACATGCCTAATGAATATGTTTAAAAAGATTCTGCATGGGCAGGTGTTTGCACCTAGAATTCTTGAAAGGATCTTTATCCGGGTATCCTATTCAAATAGAAATAATAAAACTATTTTTACAACCGATAGATGGTATACTCAGATTGCAAAGCACAATCCTGCTTGCAAACTAATAAATTGTTATATCCAATATATAGTAGTGCAGATTCAGATATGTTTAATGGTAGGTGTAAACCTCTTTTTTGATTTTAATTTCTTTTTTTTTTTTTTTAATGAAAAAACTGAGCTGAGCTCATCTCTTTTTGTTTATTTTTCACCCGTTCATTTTCCTTTATATGTACTGTCATTAACCCCGTTTTGGGCTACTGCCTGTTGGGGGACAACATGGGATTTGGCCTTCAGTTTATCTGATTGTTTCTTTTCCTGCCTTGTTGTTACATTATTATTATTATTATTATTATTATTATTATTATTATTATTATTATTATCTTTAGAATTAGATAAAGGTGTAAGTGACTACTGTATGTGCTTGAAGAGAAGATGTCACAAGGAAAGATATCTGAATTCAGTGAGAGGGAAGTTAAGTTATGAGATCTCCTCAGTATATATGACACTGTCACAAGGAGTATCGACGCAACCTATAAATGCATGGAAGACAATAACAAAAATGATGTAAAAAATTTACTTATTTAAAACATATGTTTATTATAGGCAAAAATTCAGTGTTCATTGGTTTGCTAATTAATTTTCATAATCTATGTGCAGCTATGCCCAGTTATTAGGCATCAACAAATTTAAAAAGGTGCCTAGGTTTATTTTATCATTAAAATATTCAATAGGCTAAATTCATTTTAGGTTCATGATATACACAAGAAAAATTCTGCTTCAGTTGAAAAAGAAAGAAGCTACAAAATGTGAGCGCCATTTGTGAATGAACTCCCTTCTCACTGAACTTAGACTGACCTCAAAGTCTTCTCGCGCATGCGGACTGTATAGAGTTGTCCTTTACTTAAGTTCAAAAAAAAAGAACATTTTTTTACTACCTGGTATAATGAAAACGAATATGAGTTAGGAACGTTAGAGTGAACTCCAAACCGGAATATAAAAACAGATACAAGAAATAAATCAATCCTAAACTTTGCAAAGATTTCATGTCTGAAACAAATAAAAATTTTAATTTATCAGTATTTTATCATTAAAAAAACAAACAAAAAAAACCTATAAATTAGTTTCAAAATTACCATTTTTATTCAGTTTGTCCACCGGTTTAAATGCAAATAATGATAATGGGTTAATGAGATTTAAAGCTTTACCAAGGCGATTTTCAAGATTTTTACTCTGTTGGAGGTATTAAAAAATACATTTTTCAATCTCCTTAATGTTTTCTAGTTTTAATTTATTATAAAGTGTCATAAATCTCAATAAAAATCTTACTCTCTTTTCCTTGGGCAAAGATTCGGAAAAGCATGCAACCAGGTAAACAATATCTAATAAAACAAGGGCAAAAGCAAACAATGCAGGTGTTACGAAAAACATCCCCGACTGGCTACGTGCCCACTGAGCAAATGCAACACCAGATATAGGGCCCAAGATGAATCCTAATGAAAACGCAGCGCCAACCATTGCCTGATAAGGAGAATTCCCAAACGCTTTATTAACACAAAAATCAAAACACAAAAAATTTATAAATTCAACAAAAACCAAAAAACATCATACATACCATTCCTTTCCCTCGGGTTTCGTATGAGGTGACATCTGTTATGACTGCAGTGCTAATGTTGACATTGCTTTTACTAATTCCACCAACAATCCGAGCAAGAACAAAGATAGAAAAACTATGTGAACAAGCCCACAAGGCATAAGCAATCAACTCTCCTAACTAAAGTAAGAGAAAGATACCAAGGAAATGTAAGATAAATGAGAATATACTTACATCTTTGTTCATAAATAAACAATAAATAATTAAAAAGCTAAATGAAAACAACTTATTCTTATCATAAAGTCATGAATCAATTCGAGAGCATTACGCATATTGCTGCTTATAATCCAACAAATTTTACAATTTTTTAAGTATTTAGCTAAAACCAAGATATACTTAAATAAAAAGGTAATTTAAGTTAAGAATATACACAAGAATATGCATACAACAGTACAGGGTGATTTTAAATTAACCTACAACGCAAGGAAACTTGACAAACTACAGTAGAGACAACACCCTGCAATCAGTACATAAAAATATTAAATATTTAATGGAATATACTGTAAATCTTCTACTATAATGCGACCCCTTGTATAATGCGACTCCACTTTTTCGGCCCAAAAATCGGCAAAAATCCTATCCTCTTGTATAATGCGACCCCCATTTTTGACTCCTCGCGAGAAATAAAATGTGCAAACTTATACAAAAAAAAAATCTTTATTTTTAAATAGTCTGGATATTTAATATTCAAAAACCTTCAAAATCAACTTCGACAAAGCAACTGCCACAACCTCATCGAGGCAGTTTGGAAGTTTATAGCCTGTTATAGCCCTACATTGAGATGGAAAGCTTTCTCACTTGCACATCAACAAAAAAACACTACAGTACATCAATTTTCTTAATAAAAAGACAAGTAATCTTTATTCAGTTTAATATTTTCACTGCATAAGCTTTCTTGTAGGCTTTGGTTCGAGGCAGTTTGGAAGTAGGCCTATTTAGAAGTATCGATGTTTGGGAGAAGTTATTTTCGATGTTGTTAGATGTTGGCGACGAGAAATTCGAATAAAAAGTGAATTAATTTATTGTTTAATGAACTGGACACTGAATATGCAATGTAATTAATGTATAATATACGGTAATGTTATCAGGAGAAATTCTCCTCCGGACAAAACCTCCTCCGGCCGCAGTCGTCGGAGGGCTGATTTTTATCCTCTTGTATAATACGACCCAGCAAATTTAGATGCTTTTTTAGGCCAAAAAAATTCGCATTATAGTAGAAGATTTACGGTAAGCATTTTTACTAAATAATGTTTTGTAACCTCTACCCTTGATTGTACCACCTTATATGAAGGGTGCCAATGTATCCAATATCCCATTGATTGGACCCCCTCCCCCCTTTTTATCACCACCAGAATCCAATGCAATGAATTCAAAATTCAGCCAGCTCAATATCAACCCTTTTAAAACAATCAAAACATTCAATCAAGGACAAAGGTTGGGTTCTTTAAAAAGTGGCAGGTTGTGACTTATTTATTCCAATAAGATAGGCAAGGATTAGAATCAAATAAACATCTTTTTATTCAAAGATAAAAGAATACCAATGAGATACAAAAATATATAAAAACTTACATCTAAGGAAAGAAAGAGATAGTTCTTAATGCTCAAGAAGAAAGTTAATATAAATCCCCACTTACTTATAACTATGATAAATATGCAAAAATTCAATAAATGTAAATCAAACTCTTCAATCGCTCTGAGGATAGAGATAGCATTACTTAAAACTCAATTCTAATAAAGTTCTCTCAATTGTTCCTTATCATACCTTTTTCATGACAACTAAGAAATTCTATAAATCAAAGGTTTCCTTTCTTTACTTACAATCATGTAGTTTCAGACACCTGCAGACTTGTGATCACATTTAATCCATACTTGGGCACAAAACACTATTTATCTTGAACAGGCCATAAAATATTTCACTTATCATACTGAAGCACAAAAAACACACTTGAAGATAATCTGGATCGATTAGTGAGTGAGTCCACTGTATGTCTCAAAGTGTCCCCACTAAGTTCAACAGAAGATTTCAAATATGTAGTTGTCTTCCTCTCTCAATGTTGGGTTCCTAATCATGCCAGTCACTTGAATGAAATTCCGTCACTTGCTCCAATTTGCTCTGAAGAATGTCGGGGTTCCAATTTCCAATAATGACTCCGTTACATGCTAACTACGTATAGAATTGTCCGATGATGCAGTTCACTGTCACCCTGATGCAGTGAGCTTCGGCGGAATGTACAGCGTGCAGAGCTCTAACTGATTGGGTTGACCAGGTCAACTCCGACACCTGACACCCCCCATGTCGAATTTCCATGTCACTATCAATGTTGATGAGCCTGAATACTCCGAAAATGAAAGGAGAAGCCATCTGATTAATTAACTGACTGTGAATTCAGCACAGCAGCCTTTTTCATCAACACAGCCCACCCTCAAATTCTTTGTCATGCCAGAACTCATTATGACTACATTACTGTCTCTCAATTAATAAACCCATAAATAACATCCATAATGATTCTACACTTGATAAACCTACTTGATGAGCCTGCACGAATCCAGATTTTGGGAGGAGAGGCCACCAGATCGCTTCGACGGGTGCAGGAGTTTCACAGCCGCCTCGGCGCATCTCGGCTAACCTTTCCCCCTCAACCGACCAGGGCGGAGAGCCCTCAGCCTCCCCCTGTCCACTGACTCGGTAGAACTCATGCTCTCGATTTCCCACGATTTCTTTTATAGGAGCCATGCATCCGGTCTCCTTTCCCCCTTCTCATTTCACTAAGATCAACCAAGAAAAACACAATTTAGCATGACAGCAATAAATTCCATATTTATTCCATGACACAACAGATCCTTAAATCAACCCAATAACTCATCTGACCAATTAATTCACAGACCAATTTCTGCTCAAATCACATAAATTCTAAAAAGAATAACTTCATCCTGTTAGAACACCTCCTCTCCACTACTCTCACAATTGTGTAGTATTATCAGTGTCCAACATTAAAATAATTAATTCTATCCACCTAACAAAGACCTATCACCAAAATTAATATTTATTCCATTCCCACCATAAAACAGAATAATACCTGCTATTATTCCACTAACCAAGTTTTCCCAAAAAAAAAAAAAAAAATCTCTACATAACACGTGATAACGTCACAGTTTAACTGCAAATGTCCAGAGCTACTCTTATAAAATGCCCAAGCAAATAACTGAAAATTCAGAAAGATATCGTTGATAGAATTGAGTTGAATTTCAGTTGCTCTCATAAATAAACAAAACGAAAAGGGGGCTTCTCCAAATTTTTTTTTTTTGGACCAGACACCAGTATCAACTTCTTCTCCTTATGCTGATATGAAGTCAATATGCCTATATGCAGTCTATATGAAGCCATTATGCCAATATGAAGTCAAAATAACAATTTAGCATAACCTGCCGTCAAGTTCTTTCTTTTTTACCTATTGAAAAACAAACCAGAGGTTACCAAAAAAACCTATAAAACTTTGTCTCTTGTGCTCCATGGCCAATCAGGAAGACATGGAGCAGACATAAGATAAGTCATGGGGTAGACCTAAGAGGTTGCACCATACAGAAATTTATTCTAAAAGGAGCTCTGTGAGTCAAAAAGTTGAGATCCCTGGTCTACAACATCAACAATTAAAGAATTACACTCTCAGACAAACACCATGCCTTTCCTCAACAATAATCTAATTTTTCTTTTAACAGTAAAAATACGAATTTTGATGTATATCTTTCAAGTTTAAGAATATTTCATCTATTTTACAAATTCATAAGAAAAAGGATATTTTAATTCAAATAATCTTGCATCATCATCACCATCTTTTCAAACATTATCTACCCAACACAGAATGTGGTCTCCTTCAAGTTCCCCCATGCATACAGAAAGCACAGTTAATTTTGAAGGAAACAAGAAGAAATAAGCCAATAAACTGTGGACACAATTATCAATCAAACGACGACACGAAACCACAAATCCACAAAAATAATTTTAATGCCTGAGATGACATTTCGGGGGCTATGCTCCCTTCAGCAGTGAGTGATTAATAAGCAGAGAACTCGGAATTTATAAGGAAATGAATCGCGAAACAACCAATCAAAACAAAAAAATTATTAGCTCTTATATCCGGTAGGCTGTCAGGTCATGTTTATTAACTTGATTGGTTGCTGTTTGCTTGGTTAAGTATAGTTGTAATTTTTTTGATTGGTTGTTTTATGATTCATTTCCTTATAAATTCAGAGTTCTCTGATTGTTAATCACTCACTGATGAAGGGAGCGTAGCCCCCGAAATGTACATCTGAGGCATTAAAGTTATTTTTGTAGATTTGTTGTTTTCTTATCGTTGTTTGGTTGTTTTGAAGGAAAATTGGCCAAATGCATATTGGAGATTATTACTAGGGTTTAGAAAGAAAATACACAAGCATCCATGCAATTGTGGGATTAGAATTCATGATCTGATAATCATAGAGGACTTGTAGGGCTCCTGATTCTGGTCACTGAGATTGGCTAAATCATCTTGTATATCAGAATTTCAATGCATTATGTTTACAATATGCAACATCTTTCATACCAGAGAACCACTGAAGCACACAGTTAAACAAGTTTTTTTTTTTTTTTTTCATTCTCACCATAGATAAAAGCAATGCTGGTTTTCTTCCATATACATCAGACAGAGCACCAACAACCGGAGAAGCAAGGAATTGGAGAAGAGAGAACAATGATCCAATGAACCCTAAAAATCAAGAGACGAATTTATGAGGTTATAAAATCTCACACAAAAATAAATAAATAAATTTTGGTAAGCAATTGAATTTAGGAACTTCTTACCGCCAAACAATACTGTATTAAAATGTTCAGGAACTTCAAATTGGTATTGAAAATACTGAATCTTTTCAACAAAGTATGCATACAGACCGCTCTGTTAAGAAAAGAAAATCGTAATAAATTTATTAAATAAATTGAAATGACAGTTTCTTGACAGTGGATGAGGAGAGAAGGTAGGAGTGGAATTAAGGTTAATATTAAATGTTGATCTATTTCTATAGTTTATTGATATAATCACCGAATCATTTTTCTGGTAGTAGTCCATGAGTGTCGGCAGCAAAGGTAGAATCATCGTAAAAGCCAAAAGATCAATGAGCAACGAAACAAACACCACCTGTATCGTCTTCTTTGACATTTTTGGGTCATTTGTCTCAACCTTAGTGACTCGCTCCATGATTTGTTTATTCAATAATAACTTAGAATTTGTTATCCAAATTACAGCTTATGTCATGAACATTTGGTTGACACACGGTGAAGTTTTGAGACGTGGCTTCATGCCATCAACCTGTTTACATTACGAGTAAGGAAGTGATCATATATAACTCAAGCACCTCTGAGCGAGACACGGTTGACCGCCGATCAAGCCCACGGCAATCGAAACTTACGTTCCTATGGGCCACAACACCGACTTAACGATGAAAAAATTCATACCTTCAGGAGGAGACCTAAACATCGCTTCAGACGTACAATGATAATTTTGCTGGGCTGCATCGCACATATCCCTCCAGGGGGGATAAAAAATCAAAACATTCAGATTAGGCGCTGCTTCTTTAGTGCGTCATTTCCTCAAGATAAGATTTACTTGCGTCACTTCCTGTTCTTGAACTTTTTCATGTTGGGCAATGAACGCCTTTGAAGAGCAAATGAAATTGTGAGCCGCAACTAATTTTATTGTGAGTGGCTAATGTAGCGAATAATTATTTTTTAAAATTATTGAAGTTCTTGGCAGCAACGTATGGGGAGGTCGCTACGAATCAGAGGCGGATATTTAAAAAAGCGCGCACTTTCATCTACAAAGAAATAATCCAAAATCGACAACACAACTGTATATGTTCTTGCGTTCTAACACATAAAAAAAATGCAAAAATTGCCTCGAAGTGCATGCTAAACCTATTCATCTTGCGTTTTAATTTTGCTGATGCTTTCATTTTATAAATAATAAATTCATAGAAAAGGGAAAGAAAAATTATTGGACCTGGACTTGAACCAGGGATTACAACCGTAGCCAACCAACGCCACCTAGAAACAACGTGGCGTTGAGCCAACGCTGCTAGAAGATTAATCTTCTATCAGCTTAGGCTACATTACAACGTGACTACACTATGGCCGTACCCAGGGGGGGAGGGGGGACTGAGGGGGCTGCAACGCGCCCGCCGAAATTGACCACCTGGTCAACTAATTCTGTTGCTTGATGGCCTCCCCCCCCCCCCCCTACGGCCATGGTCTGCACTGAAAATAAAATTCTGAGTACGGCCATAGCCTAATGATAACGATAGCCATAGTTATCATTAGGCTATGGTACGGCTCTGGTCTACACTTTTTTCTTCCCTTTTTCTTCTACACTGTAAAATTATGAAACGTTTGAAGAATTTCTTCAGTTTTCTTCACTTCTTTTTGATTAAATTCCTTGTTAGTATTATTAGGAATATACAGTTTGTTTGATAATTACGGTTTCAGTGAATGAGTGAAGTCAAGAAGTGGAACTGACAAGGAGACTCCACATTTTTGATTAAAAAAAAAAAAAAGATATTCTACGAGTAGCTTTCAACCAATTAACTAACCATGCAAAGCCATTCGATGCACTTTTTAAAATTTTCCGAGAAAAAAATGCATATAGTTTATTTCAATGTGTGCAGTTTAGAAATACCCGAATTGTAGAGTAGGATTCTAATATAAACTCCATATATTGGTGATAAACTTTGTGAATTTTTTTCTCGGAAATTTTTGAGAAGTGCGTCGAATGGCTTTGCATGGGTATTTACAGTAGAACCTCTGTAAGTTGTGACCACCCAAGGGACTGCAACAAACTGGTCAACATATAGAAAAATGTGCTAAAATGAACATTACACTTTACATTTTTATCTACATAAGTTTATTCTAATACACGTATCATACAAAATCAAAACATAAAGAGAACATGGTACAAATTAAAGCCATTTGTTGTTATTTCTGAAAAAGCAAGTCAATCTTGTTCTCCTATTTTTGTTACGAGGGGAAGTCAATAAGTAAGTTACAAATGGTGATTTAAAAATACTAATTGGGAAAGGAATTTGAAACACAGCCAGATTTGCACTTATTAGGATCTTTAGCATAAACGCTACATATAAGAATGCGCCCTTGGTCTATACGTTTATCCGGCCGTCCGCCGTTTGCACGATAACTTGAAAATTATCAGCGATTTCAAATTCTATTTTCAGAAATACCACCATCAAAGTCTTAGCTCGGCCGTATCAACTTTACAGAATTTTTCGTGGACCCCTTCAAGTCGAATTCACGTGCTAAAACAGTGAGTGTAAAGAATACAAAGATAATGGCATGTCATATAACAATCGATTTGTCAAGAAGGAATACATTGTTACTTTCTGTTCATCTTTTAAGCATTACTGACATCATCGGCGCGCGCACGTGAAATCGCTTTGTCGACGCACGATTGCTCAAGTGCTTATTAAGTAGAGGAATTGGTTTTATTTTACACACGATTTGAATCACCCTTCATCATTTCTTCATTTTTTGAGGTAGAAGGTTGAAATTCGGAATGTAGCTTACTACCTTCACTATTTAGTTTGGTTTTGATTAGACCACTAAGGTCGGAGTTTTGGGGGTGAAAATTAGAGGGGACCAAAAGGTCTAAGTGTATTTATGCATACTTGTATAAAGGAGTGAAATTCGGTATGCAGATTCCTATAAGCAAGACCTCCATTCCGCAGTTTCCGAGGTATCCATGCCTTCCCGACTCGGTGGCGGAAATGCATCGAAAAGATGGGAACTACATTGAAAAATAGTGTACCAGCTCTGTCTGTAATAAAGGAGCTGTAAAAAATATTTCCGGTTTTCATTTGACTGACCCTCCTAAGTAGAATAAGAATGGAGCTATTTATTAAGTAGCGAAAGGTGCTTTATGCTATCAGTGTGGGGAAATGTGTCTGTCTGTCTGTCTGTCTGTCCGTAACTCTAACTCCTCCAAGGCTATGAAAGATTTTCAAAATCTGTTTTCGTCAGTCGATGGATATGGTTCATGGCACGAACCAATCACAGGTATTATCTAAATCGGTTCATTGGCACGTGCACAAATGGTACCTTTATTTTCCCGCCAAGCAATTTTCAATGGGAAGATATATTAAGTAAAATATCAAACAAATCGTAGGCTAAGGTCAAAAACTCTCACTGGTGAGAAGAGTTAGCGCTTGGTCGGTCAGAAATCCCGGTGAGAAAACTGTGACGTCATTTTAACGCGGTCAGAAACGCCAGTTAGTGCTGCTATGCCTAACCGGTTAGTCTCACCGTCCTCACGGAGAAAAAGACGGTTAGCCCAGTGAGAAATTACGTCATCATTCTCTCACCGGTGAGGGTTTTTGACCACAGCCGTAGTGACGAAATAGAAGCGGTTATTCAATACTACTTCGTCAGTCGATGAATATGGTACAAGGCACGAACGAATCACAAATATTATCTAAATCGGTTCAATAGCACGTGCACAGATGGTACCTTCACGACTCCACCTAGCAATTTCAATGGAGAGATATACTAAGTAATATATCAAACAAATCGTAATGACGAGATAGAAGCGGATATAAATTAATATTTTCGCCAATTGATAAATATGGTTCCGGGAATGAACCATTTTGAAAATGGTTGTAATCGAAACAATGCAACGTGCTCTAATGGTACCCTTATGACACCCTCAAAAATTTTCAATGATAAGATATGGCATGTAATATCAAACGACTTGGAATGATGTATCATGAATGAATATAACGTAAAATTAATGATAGTGGAAATTAGTTCAAAGGTACGTGGTGTAATGATATTTTTATGATCCATTAGAAAATTACAATGTTAACATAAGGCTGTTTAAAAATATAGTTCCGCGAATGTTTTAGTTTAACCTTTCGGTACTTGGTTATATCATTCCTTAATGGTTTATTGGTTTTATAATGTCAGTCCGTCCCCTTCATAATTTCTACATTTTTTTGAAGTAGAAGGTTGAAATTCGGAATGTAGCTTACTATGGGCATGTCCATCTGCACTATTTAGTTTGGTTTTGTTTGGTATACGGGGGTCGGATTCAGAGAGGGCAACATATCTATGTGGTATTTAGGTACGTAACGGCGTAAAATCCAGTATCCATTGGGATCGGATTTACGGGGGTGGCAGTTACTTGGTCCTTATAATTATGACAACATATGGCATGTGATATATCATACGTTCGGAAATGATGAGATAGGAAAGAAGATACGAGGTTTTTTACATTTTTTACATATTACGTTAGAGAAAATCAATTTATTGATTAAAAAAAAACTTGGGGAGAGGTAAAAAGTGCAGATAAAGAGGTAAAAATAGATGACTTGCCTTATCCTACTCAGGAGGCGGTGGGGGGGGGGATTAATTTCTTTTTAATAAGCGTATAAATGTATTTCTGCTTCACTGCTAAAGCTCCTCCTTGGAATACTTACAAGATTTTATTATTAGGAGCTTTAGCATGAAAGCTACTTATAAGAACGCACCCTTGATCTGTATGTTTATCCGGCCGTCCGCCGTTTGCACGATAACTTGAAAACGAATTAACTTTTTCAATTTTTATTTTCAGAAATATGAGCATCAAAGTCTTAGCTCGGACGTATCAAGTTTTCAGAATTTTTCGTGGACCCCTTCAAGTCGAATTCACGTGCTAAAACAGTGTGTAAAGAATAAAAAGATAATAGCATGTCATATAACAATCGATTTGTCAAGAAGGAATAAATTGTTACTTTCTGTTCATCTTTTAAAGGTAAACTCCACACTCAAAACAACTTTGTTTAAAATGAAAGATGAAGGTCTCAATAATAACGTAGCATGTATAAAAATTTTCAATTCGAACTCAGAATTGATAAAATATATATAAAAACTTTCATTTTTTCCCTCCACCCCGATCGACACTGACGACACGTTTCGGCACCTGTGACGTCAGAAGTTGCTGAGAGATGCGAAGGTGTTTCGAAATCATGACGTCATACATTGGACGCTATCGCAGGCACCGCTATCAGTAAATTGTCAGGGCAGTGCAGGCATCGCTATCAGTTCTCCCGCTTCCCTGGTCAGGGCATCGCAGTGGTTTAGGCCTACAATGGACTACGAATATGAAAATAAGACCGACAGTGCGATAGCGATTTTGATAACAGTGACAGCGATGTACAAGGGCTGTTAGCAGAATTAAATGCTATGGAAACTTCTGCGATATACAGCCCTATGTATTAAACCGTGAAACGGGATCTTCTGCTTACCATGTCGGCGTGTGTACATTACGGTGGCGTGTGCCCTACACAGCAGATATGCCTACCTCTTTCCTTCGGCGTTTAAACAAATGCTGTTGCCGTCGTTGTTCTTGAAGAACACCAGGCCCGTTTAGAGCCGGCGCAATTTGAGCGAGATCACTGGTTTTTCTGAGCTCGCACACTGTTCTATCTAAACCAGCAGAGCTCGCACCTGCGCTAGGAATAGAGCTAGTGCTGCGCGCACAGCCCGCGCACAGTGTGCGAGCACGAAATCCAGGAGTTGAAAAATTTTAACTCCATCACCCGCTGAGCCAGCACATTTGACACCACGTGACTCACACATCCAATCAGCATCGTCGCAGGGAATAAAGAACAATTTCGTTCACGTGCTCACTCGATAATGGCGGAAGAAGAAATCATTAACTTTTATCGGGGCAAGTTTGGATTATTTATGCATTTAACTATACAATCTGGTTATGTCACACAACTTCTTTGCAATTGAATGCACTTGAAATGAATGTGCTCATCGAAATAAATAAATTGATTAGTTATTAATGTAATGAAACAATAAATACATATTGTTGTGACGAATTTGCGACGAAATGAGTGAGAACAAGGCGTGCTCGCTCACATGTGATCACGTGACTGCTCTCGAGAGCAACGCTACCTCTGCTTGTGCACGATGCGCTCTGTGCGACTGATCTAGCTCAAATTGCGCTGGCTCAAATAAGGTAGATTCCCATAGCTTGCTAGAGCTTTAAAGCGAAGCTTGGGCTTTAAAGCAAATTTTACTCGCGAGAAAAAAAGCAGCTGCAGCTTGCAAGCTTTAAAGCAAAAACTAGCTTTGAAGGTATCCTATAGCTAAAGCGTCTCACGAGAAATCGCAGGCGGGAATTCAAAAAAACATGGTGCCTCTCAATGCACGAAAGCGTTTATTGTTACAGAGGAGTTTAATTTTAATAAGCTATTGATAATCAATCATCGTAAAAGTATTTTGTAAAAAGGAAAGCATATTTCCACTTTAGCAATACGTGATATTTATTTTTATTTTCGCTACAATAAATGGAATAAAAAAAATAAAACAAAACCAATTAAATTTAAATAAACAGAAATATTAATTAATGAATGAATATAATGTATAATAAATGAATAACATGAAAATAAAATCAAAATAAATATAACAACATATAAAGTTATATAAAATAAGCTCAATCAAATGTAATAAAATAAATAAACAAATAAATAATAAATAAATTAGATAAATTAATAAAATAAATAAATAAAATAAATAAATAAATAAATAATAAAAATTTTTAAACCATAGTATATACTCAAAGAAGAAATAATAATAAACTGAAGATATTCATCAAACAAATCATGAATCTAAAGGAGAAAAGGGAAACAAATACAATTCGCGGAATTCTTCGTTCACTTTTCTCCTTTTTATTCACACTCTCCTCACGACCCAATGCACGCACCCTCCGAGAGAAAGGTATGTACTGCGCATGTGCCTCGGTCATTTCCAAGCTGCTAGTAGCTTTAAAATCAAACTGACCTTGATATCTGCTTGAAGCGAAAAGCAGCATGAAAATCCAAGCACTTCACGAAAGTAGCGCATATCAGCTTGGTGTTTAGGATAGCTTGAGCTTGGAAAATCACAAAACGCTCAAAGCGAGCTATGGGAAGGCACCTTTAGAGTTGGAAGAGCATCTAGTTCCACCCTTAGAGCAACGATACCTCTGCTTGTGCACGCGCTCTGTGCGACTGATCTAGCTCAAATTGCACCGGCTCTTAAGCGTAGTTCCCACATGCGTAAAAACAACGGCAGAAACCACAAAGCAGAAAAATTTTATGATGTTACTTCCTGTTTTCGTCTCTTCTGCCCGACTGAAAATTTCTGCTTTTTAGAGTTGGGTTGAGTTCAACTTTTGTGGCACAAGCAGGGCAGAAACGATTGCTCAGCCAATAGAAAACGATCTCTGCAGTGACTTAACAGTGACGTCCTCTCTCTCTCACAAAATAAAAATGTCGGACACTCAGCTCACAAAGGTGAAGAGGCCGAGAAAGAAAATTGATGTAGAAGCGCTAATAGAAGAGATGTGAAATATATATTTATTAATTAATTAATCAAATTAAATTGAATAAACAACAATTGAATGAAAAAACGAACTGTGTACGTACTGTGTGCAGTCGAAGCCGACCGTTTAGATCGATCGATGGCTTCGGTGCAGTGCATTTGTGTTGGGCAAAACTTCTGCTATCTTGTCCTTTTGAGTTTCTGCCATGTGGGACACCTGCAGGAGCAGAAAGTAAAAAGGCAGAAAAAAATACGCCCTGGTCTCTGCTCTCTTGTTTTCTGCCAGTGGGAACCACGCTTTACTGATATCGGCGCGCGCACGTGAAATCGCTTTGTCGACGCACGATTGCTCAAGTGCTCAAGTGTTTATTAAGTAGCGGAAGAATGGATCTACTTATTGGTTTTATAAAGTCAGTCCGTCCGCTTCATAATTTATACATTTTTTGAGGTAGAAGGTTGAAATTCGGAATGTAGCTTACTATGGGCATGCCCATCTGCACTATTTAGTTTGGTTTTGATTAGTACACTGGGGTCGAAATTACGGGGGTGGGATTCAGGGAGGGCAACATATCTATGTGGTATTTAGGTACGTAAAGGCGTAAAATCTAGTATCCAGATTCCTCTAGGCAAGATCTACAGCACTATGAAGATTAGGCCCAATTGTTCCAGGGGGGTCGGATTTGCGGGGGTGGCA
>JAHWFO010022643.1:419811-462599 GCA_023313115.1 Rhysida immarginata
TTGTTTTCAACAATTGCGAAACCCCACGTGCAAATTGAACAATAGGTTGCAAGTGTTGCATCACGAGAAAGAACGATAGCTTGCGCTTCGAAGCTTTGCGAGTGATCGCTTCGTCCAAACAACAAAATGGAGTCAACGAAACAGGAACAGAGAGCAGTAATTAGTTTCTTGACATGTGAAGGAGTTTCAGTTTCTGAAATTCATCGTCGTATGCAGAACGTCTATGGAAATGACTGCCTAACCTTCACTCGTGTTTGGGCACGGACAAGAGGTTTTCGGAGGGACGGTCAAGATGATCAACGACCTGGACAAGCAAACCGCGCCATCACGGATGATTCCAAAGCCAAAATTGACGCTGTCTCAAAGGAAAACAGAAGAGTGACAATCGATGTCGTGGTTGCTAAAACTGGCCTTAGTCGTGGAACTGTTCACTCCATTATCAGGAACCATCTGCACAACAGAAAAATCTGTGCACAATGGTCCCGCATCATTTGACATTAGAACAACTTGGAGTTCAAATGGTCATGTCCCTGAAACATTTGACTCGCTATGAACAGGAAGGAGAGAGTTTTCTCGACAGAATTGTTACAGGGGATGAAACTTGATGCCTTCATTTCCAGCCCGAAACCAAACGTCAAAGTCGTCAATGGAAGCATTATGGGCCACCACCCCGAAAAAATCGAAAGCAATCGCAAACAGCACGGGGAAGGTGATGTTGACCGTGATTTTGATCGCAAAGGCCCGATTTTACTGGACTTTCTTGAAAAAGGTACCATAGTTAACGCAGCACGACATGGAGAAACACTGAAGGCACTGCGCGCGGCCATCAAATGCAAGCGCCCTGGACTTCTTACAGAAGGAGTGCTTCTTCTCCACGACAATGCGCGTCCTCACACCTCGAAAGCAACAGTAGACCTCATCAAAATGTTCAACTGGGAAGCAATGCAAACATCCACCTTACGGCCCTGACTTATCCCCATGTGACTTTCACGTGTTTGGGGATTTCAAGAAACATCTGAAAGGCCGCAGGTTTCAGTCGGACGATGAAGTGAAGGAAGAGGTTTTGGAATGGTTCCACACGCAACCGAAAGACTTCTTCCATAAAGAAATTACACGTCTTGTTACACAGTAGGATAAATGCCTTAACGCATTTGGAGAGTATTTTTAAATTCCTTGTATACACTTTGGATAAAATAAATAATTTTCGTTTTCATTTTTACGGCCCTTATATATATTTAACACAAATAACCACACGGTGGCGTTAGTGTCCCCATACAGGCGGAGCCCAGGAGGGAATACAAAGTAAATAAAACATATAATGAAGATATTGGATAAAAATAAATAAGTACATAAATCAGAGAAATGTGATCCACAATCATTGGTGAAATAATTTGAACAGTGATATAATATTGCAAAATTAAGAACCAAAATAGGAGGTTAATAGATAAAAATAATAGAGCTACATAAAAATATCAATAAAGTTACAAGAGTGAAGGTCGTGAGTATTGTAATTTTTGATTAATATGTAAACAGGGTCAATCTTGCAGCTATCAGTATGATAGATCTGTGTGGTTAACGTAACAGGTAAGCGGCTATTAGGACGAAATTATTGTATACCTATTCTAATTCAATAGAAAAGGATCAATTACTTTGTTATTTAAAGTTGATCTAAGAGTTAAATTTAAGGTTTTTGATACAAGGTTATCTAAGGTTAACAGAGAATAATCCATCAACACATTATTTTTATGAGCAGTCTTGTTGTTTGATAAGCAAAATTCTATGAAGGAGTCATGTTTTCTTGCAATTTTTAAGTAATAATAATTTGAGAAACCAGTGAACCAAAGTGGTAAATTATATAAAATTCTTGGCAATACTACGGCTTGGTAAATTTTACAAATTGCATAAGAGTTTTTATAAATGTAATATAACCTGTTTAAACACCCAATTTTTTTTAGTAATTTCTAACAGTAGATGTTCACGATGATGCTTGGGAGAACCATTACAATAGAAGAAAACGCCCAAATCTTTTGTATAAGGAGCTAATTGTAGTAGAAACCCTTGTAGGGTATATCCATATTCAATTGAATTAATCCTTCTTGTGAATCTGATCATTCTAAACCTCTCTGCACTTAATTGGAGACTATTTTTTCAAGCCATTGATGAACCTTAGTGATTTTCTCCTGACTCAGTCATCCTCACTATACCTAAGCTCGGCCTTAATCCCCTTCTTCCGTTAGCTTATTGCCTACACTTTTTAAGGTCTTCGAACGCATAATCCTGAAGAGGTTCAATGACTTTTGCGAGTCAAATAATCTAATTCGCAAGGAGCAATTTGGCTTTCGTTCGAATTACTCCTGCCAGCTCCAGATATGGAGGCTGGTTAAAGACTTGAATAGTCTTCTCAATTACTCGATGTACGGCGGAATCGTTTTCCCTCGATGTCCATAAAGCCTTCGACCAAGTCTGGCACGACGGTCTCATCTTTAAAATGATAAATTGTGGTTTCCCTGATGAGCTGATTGCCTTGGTTCGCTTCTTCTTGTCACATAGATCCTATCGTGTCAGGGTTGGTACTCCTTGTCTGACCCTGTGACGTCAAGGCGAATGTTCCCTAGGGTTCCGTCCTGGGCCCGGCTTTGTTCAACTTTTTCATTCATAACTTATCGGAATTTGCAAAGTGTAATCTGTATTTGTTCGCTGATGATGCGGCCATCATGACTTGCGCGAAGAATCCCGCACACGTCTTCAGTCGCTTACAAAAGGCTTTGCACCAGTGCGAAAACTGATTCGACAAATGGAGGTTGAAGCTCAATGTTGACAAATGTAAAGCTACACTACATGATCAAAGGAGTTGGGACACCTGTTGCTCTACCGTAAATCCACAAAAAAGCTTCAATTAGTAGTGTGTAGGACCACCCCGAGCTGCTATCACTGCCTCCACCCTACATGGCATACTGTCCACAAGTTTACGGTATGTGTCCACAGGTATTGACCTCCATTCCTCGAGGAGTGTCGTGGTCAGTTCCTGGACAGATGTAGGGCGAACCATCCTGGATCTCACACATCGTTCCAATTTGTCCCAAAGATGTTCGATGGGGTTGAGATCAGGACTCTGGGCGGGACAATCAAGTTCTTCAACCCGCATCTCGTCAAACCAGTTGGATATGGATCTTGCTTTTAGGCAAGGCGCATTGTCGTGCTGGAAGAGGAACGGACCGTCACTGAAGTGTTCCCACAGCGCTGGAAGTGCCCCGTTATCCAGAATGGTCCTGTAGCCATCAGCATTGAGGTTTCCGTCCACCTTGATGAGCGGGCCCAGTCCAGTCCAGGAGAAACACCCCAGGTGTTCATAGGGGTGTTCCAACTCCTTTGATCATGTAGTGTATGTTCATTATTCATAAGCGCAGGAATCCTCCAGGGTCCCTCGCCTTATATGGCAGAAATCTGGAATGGGTTAAGAACTACAAGTGCCTTGACGTTGAGATTGATTCTAAGCTAAACTGGAATGACCATGTTCAATATGCTCTCAACAAGGCTAAAAAGGCGAAGTTCAGCCTGATTGCGCTTCTGGGGAGAAACGGTGCGCTTGGATTGGACAAGGTGGTGATTCGCACCATCTAGTTTCATGGAATGCCTGCCTGGGCGTCTATCTGCAAATCAAAGTGGAGGGAACTACAGACCTTCCAAAATGTAACTCTCAGAGCCATCGCTCATCTCGATAGAAGAGTTGCCAACAATTACTCCATTTATGATGACCTCTGTACGGCCTACAATGGTAGCTACATCAATATACTTCTTAAGAAATGGCTTCTTAGAATCGAGATTCATGATAATGCTTTGGTAGCCAGTATATTGGATCACTCTCTAGCCTTTAGGGGGTCCATAAGAATACAAAGACCCCTTCATGTACTGGAAGTCAACTTCGACGATATTAATAAGTTCGTCTTCCCCGATTTCTGGATATCTTAGCCACAGATGCTCAGAGCTATCACTACGTCAATCTACAATCCTATTCCTCGTCCTATCATATTAGGACTCTATTCTCAGGGTGATTCTCGAGGGACATCAGGCTTCTCCTCTAACTCAGTGTAATTCCCTTGGTACTTTATGGGCGAGTGTGTTATGGAAGCTCGGGTCCCTGACCGCTCGTGTATTTTCACTACACTAGGATCCCCCAATGATCGAAATTCGATCACATTTCTGAGAAAAAAAAATATATACATGTAATTGTTCTAGCCTCAATCTTGCTTATTAATAAACTTTGAAGAATGAAAAATAGATAATACAATAAATATCCAAAATGCTTTGCATGACATTTCTGACAATCCCGATTCATTTCACCGCAATGATAACTTTGAATATTTAAAGCAATCTAAAGGTATTTTTTAATATATCTATCGAATTATTATGTAAATATAATATTTATATTTAAGCTATCTAAATATAATATTTATATTTAAGCCAAATTGTCCCTCCCTATCTCTGCGTCTCTCCCTCCGTCCCACTGTGGAAAATTACGGTCTGTTTCGGACCAAAAATCGATAACTTATTTGTTACTAAAGAAAGAGTGTTAACAAAATTTTTAAAAAATAAATAAAAATCAAAAATTGGTATTTATTTTATTTTTTACTAAAAATATTACTTTCAAAGTGTACGAAAAAACCTTAAAGTAGCTTAGAAAACGACGAAAAATACATAAAATGGTTACCTACTAATTATAGACATATTTTGAATAGTTGGTTAATAACAATTTTTAAGTAGTTGTTTCTATGTAATAATGTATAGGTAAATTAAAGGAACTATGTTATACTTGGGGACCTTCAACTTCTGAAATCAGTTCGTTGACTTTCAAAAGCTGGAGAGTATTTGTTGTACGGTTTTCTAACGCTTTCAAATGAATATCAACAACACAACAATTAAAATTCTTTCAAATGAACATCAACAATGATTTGAGTTAATTTGGTATTTATTATTTAAAAAAAAGTAATAAAAAAGGCAATGCCACATGCGTTGACAAATATGGTGCACAACCTATTCCTTAATGCTACCTTTTTTGAAACGCGTTTTATCTGTGTTAACGTGAACAAATACGCAAACAAAATATATTGTGCTCATCTAGAGCACAGGAACTTTCCAACCATATAAGTTTCATGCGTATTCGTCCACGTTAACACAGGTAAAAATGCATAACAAAAAATGTGTTGCCGTATTTATATATTGACTAGCATACCCGTGCGAGAACTCTCGCATGCGGAAATCCGACACCCCCCCCCCTTTCCCCCCACATCCATGTGTAGAGTAAAAGATGTTAGTGAAACGTATTTATTAGTATAAAAAATTATATAATCATAACCTTCAATTTACTTATGGAATATAAAATAAAAATAAAATACATACAATTGATATTTAGAAAACATTTCACATAATTTTTATCATACAATACTATTTACAAAAGTTCTTGGAAAAATTGCTTTACAATACTTCCCTATAAACAACATTAGAAGTAATTACACTGTCTTCCTTGACAATTTGAATTTCGTTTGCCTTGTTAGGTACAAAAATATTTGAAATACCTTTTGCTCTAGAGAAAGCTATATAAAGTTGTCTATGTGAGAAGACGGGATCGGGTAAGTACAACCCTGCTTTTTGCAATGTTTGACCTTGCGATTTATTAATGGTCATAGCATATGCAATTTTAATAGGAAAATGTTTTCGAGTCATATTGATCGGGATCGTCGGATCTGATGGTATTAGAGATATTCTCGGAATAAGAACAGTTTTTCTGGATTTCATAAGTTTTGAAATAATAGTAAATATGACCATTCTCGCCCTATTGATAAGGCCTTCTTTAGCGTTGAGGTTTCTAATTAGCATAACAGTCGTTTTTCTTTAACACTAATTTGTGTAATGGAAGGCCAGAATGTTTTACACTATTCAAAAATTCAATAGGATAAAGCTGTTCCTCAGAGTTATCCTGGCACTGAATGGAATCAAAACTATAATAAATTTTTGCTTCGTCTTGAACAACATTCTGAACCATGTAATCGTTAATCTTGTCGTAATCCTCATTTTTGGGCATAGAATAGCATGATGTAGGAGCTGTGTAATGTTGCCTTCATTCATAACTTCAGTATCGAAAACTTTATGTACTAAATGAGTTTCATAAACATAACAATGCTTAGGAATTTTAATTGCATCTGGAGATATGTCTATTTGAAATTCAAGTTCCCCGTTCCCTTACTGCAAGAGCCAGTTTGCTGAAAGTGGGATCGTCATTTGCTCTCATATTTTAAGGTCAATGTTCTAGTGTGAATTTTTGACCACAGAGGCGATTGCTTCACGTTACTCTCAACAATGGTGGTTCTATTGCCGTGTCTTACAACAGGAGGGACTTGTCTGAAATCTCCACCGAAGAAAATAATCTTTCCTCCAAAGGGAGCTGTGCTTTTGCAGATTTCTTTCAATAGGCGATCAACAACATCCAAGGCATGTTTAGGGACCATGAAGATTACGTCCCAAATAAATAAAGAAGCTTGGCGGATGACGTTCGCTTGTTTGGAATAACTTCGGATGCTTGATACTGATGTATCCAGGATTGACACAGGCAATTTGAAGAGTGGAAGACATGTTCGTCCACCTTCTAACAAACTTGGAGCAATACCTGTCCAGGCGACAAACAAAACGACCTTACCTTCTCCAAGAAGGACGCAGCACGTGCGATGAAGAAACGTTTTCCCAGTTCCTCCTGGCCCAATGATGAAGTAAGATTGCCCTTTGCCGTGTTGCAAATCCGCCAAAAGTTCATCTGCAAGTTGCCTTTGCTCATTGTTCAGCTTATCATAAGCCAACAACCTTCTGCCTGTCGATATTGTAGGTGTATTCCCCCTGCTCTTCGCAGTGAGTTGGTTTTGATAATCCAAGTTGCTCGCATGTTTTTTTCATGTTGCCGAAATATTTGTTCCAGCTGACCCAAAGCTCTGTCGGTACTTGTTTCTGCATCATGTTGTCTCGAGAAATCTTCGGACAAAGGTTGCCGAAAGGTTTTCCACAGCTGAGCAACGTTGCTTGGCGAGCAAAAAAGGCAGATAGTGGCAAAGATTTGCCGCAATTGGAAAAACATCTTGAAGTATACTGCCTCTTGTAAGCATTGAAACCATTCTTGATCATTTTCCAATAAATGTGACTTATCGAAATGAGGGCAGCTTCTTGAAATGATTCACAGAGTGTCCCATTAACCGTTCTGAGATCTTCATAACTCAGCGGTCCCTTGACATGCAAGAGGAGGAGACGCAGAAATTGTCTCTTATGGTCGTTTGGGCTTACAGTAAACTGATATCCAAAGTGTTTGAAAGCCGTCGTCGCGTGTTCCACATGTTGTTGGCGCAAGTGTAGTGCTCTGGCATTTGGTGGTATAAAATATTAACTTTTTCGTTATTTTTAATTACCGTATATAAATGTGTTTGCTTGCTATGGTAGCTGTCTGTAGACAATGGAGAGCGTGCGCTAGTGGATTGTTGGAAGAGTTATTTCATTGTTTCTCACAGAGTGAACGACAACCACAAAGTTTTCTTTAATTATATGATTAACTGCAATTTTTAATGAAAAACGTGTTTTAAAGAAATTTGAGTGTACTATGTCAGAAGCCGGTTCAAAAATCTTTATTTTGATACCTCAATCATCGTTGTGCGTTTTGTATGAGCTGAGAAAAAGGGATCTATATTACAGAAATAATAATATAGGTGATTGTTTGATTTTCGATTGTCACTTACCTTGATTCGATAAACTGTCAAGCCATGAAGTACTCGTGTCAGATGCAGATATGGAGGCTCGCTGAACCTTTCCAGGTACTGTGGCGTGGTTTCAACAAAAATCAACAATGATTTCTTTCATATCATGGAACAAACATTATTTATAAAAAACATTTTGATCAAATAAACCCTTTTTCACCCTAATTCCCGACGTCAGCTCAGTGGTCTTATAATTTCTTAACATACCTTATTTACTTGATTCGATGAAGCTGCTTCTTCTTGTCTGCGCCCATGAAACTTGTGTCCATGGTCAAAAGTACACACACTGCGTTGGAACTTGTGTCCGCAGTCGGATTTCAGTTGTCATTAAACCTTTATTTTATCTCACGGCACCCTTGAACCCATAAGTTAAATTTCCGCAGCACACTTATTATTGCTCTAAATAAGAGAGAACCTTTTTAAAATTTAGCTATTCAAACAAAAAAATAATTATTAAAATTCTGAGAAGACTTTTATTTATTTTTCTGTTTATGAAAATTTTCGCTGCACACCTGAAGGTCGTCTCGTGGCAGACCGGTTATGAAAATCGCTGGTCTATTCACTACAGCAATTTCTACAGTTCTACGACCTTCCCTTGCTATAGTACATCTGAAAGAATCTGTGCACGTCATATTGCAACACCCGTCTCCTGATTCAATATTTTCACCAAGTTTCAACAAGTCATTTTACTACAATCATCTTTTGGTCAGTCTGGTGTACAATGGGCGAGGTCAAAAATGCTAACACCGAGTTGAGTTAGTGAATAAAATCATTGTTGTTACGATAGCCAAGAATATGTTAACAATCGAGCAATAATTATTGCTTCACCAACCCAACTCGGTGTGTGCATTTTTGAACTCGCCCAACGTTTTCATGCCAATTACGTGGCCTTTCTCAATTATGCGTGATAATTTGCTCGACCGCGTCGTCAAGGTATGCACTGTTCACACTATACCGCATTCATACAAGAGTGTTCTGTCCTTTGACAGGTCCAGACTTAATTATTCTTGGCAAATATTTACATAATTGGTTTGCCCTTGCCTTCCTGTGTTAGTTAACGATTGCTGTAGGATGTCAACAGCAACCGGGACCAACAGTTTAACGTGCCCTTCGAAGGACAGGAGGGGGGGGGGTATGGATATCCATAGGTGGTCACCCATCCAGTGGCTGGCCGAGCTATCGTTTCTTAACTTCATTACCGATCAGCGTGGCAACTGAGCTATGACCATCCCCTAGTTCACACTATCTACAACATTAATGTTGGTAACAAATAACTGACATTACTTTTAAACATAGCATGCATAATCTTTGTAATGATTGTATTTTTTGAAAATATGGCTGTATAGTAGATAACTTTCAAACAAAGTTAACTAACCGATATCGGAATAATGTGACAATTTGGTATGATTCCGTCAGTGTTCAAGGTGTAACACCGGCATTTTACTAGTACATTACACTAAGGGAACGTACTCCTTCTAATTTACATGAAATCTGACTTGCGCCTCCTTAATGTAGGTTGTGATACTTACTCGTGCAATCCTTGTCGTAGATTAAGAATGGCTAAACGAAAAGAATGGCTTAGTGATTTTGGGAGAGGAATAATAATCGGATGCTACATTGCGGGCATGTCTATTCATGAAATTTTGGAAAAATTATCACAACCACGTTCAATTATACACTATATGATCACAAATATCCGGACACATGCACGTTTGCGCTCTAGCCACGATTTCATGGAAATCAATAGGGCGTTGCACATCCCTTTGCCCGAATCACAGCTTCCACCCTTCGGGGAAGACTTTCCACCAAATGTTGGTAGGTACTTTCCGGAATGTTCCTCCATTCCTCCCGAAGAGCGAGAATCAGTTCAGGTACAGAAGTTGGCCGATGTGATCTGGCCCGCAACCGTCTTTCCAATTCATCCCACAGACTCTCTATAGGATTGAGATCGGGACTTTGTGTCGGCCAACCCATTTCTTCGACCCCTGAGTCCGCAAACCACTGCTGTACACGCCTCGCTTTGTGGCACGGAGCATTGTCGTGTTGGTAGAGAAATGGCCCGTTTCCGAAAAATTGCCGCAACGTTGGAAGTGCACAGTTGTCCAAAACATTCAGATAACGGTCGGAGTTCATGATTCCTTGCACAGGAACGAGCTGGCCCAGTCCGTACCATGAAAATGAGCCCCACACCATGACTCCTCCTCCTCCGAACTTGACTGTGGGCTCTGTGCACTCAGGTAAGAAGCGTTCTCCAGGTATGCGCCAAACCCAAACTCGTCCATCGGATTGCCAGAGTGTGTAGCGAGATTCGTCTGTCCACATTACACGTTTCCATTGGTCCATTGTCCAGTTTCTGTGGGCTTTGCACCACTCCAGATGTCGCTTGGCGTTGACCCTGCTGATGTGGGGCTTGTGGGCAACAGCACGGCCATGGAATCCCATCGTGTGCAGTTCCCGACGAATTGTCATGGTACTGGCATCATTTGCAGAGGCGTTTCGAAACTCTGTGGCAATTTTTTCCGCCGAGGACTTACGGTTGCTGCGGGTGACACGACGAAGCACTCGACGGTCTCTGTCCGTTAGTTTCTTGGGTCTACCGGTTCGTTGTTGAACTGTTGTTGATCCCCGGGTCTTCCATTTCATGATGACATCGCCTACTGTTGACTTGGGTATCTGAAGAAGGCTGGAAATGTCACGCACGGACTTGCCGCATAGGTGACATCCAACGATGGTTCCACGTTGGAACTCACTGAGCTCTGCCGAACGACCCATTCTTGCCAATGTCCAAGCTGAGTTGTGTCTGAAGGTGTGGGAAGCTATTTAAATGATGTGCAAGTCATTATCATGTGACATTGGGCCAATCGATGATCTGTGAGGGGTGTCCGGATATTTTTGATCATATAGTGTATATTACATGCCATATGTTACCATAGTTCTAAGGACCAAGTAACTGCCATCCCCACAAATCCGATCCCACTGGAACAATTGGGCCTAAATTTCATAGTAATGTAGATCTTGCCTAGAGGAATCTGGATACTAGATTTTACGCCTTTACGTACTAAATACCACATAGATATGTTGCCCTCTCTGAATCCCACCCCCGTAATTCCGACCCCCTTATACCAAACAAAAACAAACTAAATAGTGCAGATGGACATGGCCATAGTAAGCTACATTCCGAATTTCAACCTTCTACTTCAAAAAAATGTAGAAATTATGAAGGGGACGGACTGACATTATAAAACCGATAAACCATTAAGGAATGACATAACCAAGTACCGAAAGGTTAAACTAAACCATTCGCGGAACTATATTTTTAAACAGCCTTATGTTAACATTGTAATTTTCTAATGGATCATAAAGATATCATTACACCATGTACCTCTGAACTAATTTCCACTATCATTAATTTTACGTTATATTCATTCGTGACACATCATTCCAACTCGTTTGATATATTACATGCCATATTTTAGCATTGAAAGTTCCAATGAACCATAAGGGTTCCACTAAATCAGGTTCCTTGAAACCAATTTCGACTATCATTAATTTTACGTTATATTCAATCATGACACATCATTCCAAGTCGTTTGATACATTACATGCCATATTTTAGCATTGAAAGTTCCAATGAACCATAAGGGTTCCACTAAACCAGGTTCCTTGAAACCAATTTGGACTAACATTAATTTTACGTTAAATTCATTCATCACACCATTCCAATTCGTTTGATATATTACATGCCATATCTTATCATTGAAAATTTTTGAGGGTGTCATTAGGGTACTATTAGAGCACGTGCCATTGTTTCGATTACAACCATTTTCAAAATGGTTCATTCCCGGAACCATATTTATCAATTGGCGAAAATATTAATTTATATCCGCTTCTATCTCGTCATTAACATTTGTTTGATATATTACTTAGTATATCTCTCCATTGAAAATTGCTAGGTGGGTTCGTGAAGGTACCATCTGTGCACGTGCTATTGAACCGATTTAGATAATATTTGTGATTCATTCGTGCCTTTTACCATATTCATCGACTGACGAAGTAGTATTGAATAACCGCTTCGATTTCGTCAATACGATTTGTTTGATATATTACTTAATATATCTTCCCATTGAAAATTGCTTGGCGGGAAAATAGAGGTACCATTTGTGCACGTGCCAATGAATCGATTTAGATAATACCTGTGATTGGTTCGTGCCATGAACCATATCCATCGACTGACGAAAACAGATTTTGAAAATCTTTCATAGCATCGGAGGAGTTACAGTTACGGACGGACAGACAGACAGACAGACACGTCTCCCCACACTGATTGCATAAAGCACCTTTCGGTACTTAATAAGTAGCTCCATTCTTATTCTACTTACGAGGGCAGTCAAATGAAAACCGGAAATATTTTTTACAGCTCCTTTATTACAGAGTTGGTACACTATTTTTCAATGTAGTCCTCATCTTTTCGATGCATTTCCGCCACCGAGTCGGGAAGGCATGGATACCTTGGGAACAAAAAATCTTTATAGAATGGAGGTCTTGCTTATAGGAATCTGCATACCGAATTTCACTCCTTTATGCAAGTATGCATAAATACACTTAGACCTTTCGTTCCCCTCTAATTTTCACCCCCAAAACTCCGACCTTAGTGGGCTAATCAAAACCAAACTAAATAGTGAAGGTGCACATGCCCATAGTAAGCTACATTCCGAATTTCAACCTTCTACCTCAAAAATGTAGAAATGATGAAGGGTGATTCAAATCGTGTGTAAAATAAAACCAATAAATACTTGAGCACTTGAGCAATCGTGCGTCGACAAAGCGATTTCACATGCGCGCGCCGATGTCAGTAATGCTTAAAAGATGAACAGAAAGTAACAATTTATTCCTTCTTGACAAATCGATTATTATATGACATGCCATTATCTTTGTATTCTTTACACTCAGTTTTAGCACGTGAATTCGACTTGAAGGGGTCCACGAAAAATTCTGAAAAGTTGATACCGCCGAGCTAAGACTTTGATGGACGTATTTCTGAAAACAGAATTTGAAAAAGTAGAATTTGAAAACAGAATTATTCCTGGCATCAGTAGTAAGTAATGCCCTGATTCCTGTCCATTTCTGATTATTTGAACGAGTTTTATTCATTTACACATGCGCCAGTTTCCTTTTTCTTTCGTGCCGGACACTATAAGTTTGACGCAGAAACTTGCCTAGAAAATTATGTAGAGCCGGGAAACATATGATAATAACGGTCTGTGGTGTTCAGTGACGAGTCCTGTTTCTGTTTGGTACAGTCAGATGATGCCAATACGTCAATTGATGAAAGTGCACATCCATCGCCGATTTTCGACATGCAATCTTCTCCAACTTCTAGGATTAGGATGGGTTGAAACCTATTTACATATGACGACAGGACTTATCTCATTATTGTCCAAGGTAGTGACTGTGCATCGACATGTGGGAAAAAGTGACAAACCCTTTAGCCTAATCCTTCAAAACATGATTTAAAGTAGTATTTTCCAACGTGACACAAGTAAGCCTTAAGGGACTTACTAATCTTAGACTGGCCTGCCTATTCTACTGATTTGTCTACCAAAAAGCTTTTTTGCTATCCCATGGGAAATGGGTTTGCG
This sequence comes from Rhysida immarginata, assembly GCA_023313115.1. Classification (NCBI taxonomy): domain Eukaryota; kingdom Metazoa; phylum Arthropoda; class Chilopoda; order Scolopendromorpha; family Scolopendridae; genus Rhysida; species Rhysida immarginata. Next base: position 433,238 of record JAHWFO010022643.1, read on the forward strand.
ATCACGCACCCCTCCAGCTAGAAATCTTCGAGGACATGACATAGTATGTTCAGGTATTTTTGCTATAATAATGATTACACCCGTAATAGTACAAAGCCTGATGGCACGTGCACACGCTGGGGGAAACCTACACAAACTCCGGATGCTTCATTTAAAAGGCTTAAATGCATAGGGCTGTATCGCAGAAGTTGCAGTAGCATTTAATTCTGCTAACAGCCCTTGTATACTGCTATCATTGATATGGACTTTGTGCCAACACTTTGAGATTGGACCTTCCTGTGCCAATACCATTCCTATACCAACATTACCAATGCCCATCTTGTTTTGTCATGGATGCATTGTTTCCAAAAAAGTGAAAATTCAATCATTTGAACATCACCAAAAAATTTGGTGAACATGCAAAACACTTTTTCATGGTATAACAATATCCATTTCCACTACTATTGTTTTTTGAAAAAGGAAGTGGGCATTAACTCCCATCGTTATACAAGGGTAGTTACATATTAGCACGAAAATGTGAAACTATCTGTGATTATTTCAGAAAACTAGTGTCAAATCCGCGAAGGAAAAGGCTCGTCAAAAACTCTATTTCCGAGGGTTTGACATGGAGAAAGCATAATTCAAGCGCTCCAAAGGAAAGGAACACCCCACGGCTGTAATGGACCCGCGAAGAAAAGCGAAGCTCGAAAGAAGAAAGGCAATTGACGATTGCAGTGCGCAGATGCGGCGCAGAATCCTCGAGAGCGGGATAAAAGGAGAGGACGGAGAGGAGGAAATGAGAAAGTACATAGATCCTTACCCGATGTACACGCCATGGACCTGATGCCCGCCTTGATGATAGACCGCTGCTGAGCCATGATAGGAAACCTCGCCCGCCAAGGAAAATTGGAAGACTTCATTCAAGTAGGACTTATGTTTCTGTTATGAATTCTGATCGTTATGTCTCTGTTATATCAGATGGTGCCACAGCGAACTTAGTCGAGAGGAAGCGAGGAAAAGGCCGAGTGAGCGGAGTTAGCGGACGATGCCAGGAGCCAAAGGTGAACGAGGACCGCAGCCGAAAGAAGCAATATCGGCCACCCACAAGAGGAGCACCGTGCTACCGACGCCCGTCAGAGAATTTCTATCGGATCCGGGACTCCGTACACAAGGAATGCCCTTATTCAGCACGCCAGTGTAAGCATAATAGGCTAAGAGACTTTGATTCCACTTTGAACTTTGAAATATACAATAAAGCTGAGCGAAACCAGACAGATTCACGCCAGCGTCGTAAAAGCCGACAATCGGACGTTATTCCAGAGCGACTGGGAGATAGTGAGTACGCTTCAGAGCCGATTGACCGTGTTTTCAGCCCCCAGTGATCCGAAAAGGACGATGCAGAGCCGACTTGGTACCAGTACCAGGCCAACTCGACAGGACCACTAGCCAGTCATTGGTCGCCCCACCCCGCCACACTACTTTGAATTCTATCCCGTGGAAGCTCGAGACCGTAGAAGTGATATTTCCGTTAACAGATATATCCGGTATTCTCGCGGGGCGTCCTGCTGAATGCCCGCGCTTGGACTCGGAAACCTCTTCTAAGGGTATTTCAATAGACATTAATAATTTTGACCGTTTAGTGACTAAGAAAGATTCCAATTGTCTTCTCGTACTTGCTAATGTCGACAGTTGTCTAATATACCGTTCTATTTTGCACAGTTCTCTTTCCACGGTCGACAAACCTAAACAAGTCGCCGCCTTCCTGTCCAGCGGTGACAAGTTGCCAAATATCTTCGCCCGAAATCTCTGACAGTGACATCGGACTATTTACCTCCAGCCAAGGCCTCCTATGAACAGGAGGCCTTTGCTCAAGCCCTTCAAACCCAGCTTCGCACGAGACAAGCGTTGAAGGTCTTGGATATAGCAAGTCTGCACCTCAGATGAATGACCCACTGAATGAATTGTAATTCAGCATAATCAGACATTGAAGTTAATTATTGTAATTTCACTCTGCTAAATCTAAATAATTTATTAAAGTTTATCTTTCAACCTCATCCCGAATACTCTGTTTGTTTTTAAGAAAAAATACACGACAACTGGCTTCCTATATAAATAAAGGAAAAACAGAAAACACTATTCCACATAGATAAATTTTTACTGACTCAGATGTACATTTTTGAAATCCGAAATGTACATCTGAGTCAGTAAAAATTTATCTATGTGGAGTAGTGTTTTCTGTTTTTCCTTTATTTATATAAGGTATCCACAGTTTCGGCTATTTTTCTATTTATTAACTAGCTTCCTGTTCATGCTCATCTTCGTAAATTTTTCAGAAAATCAACTGATATCTTAAGGTATTATATCACAGTTTAAACTGTGGATAAAACTATACAAATTTGTAATGTTCACTAATTATATTTTTATAAAAAGAGTTTAATAAATTATTACTAATAACATGCCGAGTTATCGGAATAATATCGCTCACCTCAAACCGTCCGACATAACCTGTCCCTCTCAACTCGACTATTTTCTTATTATTCATTGTTTTTAAATACGGAATTTCTATTGAACCTTGAACTCTTTCCTAGTTAGGTCTGTCAAGTTCATCATGCTATGATCGCTCAGTTCAATTTATCATTCACGCCCCCATTCAAATCCCAGTAAAAAATCTACCTAAATCCCTCTGTCTATTTGCATTTCTATTTTAGGTTGTCCATTCTTTATTAAGTAATTGGTCTTATAAGAGAAGAAATAGGGAACGACCTTCCACTTGTCCGCAATGAAGTTTATTCAACACTAGAAGAGGTACCCGGCGTTGCCCGGGATTATTACACTTGGGATGTAAACAGAACAATCACAAAAAATTAAATTAAATTTTCCAATATCTTAAAAATAAACACATGAAAATGCTTAGAATTAATACAGGAAAAATTCTTAATGAAAATTCGAAAAAAATCTTTTTAAAGGCTCACAATGGATGGACCGCTCCAATAATTTCTTACTCAGATAATCTTACTTCAGATGTACACTTGATGTTGTTGCAATTTCCACTCTTCTCTCGCTGTGTTGAAGCAAAATTTGGCCTTTCATCACTTTGGGTAGTCTAGCGGTCGCCAATTCTTCTATTTACTTGCTTCCCATTTGCTCAATACAGCACGGAGCTAAAGGTTTGCTTTCTCTGTCGTCTTTCCACTCTTTCTCAATAGTCTGCTAACTCTTCATTATCTCCAGCTACTGATCATTTTTAAAGATTTTCAAGAAATTGTTAAGTACTAAGAACTCTCTTTTCTAAGAAAAACCTGAATAACAGGAATTCTATGCATTGTTACAAATTGAAACTTATCCATATTGCATCATCATTTTATGTTCATTGTTATAATTCTTGGAAAGGATTGCTTTATCATTGCATCATCATTTTGAGCTCATTGTTATTGGTGAATTGCGTGTTGAAACCATTGTTGATGCCTATTGTTGCACAAACTTTTATTTGCATTGTTGGTCATGAGATATATATTGTTGGTCCGTGCAGAGTGTTTGTGAATTGCGTGTTGATACCATTGTTGCAAAAACTTTGTCTTGCATTGTTGGTCATGCGATATTTCTCATTAATATGCCCTGCCATAACCATGAATATCGATTTTATATCAATAATTATTATTTTTTCGAAATCTGAAGTAGACAGTGACCTTCCTCATGCTTTGAAGGTCATGTATGCGAAATTTCATCAAGATCGGAATAAAACTGTAGATTTGTATAAAAAACGTACACACAGACCCACCCACAGACCCACAGACGCACAGACCCACAAACATCCTTCTTTATATATATAGATAGATAGAGTATGTGTACATTTCGGATGTTAAGCATCTTTCATTCTAGACGAGACTAATGGGTATTGGAACAGAAAACGAAATGTCACGTTGACATTCAGCAAAGATTGGTTACAATTATATGATTCCACTTTTATATACAAGGATGTTTTCGTGTAGTAATGAGCAAATCGCATTTACTCTATATGCGAACATCTAGCACAAAAAATTACAATGGGTGGCATCATGCCTTCTCGAGAATAAGGGTATAAGAATCTAAATGGAATATTTTTTGTATCGTGAACCTGTTGCTTCTGCCTCTTCTTTCAGATATTGACTCCAAATGAAGCTGGAGGTGACCTACTCGAGATAAAAAAACATTTAACTGTTTGGGTTGATGAAATACTTGTATTATTGGAATTGGTCAGCTGTTCGTTTGATTGGGGAGAACTTGGCTCAAAAAACTGCGTTTTGTCGAAAAGATTTGATTGCCGGTATTAATCTCCAATGCTGTTTTGTTCTTCATTGATTAGATATAGCGCCTACATCTGCATAAACAAATGGTTAGAATATTGCTTTAATTTCACAGGAGGCAGTGAATTAGAACATGTTCTTAGTTCTCTGTTCATAATATGAGGACTGTACAATAAAAAATGATCATAATAATTTCCTAAGAACACGCCCTTATTTCATCCTTATTTTTGTGATGGTCCTTCTCAAAGTAGTCCCATTGGATGCAATACACTTGTCCTAGCGATTCTGCCACTCTTCAAAGACTTGCTGGAAATCATTTTTGAGCAGGGCCTTCAGAATCGCCTCCGCAGCCTTCACCACTGGTTCTGATGATGGAAAATGCCTCCCACAAAGGTATTTCTTCACAGAGGGTAAAAGGAAGAAGTCGCACGGGGTTAAATCTTTGTGAAATATTCAGCAACATTTGCGATGCGCGGCAGTCCATTATTGTTGTGAAGCATCCAGGTTCTTTCACGAAAATGTGGCCTTTTTCTCGTGATATAAACGATATGTCAAAGAATTTGTACATTGCACAAAAAAAGTTGTGGAATAAATGTTAAAACGGACCAGAAGAATTAAAATGTAAAAGGCTCTCCCGTTGCATTAGCCATACCCAAACACTCTCATCGGATTGGAACAGAGTGTAGCGTGATTCGCCATTCCACAAAATGTTTTACCATTCTTCGACGGTCTAATATTGGCGTTCCAAATGCCACTGGAGTTTGGCAGCCTTCCTGTCTGGCAAAATGGTCTCATGTGTGCAGCTACACATCCGGGACAAACAAATGCCAAATTTATTTGCCAAAACAGTAAGGGCTAAGTCCGAATAATGGGTTCTGTGCTGGCAAAATCGGAAAAATCTGGTCACCTTCCTATATAATTAAACATGACAATAGACAGGCAGGTAAAATTACAGAGAGTGATTTCAGAAACGGACCATGCATTCTTTATACCCTCCAACAAATAAGCATACATCTTTGATTCTTTCAGAAATTTTCCTCAAGAACAATTCCACGCATTCATGCAAAGACACTCTAAAAAATGGCTCTACAACACGAAAATCGTGCAATATCCCATGTCTGACACCTGTGGCCACCACTGCTTACACTACCTGAATTATCAGCCCGTGGATATCCTATGGAGGCCATCGTGAAACAGTCGTTTACAAATGAACTTGTTCTAAACAACCTGCTCGTGAAATTTGAATTAATTTATGACGAATTGACTGGCATGCCAAAATTAATACTTGTCAAAAGTTCAAATGCAGTCAAAGTTGTCGTTCTTTAAATTCCTCAGTTTTAATTATTCTAATTATTTTTATTTCATTAGTTTCTGTATTCATTTTGCTTGATTAAATTTTAAGAAAACTGAATGAACTTGTGTTTGTTTGCGTTTTTCTTTAAAAACCAAATTAATCAAGTACACAGATAGGATTTCTTACATTTAAATACATTTTATTCGAATTTTTTTCCAGGAATTAAAATAAAATTTAATGATAACATTACAAATTGAATTTTTACATTAAATAATTAATGATGGTTATTTGTAAAGCAGCCAGCTGACACCGCTGTGTTGCAACTACGCTTTTGAACTTCCAGGTCTGACTGATGCATTTGTGGCTGTTACGATTAATTGGTAAAGGAGTGATAATATATAAACAGTATACTGAAGGAATGGAAAAGATAATCAAAAGACAGGCTTTTAATAAATACTTATGAGTAATAAAAATGAATGTTGATAGGAAAACAAAGTACGCAGTGGAATTTATCTAGGAAAACAAAATTAAACAAGAAAGTTATTGCCTTGCAAATCTTATTTACTTAAAATTAACATAAGCCATGCCATATGTCGTGTACGTTTGACTGGTTTCACAAAACGAAAATAATTCCGTAGAAGCTAAATCTCATTTGTTAACATTACAATAACTATTAATCTTCACTAAGGTTCTGTTATACTTTAGATTAATTAGTTGAATTCTTTTCTTGATAGGGAGGACCATTGGCTTTAACCATCAACAGGGTGTCTATCGAAAACTAGACTACTTCCTCCACGAACAGATAATCAAATAACATAAATATAATGATTAGTTTAAGTCCCAATGTAAAATATATTCTTAATACATGTCTAGATAAATAATCCGATGACACTGTAAAATGAAGTTCCAAAGTTAAATATCACTATTCTAATTGGAAACTTCTTTGTAAATAGATTTCAATAAAACTATTAATGAAGTCGTGATATGCAGAAATAATTTTTTTGGAGACACAATAATTAAAGTTTAGTCGAGAAATAATACCTAGTTCTCAATACGCAATTAACTAGGAATATAAAGCATGAGCTACACGTGAATATTTTACACCAATTAAAACAGTTCTGATTCAATATATTGTAAGTCGTCCTTCGTTCTTGTTATCCTTCATGGAAGTAAGCCGTAACTTTGTAGCTCGAAAATCTCCAAACTAAATAAATATTGTATTCGGCAACTAATTTCCAGCTCACAAAATTTAACTGCCAATGTGTAAGGCCTTGATATGGAGAAGGAGATACAATGTAACTATTTAATAGCGTTACTCTTATGAAAATAATTATTTCTTTCTCCTGCGGGTATTTAATTAATCCTGGTTCATCGTTAACATAAAGTTCACAACCATTATCCGGGCTTTCTTTTGAGAGACAAACGTTTTTGCTCACCTTGATATCTGCCACGTAGTTTAGTCTCTGGAGTCGCACTTTTCTTGGCCGCTTTGGAGACTTCATATTTTAATTCGTCTCTCCTCTGTTCCAATACCTTAAGCAAACGGTATTCTATCCGCTTGTTTCGGCCACAGATTAAGAATACACAGATGCGTCAACCCAGGCATAGCCATCAATCTCTTTTAAGGCCATATGTTTACATTGAGTTAATTTGATAAATTAATAAAAGATTTCTTATTAAGTTGTTGTTGAACAATTATTTAAAATACGATTTTCTTTTACTGCACTGGAGTTATTAAAATATTTAATAGTAGTTCTTTGTATATAAATTATAGGATACTCGGAATAAAATCAGTATTTATATCCAAACTTTTGCGTTCAGTGTCGATTTATGATACGCTTATTTTAAATTCTTTACATATCTTTTACTTTTACAAAACTGATAGTTATTGTCAGTTCACTACTTTTGGAACAATTTAAGATTAAATTTCACTTTTAATTGTACTTTAAAAGTGAAATATGATTCCATGAACTTAAGTATTTTTCCGTAGACTTCCGTGCTATTTTTTATTATGACCCTGACAGCCACTTGGTAGGGTACGAATCGCAATCAGGTTTCCTTTTCTCCCATAGGCTAAGGTCAAAAACTCTCACCGGTGAGAAGAGTTAGCGTTTGGCCGGTCAGAAATCCCGGTGAGAAAACTGTGACGTCATTTTAACGCGGTCAGAAACGCCAGTTAGTGCTGCAATGCCTAACCGGTTAGTCTAACCGTCCTCACCGAGAAAAAGCAACACCCCCTGAAAGACGCTTCTTTCAGGAGGTGTTGGAAAAAGACGGTTAGCCCAATGAGAAATTACGTCATCATTCTCTCACCGGTGAGGGTTTTTGACCTTAGCCATAGAGAATCGCAGAAACGTCGAATCCATGGTGGAAAGAAAGGTCGAATCTGTGTATTCTTAATCTATGTCTCGGCCGACATATTCAACACTACCAGTCCGCCAATTCAAAATCCCGCTTTGCTCACTCTTCTCATGTTTATAATGATATCTATACAATTCCATATCATTGCATGTTTACATGAGTTGTATAGATATCGTTGCATGTTTACATGAGCATGATCCCGGTACTCTCTCGTCTTTCACTTCCGTTTTTCCTCCTTTAGGGGTCGTCCACAAATTACGTCATCCGTTTTCCAAATAACTTTATACCCCCCCCCCCCCCCGGGGTCAGCACATGTCTTTTTTGTAACCCTCCCTCCCCCCTCAGTCATATGTCATCCTGAAACGAAAGTGACAATTAAATTCTATTAACCAAGATGTATCGAGGTAATAAATAAAAATAATGCCACCATGAAGGGGGAAAAGCATTCAATTTATTGAAATATTTCCACTTGGTAAAGTAGCCCAAATCTCCAAATCTTTAATTATTAAAGACGTATTTCTTGAAGTTACTTCAGGAACGAAGACGTCAGAAATATTATATTCTCTAAGCCACACAAAAATCATCATTTTCAATAGATGACTGCAAATCTATCTCTCCTTGTTTGCAGGTAATATTATCTACTACTTCAAGTGTTGTTGTAGGGGCATTCAAATTAGAGGTCTTGCCATGAACTGCTTTGTACAGTTTCATACGCTTGACAGAAGGGAAATAAAGACTACAGATTTGGCAAATACGTTTGTGCAAGTTTTCCTGCACACTTTTGACAATATGCATCGTATGGGAGTATTCTATACTTTTACATGCAGTTGGGATAACTTTTATGAAACAATGCAGGTCACTGCAATGATTGGGATTTGCTTGTGGAAGTGCTGTAAGCAAACTCGTTTGTTTGTTATACCAAATAATTGTTAGGTGTCTGCTCTTCCGCCTGGCTTGTCAGTTAATACTTGTTAAGAACATTGTTTAGCGTTGCATTAAGAGTTAAGAGTTTCGTTTCTCATCTTATGCTTTTATTCGTATACGATTATATTTATCCCAAATGTTATATAAATATAAAGGATACATACACTGCCCTGCCAAATGTTTCCCAACAACCCACTCCATATGCCCTGTATGGAAACGCTGTCGTCAGTAACGCGTTGGGCCACCCTTTGCTGCAATTACTGCTGTAAGACGACGAGGAAGGCTGTCCACAAGTTGTTTGCATTCCGCTGGTGTGATACGGTGACATCTGATCGTCAAACGGTCCAGCAACTGATGACGATTCGTGACCGGGGGCATATGCACCGTGCTCCAGCACATCTCACAATGCTTCGATTGGTTTCAAGTCTGGACTCAGCGCAGTCCAGGGCAATAACCGGATGTCCGTACGGGGGAACCATGCCTGTGTTGAATGAGCGGCGTGAAGAAGCAGTGTCAGATCACTTCTCAGAGGCGAGACAGAGTCGAACCAAGAGAAGTGATCAGACACAGTCAAACGCTCAAGTTAAGCGACGGGGAGCGGGGTCAGCTAAAGGTTGGGAGGCGAGGCGGAAATATACCTTCCCTCCTCCTAGGCAGTTTTTTAAAAGCGCCCGAATGTTCGAGAGCCAAGGTGTTCATCAACCATTGGCTAAAAACAAAGGTATGCAAAATAGGCCGGCTAAAAATCAAAATAAAAAGGCCAAGCAGGGCCATAATCGGGGCAGAAGGTTGGAGCTCCCAGACGATGGAGACAGTGCTGATATCCTCTCGCCAGCACGATGGAAGGACAAGCAGTCGGGACGTTATAATAGAATAGCTGATAGTACCCTTGTCTGTGTGTGTGAGTGAGTGACTTGGACTTAGAAATCTCTCACGCAGCAACCTACCAACCAACGCGTGCATGAGTGATTCTTGTGACTTTAAGGGACCCTCCCCCAGGCCCCCCCCCCCCCCGAACTCTTTGTGACTCTTTTGTTTCACCATAGAAAACATGGTGAATATGATTGCCGATGGCCCCTTTGCCGTTGGCATGTTCATGAAGGACCTATGGTATCAGGTCAGTTCGTCGAGGGTCAATTCGTCGAGCGTCATTTCGTTGAGAGTGTCAGTTGGTCGCGCAGTTAGTTCGTCGGAGGTCAATTCGTCGAGCGTCATATCGTTGAGAGTGTTAGTTGGTCGGGTGGTCAATTTTTCGGAGGTCAATTAGTCGAATGTCAATTCGTCGACCGTGTCAGTTGGTCGGGCGGTCAATTTGTAAAAGTAAAAGTTAAACAATAACGTAAATATGAGGGTGTAGGACTTTCAATTCAATCTGATTGCATGGCCTATACCGTTAAAAAATTCTGGCAATGTCTTCCGACGGTTCACGCACAGGGCTTCAAGCCGCCCCTGATGATCTTGCGCGGTACATTTGTTGTATTTCTTTTATAGTTATTGAATATATAATATTTATGTTATTGTTTAATTTTTACACTCTAGTAGCTCTAGTAATATTTAACTTTTACTTAATAAAAATTTAATTTCCTGTATGTGATCAGTTTGTGATCAGTACTTTTATAATTATTAAGTATATTCTGAACATGAAGACTACTGAAGCAGTATAAGCAGTTAGGGGCTTTTATCCTACCCTCGACAACCTCTTAGTTTGAACCCCCCCCCCCGCTCTGCCTTTCGTATTATTTCCTTTATTATCAGATTATCGTTTGTTGATTACTACATGCAAAAGCTGTATTTAAATACACATTTTAACAGTAACGTCATTTGTTGATTTTCGTTAATAAATATTCCTTAAAGGTTTTTTTCGACCATTTATTTTTTTATGTTGTTATGAATATGTGCATATGCCAGTCTGCGAACAGGTGACGTGAAATTTTGTGTTAAACTGAGGAAATCGACCACAGGATATTAAATGTTTCGGCAAGCTTATTATTTTTGTTATTATTTAATTTTTACTTAATAAAAAGATAATTTCCCGTATGTGCTCAATTTGTCCGATAATTAATTTTATACAGTTATTAATTTCATTCTGAAAATGAAAGATACTGAAGCGGTATAAATAGTTTGGGGCATATGTCGTCAACAAAATTAGATGTATTGTGGCTACTATATCACAAAAGCTGTATATAGATACGGAGTTTTAACAGTAACGGTATTTATTGTTTGCTTTTCAAGTAAATAAATTAGTAACAAAAATTTTTTTCGTTAATGAATTTTATGAAAGTTTTTTTGACCATTTATTTATTATCTGGACCAACTGAAACACCCGACGAATTTGTCTCAGACAAATTGACTGCCCGACCAACTGACACGGTCGACGAATTGACCTCCGATGAACTAACGGCGCGACCAACCGACACTCTCAACGAAATGACGCTCGACGAATTGACGCCGACGAACTGACGCTCGACGAATTGACCCTCGACGAATTGGCACGTAAACGAAAACGTGCATACCTCCTGTGCTTCCGTCTGGCGACCCCGCTGTTTTGGTCCTACAGAAGCTTACCCCGACTGAGTCGAGGATGCTCTGTAGGCAACGTAATGTGGCAGACCGAATTGTGTCTGCTGGTTCCATCAAGGTTGGGCAGACCACCGTCCACCTGAGTTATGCCGAACCCGGATATTTACCTGTTATCATCCGGGGAGCATCGCCGCTGATGACTGAGAAATATCTCAGGGGCTACATGTCAGACTACGGTATAGTGCATAGGATCTCATACCCTCAGCACCCAGATTCTCCTCTTCAAAAGACGGGTGACATCGTAGTCTACATGGACTACATGGTCTCCAACGTTGTAATGCGCGGAGATCGTGTCTCCGTGTCTTACAAGGGTCAACGGCAGTGCTGCTGGTACTGCAAAAAGACGTCCCACGTTAGGAAAGACTGTCCTCTCCTGAAGAGGTGTGACTACTGCAACAAAGTAGTCAACAAATTCCATCAGTGCCCGGAGAGGACGCTTGCATCACCAGCAGCTCCATCTTCGCCTAAAGAAATGTCTCCCCAGCGATCTCCAAAGATGACATCACCGGCCAAGTCACCAGAGCCGAGCAGAGCTACGACGCCTTCGCGCCCACCTCGAAGGCAGCATACGACGCCATCTCCGCCGCCTATGGAAACTAGGAAGGAGATGCCACCGCCTCCAGCGCCACTATCCGAGAAACCGAGGGAGGAGATACCACACACTCCTCCCCCATCGAAGATCCAAGATGGCGCCCCCTTCCATGAGCCATCAAGCAACATCTCGATGGTTGAGGAGGTGAGCTCTGTAGAAGAAGATGTAGACGTTTCAGGATTATCCGAATCGATCTTTCCGGAGGAAGATTTTCCAGCCCTTCCTCCGCCTGGGAAGACATCGACTTCGCAGCCATTACGGATCGCCTGTGCGCCTACGTCTGCTTCAGTGTCATCATCAGCTGGGAATTTAAAGTCATCAGCATCAGTACAGCGGGAGGTGCTTGCGACGGCATCCAAAACTCGCAAGCATAGAACCAAACGGCATCACAGCAGAAGGGACGGCATTGCTGCTTCTTCTTCAACCGATCGAGACAGCCGCGAGAGCCATCATCACAGCACTTCTTCTTCCTCCCCGTTTCGATCTCCGAGGCGGAAGTCGAAGGAGCCTCCACCATCATCTGTGAAGCTCCAGTCTCCTTCGGATAAGTGTCAAGAGCCAGCAACGTGATTCCACAATGACGGTCATCTCACTGAACGTGCGTTCCCTGGGTTCGTCTTTTAAGCAATCGGTTTTATCGACGTTTATTGCCCTGTACAGGCCGGACATACTTGTGCTTCAAGAAGTAAAGCTTGATCCTTCACAAGTTTGGTACGATCTACCCGGCCTTCGCAGACAATTTCCTCGTGGACAATTTTTCATTAACTCTTCGTCACCATTTGGGCAAGGGGTTGCAACTATCATCTTCAACCCCTCCATTCAGGTATCGAATTATTTGAGCGACAGCGAGTGCAGGGTAATATCTTTAGACATTACATCTTCTAATATTAAATTCCGATTGCTTAACGTGTATGCTCCGTGCACGAATGCAGAGAAACGGGACTTTTTCAATGACCTTCAAGTTTACTTGTGTTCATCATTTCCTATAGTGATTGCTGGTGATTTTAACTGTCATCCAGACGCCGACAACATCTTTTTGTCTGGACATGTGCATCGCCTGTGCCAGCAAAATGCATTGTTTGACCTATGGCCTGTGAAGTCTCGTGGTGATCTCAGTGGGTACACATTTCATCGAGGACCCACTGTGGCATCGCGACTAGATCTTTTTTTGGTCGACAATGTGTTTGCTGGTACAGATGGAACAATGGAGGTTATTCCGTGTGCTTTCTCAGACCATAGTGCCATCTTGTGGTCTTGGGATCCTCCATTTGTGCCTTATCTTGTGAAATAAACGCTCTAATGATCCGGAAAGCTGCCGACGCAGCACTCAGGGCGAAACTTACCAAGGCAGCACATGTCATCGGCAGCCTTCGCTGAGGAGAGGCGTCGGGCTAACAATAAACATTGTCATCGTTTAATGGTGGAAGGTGAGGAAGTGGAATCTGATGCCGACATCTTATCAGCCTTTCACTCTCACTTTTCATCATTTTTTAGCCATCCAATCATTCCGTCAGACACCACGAAGCAGTGGATAGAGGCATTGAGACCTTTTTCTGTGGAAACCGATTCGTTTATAACACGTCCCTTCACCGAAGATGAGGTCAAGAAGTTTCTCTCGGCAGACGGCCGTCAACAGTCCAGTCTAGGCATTCCATATTCCTTCTTTAATTCGACGTGGAAGCTTCTTGGCTCTTTCCTGGTGCGAGTCTTTAATTCCATTATTCAAGATCCGTCTTCCATTACACCGGACTTTACTGTGGGGAAAATCATCTTACTCCCTAAAGGTCCGGATCCAAAACTCGTGACTCAGTGGAGACCGATTACATTACTCAATACGGACTATAAAATCTTCACTGGGATATTACAGCAACGGCTTAAACTCATCGCCGACGAGTTTTTCGATCCGGGTCAATCCTGCTCAATACCAACACGCAGGATGGCTGACAACCTTAAAACTATTCAGTGTGTAATGGAAGAAGCGCAAGTGCGTCAACAAACTCTTGCAGTGTTAAGTCTCGACCAGGAAAAAGCATTTGACAAGGTGAATCACGAATTTTTATTCCAAGTGTTTCACCAGCTTCATCTTCGGTCATTTGCTGTGATTATTTCTGCACTGTATGCATCGGCCACATCATGTGTGGCGGTTAATGGCTCCACTTCGTCTACCTTCGAACTCTTGAAAGGTGCCAGGCAGGGGTGTCCGCTATCGCCTCTCCTGTACATTTTCTATTTGGAGCCATTACTCCAGTTCTTGAACCGCCACCCGGAGGTTCGGGGATATGAGTTACCAGCTGCGTCCATCAACATCAGGACATTAGCATACGCCGACGACGTCGTGTTGTTTGCTTGGGACTCGTATTCCCTGAGCATTTACAAAGAAACCTTCGATCTCTTCAGCACTTCGACGGGGAGTACCATCAACCTCGTCAAGTCGAAGGGAATTGCGATTGGGAAATGGACGATCGATAAGCTCAAGCTATTCCCAATAACATGGTGTCGTCAGATCACAGTGCTTGGATTTATATTTTCCTTTTTACCGGACATGGACTCTATCCATTGGCAGTAAGTGGTGGATAAGTGTATTGCCCGCCTTGACAGGAATTTTTGTTTTTCCACGTCAATGCTTGTCAAGGTGCGGTTTGTGCAGACTCATATTTTATCATTGCTGTCAGCTAAGTGCCTATTCACTTTACCGCCAGCAAACATGCTCCACAAAGTTCGCAGTGCTATTATTAATTGTGTGTGGGGGAGTTCTGTTCAGCGTCATCCTGTTCGGGCAGGGTTTCTCTTCACTCCCTTTGAAAGGGGGGGTGGTTAGGCCTGCCCGAGATCCGGTGATACCTCATTGCAGCAAGGCTTGCTGCAATGATTCGTGTTTTTCTCTTCCCTCACCTTTGTGGGCGAACTTTGTGTTTATGTATCTACGAGTGTTTTTTAAAGTGAATAGGATACCGTTACCTCCCTTGCTGCCAATAACTACTAATGTGCGTCACCCGAGTATGTACCATCTCTTTCAAGGGGACTTAGTGACAATTTTACCAGCGTTGCGCAATTTAGACTACCAAGATTGGGGTCATTTGCTTCTGTCTTGGTTCTTCCAGCAGTCTGACCAGGGCGAGACAACCGACATCTTTCGCCTCTGCCCAGATTATCCGTGGTCAGCCATTTTAAAGGCAATGAAAACTGTTGCCTTTGATGGAATTGTGTTCTCTTGTCAATGGCGATTGCTGCACCACGGATTTTACTCCCTCCAACGTCTTCATCTATGGAGGGTGGTTAGATCTGCTGGTTGTCTACATTGTGGCATCATAGAGACAATTAAACATATATTCTTCGAGTGCTCGTTTGCCAAATCCATCTGGAATCGTCTGTGTCAACATTATAGTTTACCTAAGATCTTACTCGTTTGTGCGATTACTGATGGATGACTCCACCGGTGATTCATTAACCTTGGATCTAGCGGTACCTATTATGTTTTTAAATAAAGAACTCTGGACGGCAAGAGTGGACAGAGAGAGGGGGACTTTTTCCACACCATCATCTACGTGGAAAAAAGGATCTTTACATCTACGGTCCTTCCTCCTCTTAGAATGTTATCGGCTAGGTCCTTTGGCTTTTAAAAGGCGTTACGCTACAACTAAACGCCTTTGTGAGGTCATCGGAGGGAACTATAATAATAATTATGCCCACCATTTCATGTTTCCATTAGTCTTCTGATGACCTACCGGTGGAGAAACGAGCCTCGAAACTGAGGCGTTTATCAAAGCATAGAAGCCTATGAAAGGCTTCACGAAAATAACGCTTTCCGCATGTGCGCCTGAGCACCCTGCTATAAGATCGATTTAAGGGTGTTTGCTGGAGCAAATACCATCTGCTCCAGCTCCAACAGAGACGACAGGAATGGCGCCCAAAATTCCGACAGCATGGAAAGGATCGAGACAGACGACCTATGTTGGAAGAAGATGGCCGGACAAGCCAAAAAGAATCTTAAGCAACCTTCTGTAGTATTAAACGATAATAGTGCTAATAGATATTTGAACACTTGCCTTAGAGTAAGGGAGCCTTTCAAAGAGACGGAGAAGAAACGTGCGCCGACGGCCTGAGTAGCACGGCACACAGCCCCGAACGCTATAGCGGGACCGAGGATCGTTTCAGCAGACGAACGAGGGCTTAGGTCGCCCGTAGGTAGAAGGCAACGAAGAAACTCCCATCCTAAGGACTCTGTGCGAAAATTGGAATGGGTTCGGACGGCATCCAAGGCAAGTGACATTCCCCAAAATGCTATTAACAATTTAACGAACTATTACTTTAACCAAGACACTTGTGAGACCCAAGAGGACCACGTTTTCAAGGGACGAGATCCGCCGCGCCTCAAACCTCATCGCAGCTGCTTAGCCGACGGCAATATTCCCCGAGAAGAGGAACCCCTCGTCGAAAACCTCTCACGCCGCGAGGATTGCAAGGAGGGCACGGCCAACTTCAACGCAGTCTTATCGACTGCGGAAAGCACGGACGAGACCAAGGTGAAGGATTCGTCGGAGCGTTCACATACGTCCAGCAGCGAAGGACCACGGCTAGACGTAATTCCACCTGGACAATCGTCATCGAGGACGACTACTAGGCCGGTTTGTGGGACGATAGGACAGCCCGAGAATATACCCTTTGCAAGTCGCGACCGCGCTGAGATCTCACGCCGCGTGTCCTGCTTGGCTTCGTCGGTATACCTATCGTGTAAGTGATTGTAGAAATTAAGCTAATAGTGGAATTCTTTAATAAGTATCTAGCACTTAAATTTGTGGACTGTTTGTGTATGAGCGACGGATGCCTGGCTATGGCATGCTAAGTGAACAAAGATTGTTATGCTTTATGGCCTTATGCATTTCTTAATCGAGTATTCTTTTTGTTGTTCGTAGACACTGCAACCGAGCTCCCAAACCCGATCGGGTCGACGCGTTCCAGTTTAACGGCGCCAAGGACTCATCTACAGGCCTTCTTCCATTTCACCCAGCCTCCGACCTTCAACCCCGTGCGCAGTTCTTCCGGATTTGACAAGATAGGGTCATCGACCTTCCCCGGATATCGTCAGCACTCGGAGTACGACGGAAAGCAGTGACTGTAGGAAGCATCCGACACTTGTAAAGTCCAGATTGGGACTCATGATTTATATATTCATTCCAATTATTCTTACCTGTAAGCTGATGATTTAAGAGACTGAATTAAAATAATTCAGTAAAGTTTATCCTATCGCCTGTTCCTTCTCTGTTCACGTTTTACACTAGCCTCTGGGGGGATAGGTCTCTGCTATTTTATTGAAAGCCTATCCTAATGTATGAATAAAGTGACAAGCAGTCCGATGAGGTGCCATAGAACTCCACCATCACTCCAGGAAGGTGCGTTTCCAACATCTCATTGGTACTGCGGGGCATTTAGTCGCATGTCGACACCAATGATAGGTCCTATGCCTGCTATACAGAACGTGTCCCACACAAAGACCCAGCACCAGAGTCCTTCACTGTGCATACGAGGCACTCTGCATCGCATTTCTCGTTTGGCTGTCTCCAGATCCACACACGACTGTCAGATTGTTGGAAGATGAAGCGGCTTTCATCGCTCCACATGACCTTTGCCCAATCGTCACTAGTCCACTGACGACGCTCCGTAAACCATCATAGACGACGAAAAGCATTCACCCTTCAGACGAATGACTACCTTTTTCCGACTCTCCCATAGAAGCCAATCTCATGGAGGGCACGTTGTACTGTGTGCACTGATGGGCCATGGGCTGCAGCTGGCGAGTAGGCGTCTGGGTGCTTTACAAAGGCAGCAGTGATGTCCCACAGGGTGTCTTTGCGATGCCTCACCACCACCCGAGACAGAGCACGTTTGTCTCTCGGCAACAGGAGTGTAGGTCGCCCGGAACGTTTTGCTGTCGTTGTTGCACCTGTCTGTTCATACTTGTGTCCAACATCGTGCACAGTGGAGCGAGGATGTCCAGTCAAAACGCTGATTTCACGAAGTAACTTCCCACTAATGCAGCGTCCCACAATCATTCCTCTCTCAAAGTCGGATAATTCTCGAACCTTTGGCATGGTGACTAGTGTTGTCGCTGTTATATTACCTGATGAGTCGTGTGTTTAATATGTATACTGTTACATGCATCCTACAGGGTGAGACCACACGAACATCACGAACATAGGGATATCCGGATACTTTTGGCAGGGCAGTGTATATGTTATTAAATCCATCTATATTTACATATGTAATCGCTTGTCTATTAGTTTTTTAAAATGGCTTTTTATTGATTGATTAGCAATTTATTATTTAAGGGCATTAGTTATTCAATTTGTTTATTATTTGTGTTTATAACATTCTCTTACCTATTTATTCAAAAATTTCTCCATTCATTTAGTTGTTAGAAATTCACTCTCCATCCGTGTCAATTTCTCCCATGATTGACTGGGGATGAAAGAGTGCCCATATGGGTGCAGTTAGCACTATATGTTAATTAGCATAGGATTATAAATTGCTCACATTTTAAATCTTGTAACTTTTAACTGAAGATGGTTTAAAACCTAAACGCTATTAAAAATAAAAATCAAGTACGTGCAATATGGAACAAATCTGAGTAAAACCACAGATAAAATATCTTTTTCATCTGTGGTAAAATAGTTTCATCTACTCATGTAATTAATTCACTGAACATCCCGTGTGAAATTGGAATGGTTGCGTCTAAAAATTTTCCTCAAATCAATTATAAATTTACACTTATTTATGTATTTAAATTAGTTTAAATTGATTAGTGATTACTATCATTTTGGGCAGAACCCCCCAATCCTCCCTCGTCATTCTCTGTCAGCATTCCGCTATACCCCCTCCCCTCTTGAATGGATGACGTAATTTGTGGACGACCCCTTATCTAGTTCGTGTTTAGCGCCCTCTGTTGAGATTTTCCAAAATTTTTTATTGATTATTATTCTGTTTTTCCACCTGATCTCAGCTTTCGAACATAACAGTGGCTCTGTATGAATGATTCTTCGGGAATATCCAGGTTATGTAATACTTCTCAAAGCGTTTTTGTCCCCAGCCAGTGGTTTGTTCCGTTTAGGAATGGGTGCTAAGATGTCGTTTATTAGCCTCGTGATGTTTGAGCCTCGCAATGTACGCCCGCCGACATAGTTCCTCGTTTATTCCATTTGATGACTTCAGGCCTCTTTTGAAGTCTCTCGAGGAGCCAATTCTGCCGAATGTTCTGTAAAATAGGCAAACTCGGCACTTAACTCCATGTTCATCCTCATCAGTCCTACCGCCAACATCAGCATCAATGTCAGCATCTTCTTTTACACTCGAAGACGAATGAAATTTAGGTGAATAAACGAGTTGCTGAGGCAATAGATAGGGCGGTCTCACGTTGTGGTTGCGATGGAGGCAGTGGGTGCATTAATGAAGGCATTGGATGAGTTTGAGGGTTACTTGGGCCACTGCCTACCTATAATATAGTAGGCAGTGCTTAGGCTCAAGAACTTGTTTGTTTTGTCACACCATCTTCACTCCATTTTGCATTTTAATAGTTCTGAAGCGTGTTTAAATAAAGTTCCGTTTTCTAGTGCACATTCAAATTTTAAGTTTTTAAAATCTCGTTGATTTGTGAGTCCAATTGCTTGTCACGTTGGTTATCTTCTCCACCATCATCCCTTTAGGTGGTGGCGCTACTGGTAGATTCTGTGTTTGCACGTGAATAAGCAAAAAAGATACCTTTAACGGGTAAGCAAAATACTAGCTTCTATGGTCTGCATCTTCAGTGCAAACTGTTCTTACGGCAGCCATCTCATGCACTTGCACAAACTCAGGTTTCATACTTTCAAATACGGAGACATTTGTTCAGACGTAGTGAAGGTTTGAAATGTAATACAGAAAAACCAACCCGAATTTATCTAACTTTTACACTCTAAACTCGTTACCAACAATTCCCGTTGAAAAAAAGCCCGTTAACTGAAGTCCGCCTTAGTGTTTCCAAACATTCGAGATAGAAACCTGTTCGTAGTAAACAGGATATTTACTTTGTCACACACATGACTACCTCAGAACGTGGACGGATTAGAGAGCTTATAGCTAAGTATTTCCAATAGTGTTTGTTGGCGTTTTCACATCAGGCCGGTGCTGCATTACCTCGAGAGCCATTGACCTGGTGTTGAAGCATTCGGAATAGCAAGAAGTGCTATCTTTTGGTCATAGTTAGTCATAACTATACAACATTTTGGATAAAGGAGGTTTTGCTATAAAGGAGTTCTACCAGCCCTGACGTGAACAGATTCACACTCGGTTGCGGAATTACAACCATACAACACCATAACAGTAATGTGT
Source organism: Rhysida immarginata (assembly GCA_023313115.1). Classification (NCBI taxonomy): domain Eukaryota; kingdom Metazoa; phylum Arthropoda; class Chilopoda; order Scolopendromorpha; family Scolopendridae; genus Rhysida; species Rhysida immarginata. The sequence goes on from JAHWFO010022643.1 coordinate 453,612, forward strand.
GACAGTGTTTGGTAATTTAGCGAAATGCATGTAATGTTTTCAATCTTTAGATAACAAGCCAATCAACCAACCAACCAACCAACCAACCAACCAACCAACCAACCAAACAACCAACCAACCAACCCACCAACCAACCGAACAAAACTTTTAATTTTTAGAACACTGTGACTTAATGAATGAATGAATGAAATTTTTTCTGAAAAAATCAGTATATATATTCATGCAGAATCAGTGAAAAATCACAAAAACTTTTTAGCGTGAACATTTATCGTATCAGCAACCGATTTAAGTGATGGTCACTGGCGGTGAACGTTATACTTGAGCAACGTAGTTACCTCTTGCCCACTCAAATATGGCGAAATGAAAGACTTTAATGATGTGAAATACTAGCAAAACTAAAGAGAAACGTATTTCACATAACGTGACTGGAAATCACAAAGAATTTTTAGCGTGGCTTAGTGAGAACGTTTATCGCATCAGATGCCGGCTTAGATGACATCCAACATGGCCAATGTCATGTTTGAGTTATGTGGTAACCACTGCGTACGCATTTTGGCGAAGAAATAAAACACTTTAATGAGCCGAAAACCAGTCAGACAAATTGGAGAGATTTTTTTATTTGGTTTAGCGTGGCTTAGTGCGAACGTTTATCGCATCAGATGCCGGCTTATATGACATCCATCGCGGCCAATGTAATACTTGAACAACGCGGTAACCATTGCGTACTCATTTCTCGAAAAAGAAACAATTTAACGAGGTGAAAAATCAGTTAAACTAAAGGTGGGGCAACTCGAATGAACCAAAAACAAACGTATTTCATGCCCGTCAATCATAGGTCAGTCTGGAACCAAAAGTCGTAAACAACTTTTAATGACATCAAAAATTGTAAAAAAAACTCCGGTAAAAAAAAGAAAAGAAAAGGAAAACGAGTTTTGACCTTAACACCATGTGTATAATAGGTTAAAAACAGGTATTGACCAAAAAAAAATGTGGGCCCTAGAGTTACAGAGAATCAAACTCAGGCCATCACTCAACCAGTAAATGCTAACCTGATGTTCTACTCATTGGACTGTTTAGGGTACACAGTCAAGTAACAGTAAACTGTCATAGTGATATTTTAACTTAACTTTAACTTAAAGCACGTATAGAATAATACCTATATTACACTATCCCAGTATGCCCTAAAAAGAGTAAACATTGAGTGAGCGTGATAAAATTATTTAAAATACAAACAACAAACTGAACAATCAGAACACAGAAATCATAGAGAGTAGAAGAAAATTAAACATACGTAGTGAGAAAACGGAGTTTATAAAATTTGCAATGTCAATCATCTATTTCAGCAGCCCGGGGTTATCAGTAGTCAACTGAAAACAATGTACCAACAAAATTTACCAAGAGGCAGAGTTTAATTAGTCGAATAACCCATGAAACTAATGAGGCAACATATTTCACATACTCTAACTGGAAGACACGACTATTTTTTAACACAGATTACCTCAAAACGCAGTTAGTAGGGGAACTGCAACTCTGTACATGCCAAACAGCCCAAGTAGCTAAGAACAGTTATGTACAAATTTGTTAATAGGAACCCACTGCTTCCACCTTTACGTATACTGTTGAAATAACAACACCAAAGAAGATAAAATATCCTAAGTTTCGGCCCAAAAGTAAAAAGAATAGTTGAATTGAAGAATTGACAACTGTGTTTAATTAATTTCGGGAAAGCAATCTTTTAACAATATCAGTTAATCTGCTGCTGTCGAAATGTATAGACAATGTTAGTACAAATGCAATCGCAATCGCCTGGTGAACAGTAACGGTTATCAACGTATTTGAACGTTCACCAATGCTGAGAGTAAATGAAATCATCATAAAAATCGGAGAAACTTAAAACAAGAGGTGCGGGTGGTTGCTTAACCCGATCGAACCCTAACATTAATAGGGAAACGTGTATTTGAACTATGCCTCAGCCTACGTCACCCTTACTGCGCCCTGTTGATGGTGAGAAATCAGCACAGAAAAACAGAAAAAAAAATACAAAAAAAAACGTGCAAGTGTGACTTTTGTCAAAAGAGAAACGGAATTGTAGCATAAACATTGTATAATTGTATGCATTGACAAATACCCGAGGAAAAGATGTCATTTAGCATTTGTATTTACAAGACATTAAGGAAGAAGAAACCTTGAAAGAGAAAGAGAGAGAGAGAGAGAGACAGATAGCTGAAGATAAGGTTGCCTGTAACGAATTGAAACAGCGAGAAATGCTGCATTTTTAACGAATACAACAAATCATTTCAGACATATATTAGTAACGAGAAGCCTGTATAACCTCAATAGTGTTGAAAAAGGAAAATTTGTAATTTTAAACACACAATTTTAGCTTAAATTCACATAAAACCAACAATGTAGTAAGAAGTAGGGCCTGTCGGCTAACAAAGGACCCCTTGAAAGACAATTTTTCTTTTTTCAAACAGGCTCACGTGAGCAGAAACGAAAGAATATCAAACAGTAAATTGATGTTAAAGAGAACGAAAAAATTTGATTAAACAAAATTTCAGTCGAAAGAGTAACAAGGCCCCAAAACGAATGCAACTGCATCTAGTCAGATAGGTGTCACCGATGGATAGATAGCAACAGCAGTCTGATAATAGTGAGCCTATCATTACATTAGCCCTTCTTAGCGAGCAGAGCAGTGTGTTGCTAAAAGCAACCTTCGGAGTTCACAACTGAACGTTGGCATTGTTTGAGTTGGTTCACTATTCGCTTGCCATGCCTAGTGCGGGCCGAAATTTGGAGGAGAAATGTGTAACCAATTGAGCGACCTGCTTATACAATAGACCTACGAGCAGCTAAAACCAAACGAGGAAAGAGAAGACCTCAAACTCTCGCCTATCTTACAATTTCGCTGTTTTCTCTACTAACAAAACGGCCCAAAATAACCAAACAATAGAAAAAAGAGTAATTAAGCCTGCTTTATTAAGTAACAATATTGACCTATGCCCCTCAAAAATGTGAACTTAGTAATACCTTAAAAGTGAAAATTGCACTTAAACGCTTATTATGCAATGCAGATTAACTTAGAAAATTTAACATTTGCGTGAGCCTAAATACATTAAAAGTAAAGTCAGAAATTTGTTTTATTTTATTTTATTTTATTTTTTAGTACGTCAGTTAAAATTATAGGGAATAAAAAGCAATCAGTAAAATAGTAACTGAAAAAACCTGTAAACTTTTTATCATCATCATCAATAGTATTTGTAATTATTTTTATATGAAATCAATGCAAAACAGAAAAACAGAGATATGGAAATTTCCCAAGGTAACGAATGACCGCAAGAATTAAGAAATGAACAACTCCTACCGCAGATGTGATGCTACTGTATTAAAATTGAAACACTGCATTTTACATTAGCAAAATGCGGCAACCCTATGGAAGAGACACGGGTTTTTAGCTTAGATTAGCGTGAACATCGAACACAGTGGCTGTCGCGGCTGTTCACGGCACGGATACTTTAGACTTTGTACGGCCGGTGTGATAAGAATTACGTGCACTTTTTGTAAATAGGAAAGGCTTTAATTTAGTCGGAAAAGCATGAAACGAATGGGGGAACACCAATGCATCATAAGCAGAACGTATATCACATACCCTTGCTAGAAAATGCAAGGAATTTTAGCCCAGATTAGCTTGAACACTAACCGTAGTGTCAAATGATGCTGTACTCCTCGCGAACTTGCTAAGCCTAGCCCGAACTGTGTGATAACAAGTACGTACGTTTTTGTTAATACGACAGATTTTAATTAGATGAAAAAATTCTGAAAGTAATGTGAAAACGCCAATGCAACACAAACAAACGTATTTCAAATACCCTGGGTTGTCAGGTACGTAGATTTTTAGCTTGAATTAGACTGAGCACCGAATGTAGCGACTGACGTCGGTGTACACGCCCGTTAGGCCTCGTGCGATCACCTCGAAATCAACTGCGTGCAAATATGTTAGCGGGAGAGATTTTAATTAGGATAAAAAACAAAAACAAAACGATGAAACAGTTGGGTAACCTTAACAAAGTACAGAAATACATGTCACATATACCTTTGGCTGAAGACACACTGTTTTTAGCAAACACAAATACGCGAACAATGCAACCATGAGCGAACGCGCTGAACAACGACGACCCAGCGACCGTGACCTGGCAACCACCACCCGCGCTTGAGTACACACTTACGCTGCATCTATCACTTGGCAACACATCGTAAAAGGACAGTGAAACGAACATACACCCCATGACAAAACTTTAAAAGTAAAAGTCAGTGTAATTAGACACAAAAAACAAGCCATCATAGACACACCTTTGAGAAAGCATCCCTGAGAAGCAACGTGGACGTGAGCATCCTCCCTGCAATCACGATGCTCGCATACGCGAACGTCACCATCTCGTGAATTGTAGAGTGACGCAAAACGAAAGTACAGTCCACGTACAGCCTTTATTAAGTAAAAATTATAAAATTCAAGCTGTAAAACAAACCAACAAGCGCGCAACTTTGAGAACTTAACGACTTGTGACGAATGATGTTAAATCATCGCTTGTGCCCACAGCCTTAAATTGAATACCAGCTTTTGCCCTATAAAGAGTATGAAGCGTACAAAGCATATCACTCTCGTATCCTAATACCATAAGTGAACAGATAAAGTTGTATACTGTAACAGAGAGAGAGAGAGAGAGAGAGAGAGAGAGAGAGGGAGGGAGGGAGGGAGGGTGACTGAATATCGCGAGGTTGGGGAATCAAACAACGCGTTTATCAATCTCTGTGAGGCTAGGCTATGCAGATTGGTAAAGAGAGAGAGTCATGTATGCCTCACCTCCATTGAGTAATGTGAAATTTCTATTTTTATTGTAACATTTCAACCAGATTCAACCCTGAGAAAAAACAACCCTTCATGCGAGCAAAGGCTATCAGTGAGAGAGGTAAAAAATGAAAATAAAACAGATTTCAAATAGACTACCTTTAAAATAAGCAAAAAAGTGAGTGAATACGAACATTTCATCAGGCCGGGTGAGCTAACTGTATTTTATAAACATGTATATGTGAATTCAGTCACCTGTCAAATACTGCCTCAGGTTGTGTGAGCAAACAAACACCCACTCAAACGAGACAATGCAATACAGTTTTTAAAAATTAATTGAAAATTAAAAAAACAAACTGAGCGCCTTGAAACAGAAGTACTTAATTAGAAAGGATTGTAAAGTAATACGGGAAAAATTTGGTTGTGGTAGAAACAAAATGATAATTAGTAATTAGGTAAAAAGAACTTGAGGTGGCAGTATGTATAACTCGCCTCATTTTAGTAGGTATATATAGCGCGTCCTGAGTAACTTATACTGTGAGATAAAATCACAAAAAGCCCCTTTTGCAGTGAAGCATCAACACCCAGTGCATAACTAAGAATATGAAATTAATTTTATCATCATCAGCCTCAAGGAATCAGAACATGGCCACAATCACGTGATTAAAACAAGGAGATGGCTGCAGTCAGATGAGCGACCACACCCAAAAAAAGGACCACCACCAAAAAATTAAGGACCAACACCCAAAACAGAGGGCCAACGCCCAAAAATGAACCACACCCCCAAACAAGGACCAACGCCCAAAGAAGGACCAACACCCAAAAAAGGACCATGCCCAAAACAGAGGTCTACCATCCAAAACAAGGCCCACCACCACCACCAAAAATAAAGACCACACATGAAATGACAACACCCCGAAAATTAGAAAAATGGCAGGTAAAAAATTAAGATTAAAAATTAAAATAAAATTTAAAAATAATCATATCAGCTGTGACGACACGAGAAAAACCCATCACGTGACCCAAAAATGGCCGCCTGTGACGTCAGGAAGAGGGTGGAGGGGGTGGGTGGTTACGTGAAACGAATGCTGCATGCTGATTGATTACTTTTAGGCTACGTCCACTTCATTAATATGCGTCTCAACCAAGGTGTACTCTACTCATCTTTAAAGGCTTTGATGAGTAAACGACCGTACCCTGTTTGCGATGCAAGGTTACGAATCTGTATGACATCTCTCGATGACTTTAACATTTCCCTCTAACTTTTGTCAAAAAGGAAATGTTCAATCTACAACTTTGAATTTACTGCAAACCAAGGTTTGGTTCGGTTTGTTTGGTATTAACGTCCTTTTCAACTGCCACGGTCATTTCAGGACGGCATTATAGGGGCTGCGAATTTTGCCTCGCAAGGGTTCTTTAATGTGCAGCTGGCAAACGACAACATGGGACTTACGGCTTTACTTCCCTTCCAAAGGAAGTGCGTGATCTCAGGATTTTCCCCCTGAAATATCCTCGTCGTCCTCGGCCGGGGTCGAACCCGCGTCCTTGGGCATCAGAAGCTATCACGCAACCCCAGAGCCACCGAGGCTGATCTGCAAACCAAGAAGCAATCATCATATGAAATAGGAATGAACTGGGAATCAAAATGGCTACCTGGAACGATGATTATCCATAGTTTCTTTATTTAGTGTTTTAATAACAGTAAATTATTTCCAAAGGTGGAGGGTCCATTGCCTTATCTCTATACTTTAATTATTTTAGCTATCAGGATGGACTTACCATTACTTGAACTTCCAGCAACAAGAGCCAAGAAGTTTCTTGTAAATTTAACAGATGCATTTAATTCCATGATGAAGCTACGAATGCAAGAAGGAGAAATTTTCTCGGCTGTTTACAATACCTAAGCCGTTTATTAACTATATAACTCTTCCTTTTGAATGGAATTATTCAGTTTGATCAACTGGAGGCGATCGGGAGTATGTATGGGCATCGCGATGTTTTAGTTAAAGTGAACCTTTAGTCAAAAAAAATATTTTGATATTTTATACGTCTAAGTCTAAAAACACTAATCCGCGTGGAGAAAATTTAATATCTACCTTTATTTATTAATAAACAGCATTTTTAGACGAAAAATTATAGCCCATGGAGGCTGCCATCTTTCCCCGAATTCGCAAAGGAACACGGGAATTATGTGACGTCAGGTATGACCTGCGCAAAACAAGGCCAACTATAGATGAGAACGCGCAGCTGTAGCAGGCGATCCAGCTTTAACGAGGTTTGAGTTGAGCAGAGGCAGCAGAAACTGAAGGGAGAAATGGAAGCCAAACCAGTGAAACCGTTTACATTCTAGTTTTTATGTCGCCTTTAGTTTTACAGTAACCATATTCAACGTTCAATGGATTATAAATATTAAGAATTACTTACAGTTTTTTTCTCTGTTTTTGTAAAAATTAATTAATATCGCCAACTGGGTAAAGGTTAACAGTAATCTATTTTATCATTCGCGTGTTAAGCCTAATGCGATCAAGTTCGGTGATGTATTTTATCCTCGTTCCTTTTGCCGTAATATACATTTAAGAAATACTGACATTTCATTTTGAATTTTAAACTTACTTCAAATCGGTCTTTTTATTTCTGGAGCTGTTTGGATAGTGTTCTCCTTGGTGTTTGTTCAGGTTGCCGATGAACGAAAACCGTCGGTATCGCGTCCGGCTTCAGAAGACGAGGACAGCAGCCTACTTCGCTTCTTGCGGCCCTTAGCAATTCTCCCTTGAAATCTCTCTCCTAACAGGATTCAGTAAAACGATCCGAACATATCCTGTCTATTTCCCTGTTAATATTATGCAACCATTGCTTCAACAGTTGTTGATTTTTTAGCTGCAATTTATGTCAGCTGCAAGTTTAGTTTGTCATAGACCTATTATTACAGCCATAAGCAATGCAGCAATGCAGACCTATTATTTCTTAAAGCTGGATCGCCTGTTGCAGCTGCGCGTTCTCATCTATATTTGGCCTTGTTTTGCGCAGGCCATACCTGGCGTCACATAATTCCCGTGTTCCTTTGCGAATTCGGGGAAAGACGGCAGCCTCCATGGGCTATAATTTTTCGTCTAAAAATGCTGTTTATTAATAAGTAAAGGTAGATATTAAATTTTCTCCACGCGGACTAGTGTTTTCAGGCTTAGATGTATAAAATATCAAAAAAAATTTTTTGACTAAAGGTTCACTTTAAAGATGAAACAAAAAATCGCGTGGCCTCTTCGTGGTCGTCCTTCCCAGTCTTGATGAATAAACTTATCGAAGTCTCATTGGCCAAGAATGAGAAGAGAGAGCCAATGGTAAGGAAGAAAAGTAAACAGTGGAATAAACATGGGGCGTCGCCGTTAGAGAGAAAAAAGAGAGACAGGGAATTATGAATTGATTGAGACAAGATGGTATACAGGTTCAGGGAGATTTGAGAATGAAGAGAGGAAGAAGAGTCGGCCTGATGTAGAAGGAAGAGTAAAAGGAAAGCCCTGTCCGCCTGGCACTAAGTGTAACCAGGCGAAAAGAAGAGACTGGTCGAAGGAGCGACAAAAGGCGAGGCTAAAAGACAGGTGCATCTCTTCAACAGGACCGAAAATTGATTATAGATATTCCCCGGGATGAAGAGAAGGCGAAAAGGGCTATGGGATGGGATGGTCAGCGATAAAGCTCGATGCATCAAAAGGGCAGCTCGGCAGTAGCTTCCTATGCTCCTCAACCTTGCTTTCCATGATTAGCTTAAATAATAAGCATAAGCTTATAGATGTAATTTTTCTTAAACTCAGCTAGCAATTAAGGTTGATTCTAATGAACATATTAATTGTCTTGTGCGTATGTTTGATACCGTTATTCTTAGTTTCCATTCGGCCTCCACTTACCTGTTTATGGTAAGATATTTCGTCAACCTCTCCAATTAATAATGGCGATTATTCCCTCCCTTGGATAAGGATGCTCCAGAACCGAAGAATAATATTCTTGTTAATTAAAACATTTTAAGATTTGTTTAAAGCATTTTAAAGATAAATAATAGTTATTAAATAAAAATAAAAAATAAATAATAATTGACAAAACAATTAATAAATAATAAATAAAATCAAAATAAAACTAGAAATATAAAA
>JAHWFO010022643.1:462999-615293 GCA_023313115.1 Rhysida immarginata
TATTATTTATTGTATTCCAGGGTTTTTGTGTCTCATCCTTTTCTCTTATAAATATCCATTTTAAAGATAACCAAGTCAGAATATTATTTAGTGCTTTGTTTAAAAGTGAATGTGAAGCAAAGAGGCTTTGTACCTGCATTAAGTCATTCAAAGTGTAATCGACTCTCGATTAGCATTCAACTTTATTAAGTTCAATTCATTACAATTATAATTAAAGTTCATTATAAAATTACTCTGCTTTTTGTTCCCACTCTAATCCCACTTCAGCTAAGAACTTTCCCACTCTAATCACTCTTCAGCTAAGAACTTTCCATTTATCCGTGATATATGCTTAATTTTGATTCATTAAATTTGTGGATAGATTGTTTTTGTCACGTGTGAAATTTTTGGATAGGTTGTTTCGGTCTTATGTGAAATATTACCCAGACAAGTTTTGTTTCTCTTATTCACACTACGGGCGGATTTCAATAGCATTAAAATTGGCCCATACATTTTTTAAAAAATACAAAGACACGCTTTTTTGTCTTCATGTGTTTTTATTTTGTGGTTTTTATCAAATTATACATTTTGTGTTGTTGTTATTAATTTTGTTATATTCATCATAGCCTTTCAGACAATGCAGTACAGTCAAAAATAATAATATACACTTGCTAAAAATATGCATCAAGGTCCCTTTCTGTACTATAAGTGATGACTGCTCCATCGTTAGGGTAAAAAAAAATTTAAAACATCGGTTTATAATAAATGATTAGAAATTCAACTGCAAAAACTCAGTTGTCAATTAGGACGGTATCAACCAAAGCCTTCTACGAGGGGTGATCAAAAAGTAAGGTCGCGTATTTTTTCTCTCTAAAATCGTGACCAGGAAAAAATAAACACATGTACATTCGATAGAACAATTCAACTTTTATTTTTCCACATAATCTCCAAGTCGATTGAGGACAAGTTTTTCCACGCCCTGTCGATGAAAGTCATCCGGTTGAGTGTGGAACCAGTTGCGAACTGCCGATTTCACCTCGTCGCCGTCACGGACATTTTGACCGACCAGTGACTTCTTCAACGGTCCGAAGATATGGTAGTCACTGGGAGGGAGGTCCGCATTGTATGGAGGATGAAGCAGTGTTTCCCAGTTCCATCGCTACAACAGGTCAGTGACCCATTTCACTTCGTGGGGATATGCATTGTCGTGGTGCAGCACGATGTCCTCCATTGCCAAGTCAGGTCTTTTCCTGCATATGGCCGCTCGAAGATTCCTCATTGTGCCTCTGTAACGTTCGGAATTGACAGTGGTATGCGGTGAAGAAACTCAAGCAGTATCAGATTGCGGTAATTCCAAAAGCATGTCAACATGACCTTGCCGGCTCATGGCACAGTTTTGAACTTTTTCGTTGTGGGAGATGAGGTGTGTTTCCAACCGCCGATTGCATCTTGGTTTCGGGCATGAAATGACACTTTGCGAGAGCCGAGCTGCTCGTGAACAATGTCGTACGCCGTCCCATATGAAATGTCCAACGTTGCAGCAATTTCTCTCATGGTAATCCGCCGGTTCTCCCGCACTTCCACAGCGGCAATGTTGCTGTCAGTCATGGATCCCAGCGGCCGGCTAGAGCGATGTTCGTCCAGCAGGTCCTCTCATCCTTCTTTAAAAGCCTTGCACCAACGTTGTACTTGTCACGGATCGCCTCCGAGAATAGCGATCGTGAAGAGGTTAATGTGATGCATGAAGACGAGTGCGAAACATCTCCGAGTCAAATAGCAGACCAAGATGGAGGCATTCGAAACCGAAAGCATATTAAAACCGATCGAGCAGCTTCATCTATTGACAAGTCACGTAAGATTAAGCCGATAAATGCAATGAGGCCAGGCGTCGAAGCGCTAGGAGGAGGAGCGCGAGATTCAAGCTTGAAAAAGGGAAGAATGATTCAGGACCTCAGCGAGCGAGGATCAAACAGGAATTCCTCCTTACTAATTCTTTTGAAAGGACTTTCCCGAGTAGGCAACAGGAGAGGATGGTATGGAACTCAGCGAAAGATTGTGTGCACGAGCAGCGTCGAGAACTGTGGAACTTGAGAACAGATAATTGTGCTAACGATGTTATTTATTTTTTAATAGATGTGATTCGACGGACTTTGATGTGCAAAATCAACGGGGTGAAACTGACGAAACGTCGAGAGAACTCATGTTGCCACGAGCTGCTCGCACGAGGAGAAGAGGAGTCGCCTTCAGTGAATGTTTCGACTACTTACCTTAATGCTGTTGGACCAAGTCGTTCTGCTGAAAGCGAGAACGCTCCATATCTATTAGCCGAGCCAAACCCAGCAATATACTTCACGTATCATCTAGTGTAACTTCAAGCTTTTTCTATTCACTCATACTCCAAATTTTGCAGCAGTGGGAGGAAATCAAATTCCAGGTCGGAACCAATATAGACTTTATTGCGCCGTGTGGTCTTTATGCCTATGCGGAGGAGAGCTTAGGCGCTTTCTACAGTAATATATAAGGTGAGTCACTCTCAACCTTTATTAAATTATCATTCAGTAAAAATTTTTTATAAGCTCTCCTTCGCGTCGTGTTTAGCAATTTATTATAAGCTCTCATACTTTTCTTTTCTTTCCTTGCAGTCTCCCCTCGCTAATTTTAAACGCTTAGTTGTCGCCGCTTCCCAGTAATGTTGCGGTATACTTAACTTGAAAACTCAAGCCTACCTAAACTCGAAAATGATAAGAGTCTGATGAAGAAAGACGTTCCTGAGTAAATTTATTTGCGGTTATTCGCGTCAGCCCTAATTAGTATACAAATCTTGTTATACAAATTATCTAATTCCCTTTAAACACTTACAGTATATTAATTAATGAATTTAACTAAAGTCATTATTTAGATCCATTTGGTAAATGAACTATACCTCGTCTCAACTTCAGTTGAGAGTGACGTCATGAGTGAAGCGGTTACCATTCGTCCGCATGAAGAAATAGTCCCTATAATTTTCTGTATATAAAGTTCAAAATTCTTTCTGAAATCATATTTTATATTTTTTCTCATTGATATAATAAAAAATCTGCGTATAAAAAAGCCATTTGACGAAATGAAAAAAAAAAATAAATAAAATAAACTCTGACTGTAGTGGAGATTATTCGAATGCAAGATGGCAGCGTCTAGTTCCTACGTGAAGAACGTTAAAGGAAAACTTTACCACAGTGAAGCGAAGCAGATTATACTTAACGTTTACGGCAAATTGGTAGAACAGAAATCGGTAAATCAGTAAGTGATATCGTAGATTTGGTTACGAATTTAACTGGAGTCTCGGCAGCGACAGTCTACAGTCAGGTAGGACCTGAAGAAGGAAGGCAAAGTGTCAACACCGAAGAAGTCTGTGAAACGAAATGTCGTTAAAGATTCTTTCAGCAAGTTGACGATTTTGCTAAATCGTGTTGCTAAAGGTTAATGTTTACTATCTGCACAATTGCAACGCTGAAAGTTTACTATCCGCACAACCAAAATCGCAAAACTTGACTAATTGTACAAAACGAAAACAAAACTTCACCATTCCACCTAAATCAATTTAAAACAAAAACAACACTCCAAACAAAAGAAAAAAACAAACAAACAAATCAAAAACATGCTAGACTGAAAAACGCAAACGAAACAGAACGCACACACCCCGAAAACTACAAAACCACAAAAATAGCAGTCATCACAACACGAAAAAACTAAAACACCACCAATTTCCCAAAAGAAAAAATACAACTACAGAAAAAAACCAGCTAAAAAAACATTGGCCGTACACTCATACAAACGCCGAACGCAAGCGAAATGAAGAGTATTATTAATAAAGCGGGGGGCTCTGCCCCCCCAAACCCCCCTCGGTCTAACTCCCAACACACACACACACATATACACACACACAAAAAAGCACACAAACCAGCCAACAAAAACTAAAACAAAAAGCAAAAAAAAAAGAAACCACTAACCTCCACCGTAAACATCCGAACAACCACAGAAAACAAAACCCGACACAAATAGCATAACTCCAAACACTACGAAAACTCTTGCACAAATGGCGACACCGGAAACTGCAACAGCAGCCCCGCACACAAAACAGGAAAGACGAAAAAAACAAGCATTTCAAACCCTCCACAAAAAGCCCACAACAGACAAAAAAAAACACAAAACAAACACCACCACAAACCCCAACCCAAAAAAACGGAAAAGTTGACCTTTAGGAACTGCGAGCACTGCATGCACTGTAGAGAAGCATCCCTCAAAGACACCCAAATGAACAACTCATTCATAGCATCTGTTTCGTATCTGCCCTGCAGTGAAGCATCACTTAAAGACGCCACTGTTGACCCATAATTTCGCAGCATTTTACTCTGAAGTTATTAATTACTATTAGAAATTAATAAAATTTATTTTAATTCGTAAATATATAACAATAATCAGTTAATTTTATTGAAACGCTTAGTATAAGAATTTACAAAATTATTACTAATTAATAACTGATTTAAACATTTGACATATTAAAAAAATTACTAAATTGCAAAAAAATGTGGTTGAGTGGGTCTTGTATCACATAAATGAATTCTGTATATACACTGTCGCGATCTGTATATCTAAGGTAATACTAGGTCGCGATCTGTTTGATTTTGATTTGTTTGAAGTAGGATCTTGCAAAAACCCCACCGGTCAAAATTAGAGTAATAGCACAAATGAGGACATATCCCAGAAATAAATCTTAATTTTTATCTGATTTTTTATAATTTATACATTATTTTATTGAATTATTTGAAAAATATCTGGGTTTTTTTTAATCAGAATTTACTAGAGAATTTTCGTATTTGGAGAGGGGGGGGGGTCTTTTTTAAGAATTTATTTTCTAATATTAATTTACCGAATTAATTATTTGGTGATGGCGTTAGCCATAAAATTTATACAACATATTTTCATTATTGTTGTGCATCCGGGTGAATATGACATTAAATTTAAGTGATAAATGAAAAATTAAGCCACGAGCCTACATTACAGTCAACAATGACTTAATTGCTTAAAGCGTCGCGATCCCAGACTGGAATTTTTTTTTCTTTCCTATTTTGATTTATTATTTATTTAAACGCATTTAACATCCATATTGTAACATTTTAACATCTGAGGGATCGTGTTTAAATAATCCATCAGGTTTTCTTTAATAAATTTGATACTTGGGGTCTTTGTTACTGTTTACATATACGGTGGCTACGCTATGACCTATCCATTATCAGCATTATTTTTATATTTGCGGATGTATGAATGTACGAATAACTCCCGTAATAAGAAAAATAACCAGATTTACTACTACTCCAAAAGAAAGGATCGACATGCTATAACTACTATCACTACCTCTGCTGGTCTTACCATTACTGATGGATTGGATATTAGTAACTGTTTTGCCCAGCATTTCAGTGAAACTGTCTCTACTTCTTTCAACACATTCTCGGAGAACTGTCTACCTATTTTCCTCCTATTGATAACCTCATCTTAATGGAGTTCACTGATAGAGTTGTTGCCTACGGCATTAATAGATTATGGGCCAAGCCTTGCAAGTCTCCGACAGAGGTTCCTTCCTTTATTCTCAAAGGCCTTCGAGATGTCATAATTATTCCTCTTAGGCGCTTCTTTAATTTGTGTCTAAAAGCTGGCCATTATCCTAAAATAAGGAAGAATGCGGTTGTAGTTCCTGCCTTTAAGGGTGGTTCTCCCAAACGGACTGATATTGCTAGCTATAGGCCGATCTCTATCCTTCCACCCACTGCCAAAGTGTTTGACAACATCTTTCATAAATATCTTCTACAACATGTCCTTCCTCATGTTCCTGCGTGTTAACATGGTTTTATTCCCCATGAATAAGTGGTGTGAGCAATCTTGTATCTCTCACCACTCATGCTCATGATGCTCTTGAACACTACCAGCAACTTGACGTGGTCTACTTTGATAAGCAAAAGGCGTTCGACTCTGTCAATCATGAGTTACTAATTAAAAAATTGCGTGCGTATGGGTTTGTTGATGGACTCCTTCAGATAATGCGCTCTTTTCTGTTGTATCGACAGTTTGTTGTATCTATACGACATCATTCATCATTGCCCTATAGGCCTCACTGTGGTGTTCCACAGGGTTCTGTCCTAGGGCCTTTGTTATTTGTTATCTTCACTGCTGACCTCCCCGAGGTGATTAGAAACTCCCATATATTGATATGCAGATGATGTGAAACTTTTTGGTAATATAATAATTGTCTTAATGCTCACCTGCTTCAGCAGGAAATTTATAGTATATGTCATTAGTGTGAGCAGAATGATCCTGCAATTAATGCAACCAAATGTGACAAAAAAGACCAATTTTATCGAGTTCTCCTAGTCTGTTTGTGGAAACGTGCAAGTTGCCAAGCTCTGTGTCCGTGATCTTGGCGTAATCCTTGATAGCACATTTTCCTATAATTGCCATGTTGACTGTTCGTCTGAAGGCTTACAGAGCTCTTGGTACCATTGTGCGCAATAGAGCCAATTTTCGGTGCCCTTCTACATTTGTTCGGCTCTATCGGAGTCTAGTTTTACCCATTTTGTCCTACTGTTCTGTTTTATAGAATGGGGGTTCAAATATGCAGTCTTGTAAACTGGATAGGGTGCAAAATGTGTTTCTCCGGTTTCTGAAGCAGAAATTCCCGAATTTTGATGTACCTTCAGATCTGTGTGCACTCTCAGACATTAGAATGAAATTGATTTTGCCTTTCTTAAGAAGTTTTAGTAGGGAAGATAGATGCTCCGAACCTTCTCCAGTCCACTTTCATCCGAGTACCGTCTCATACTACGAGGAAGCCCGTGTTGAAGCCTTGGCCTCCTATTAAACTCTGAGAAGAATTTCGTCGGGATACAATGTTCAGAATTCAAAAACTATACAATGAGAATTCTAATGTCAGTGATTTATTTAATTAATTTTCCTCGTCATGTTACTATCCTGCCTTTGTGATTATGGTTGTATTTATTATTTATCTTGTAACTCTCATTCTATTTGCTCGATATTGTAGTTCCGTGTTGGCTTGAATTAGCTGTGTGAACACAGTACATGAACTGAATTAAATTGAATTGAATTGAATTATTATTATTGAATTTTTATCTTTGTAATTATTATTATATTTCTGTTAATCTGTATACATAAAATTGTGTTTTTTTTTGTTTTTTTATTGTCCTTTTTTTTTTTAAATTACGTTATTTCCCTTTTACTTGTATCTTAAATAACCCCATTTTGGGCCTTTGGCCTGTTGGGGGCAACATAGCAGCTTGGACTTCCAGTTTATTTGGTGGGTTATTCCCTGTTGTTGTTAGCTATTATTATTATTATTATTATTATTATTATTATTATTATTATTATTATTGTTATTATTATTATTATTATTTATACCAGATGTTTTGTTTGTTTTTGGTATTTATTTGCGTAAAATGACGGCCGTTTATGGGAATAAAATCATAATCACCCAAAGAAACTCCGTGTTTACACATTTAGGTTATATACTCATTTGGTATTAATTGTATGAAATTATACGATTAAGAAATGAGTAAAGAGCGTTTTAATTGTTGGTAATCTTACAAACATGGAAACACGGAATTATTTTGTGTGATTTTAAAGGACTGTCACTTTACGCAAATAAAATCATACAAGACCCGTCATTTCTTTGTGATACAAGACCCACTCTACTTTTTTTTTTTGCAACTTAGTAATATTTTTTAATATATCAAATGTTTCAATCAGTTATTAATTAGTAATAATTTTGTAAATTCTTATACTAAGCGTTTCAATAACATTAATTGATTATTGTTAAAAGTTTACGAATTATAAATAAACTTCAGAGTAAAATGCTGCGAAGTTGTGGCGTCTTTAAGTGATGCTTCACTGCAGGGCGGATACGAAACAGTTGCTATGAATGAATTGTTCATTTGCGTGTCTCTGAGAGAGGCTTCAGTGCAGTGCACGCAGTGCTCGCAGTTACTAAAAGTCAACTTCGCCAAAAAAATAACATAGAAAAAAACACCACTAAAAAACAACAACCAAAAACAAAACCGGAACCCCTCCAAAAAATCCGCACTCAAATGCAAAAAGCAAAAAAAACAACAAGCAAAAGCGCCATAGAAAAACACACAACAAAAGAGAAAACAGCAACAAAAACGTAAACCCCCAAAAAACGCAACAGGAATACGCCGTGCAACACCCCGCGCGATTGTGCAGATAGTAAACATTAACCATTTTGCTAAATCAGCCATTCGATTAAAAGTACACCACTATTTTTTCCGTAACGAATGCCCCACATTAAACCGTCTGCTGAGAGACGTAAACGCCGATGACGACTTACCAACCATACCGCGAGCAACCCTTGCTCCTACATCTCGGGTTCACGTTTGAGAGAAGCCATCGTGATTCATGTTGATGGAAAGATATGACATTATTTTATGGCGTCATAAATACCTGCGTATGATTAAGAAGTATCGAAGAGAAGAGATTAATTTATTACTTGGACGAAACGTGGTGTAATGCTGGCCAATGTTTGAATAAAGTCAGGCAGGATAAAACTGTCGTTTCGGCACGAGATGCCTTTCTTAAGGGGCTATCCGTTGGTTTAAAGAAACCGAGTGGGACGAGGAAAGACTGATTCATTTACATGCAGGCAGCGAGTACGGCTTTGTGGAAGGTGCACAACGTTTATTTAAATCCAAAAAGACAACTGATTACCACGACGAAATGAACGGGGAATATTCGATAATCATGCCTGTCTTTACAACAATGTCATCTTTTAAGCGTCCATCATTCTTCCTTACTTCTTCTTTGTTCACTTCGCAATGTTGCGCGGGAAGAATCTACCAATCACAGATGAAGAGAAATTCTTATTCCTCTGTACTACCAATCGCCTTTCATTATTTTCAAATTTTTTAGATGTTCATCTCGCTCTCACCCCTGGTGATTGTTTTTAGAAGCCTCTCCCCTCTTTCTCTTTGCCAACGATCTCTTATCATTACTATGGCAACTCTGAGGCAGGAAGCCAATCTGCCAAGCAAGCCAGGAAGCCAGCAATAAACTCAAGTTTAAAAAAAAAACAAAAAAAAAACAAAAAACGGGCGATTGTGGATGAAAATACATGTGTTAATTAAAGTATTTGTAACAGAACGTTTTAAAATAAATGAGTAATAGGAAATGCTAAATACACATATTCAAACAAAATTGTTTGAATCTGTCGTGAAATCCTGTCTTGTCACAATTTAAACACTTCTTAAATATTAATAAAAAAAAATAACTTGCACGCTTCTTGCATTTGTTTTTAATTGGTGAAATTTCATAGTACCAATAGTAATTATATATTTTTATTATAAATATTAAGAACTTTCGACATTAACAAATAACATGGATGAAGAAAAGAAGAATATCTTTCTTTTTTTCATCCATGAAAATATAATAAAACACTTTAAAAACCACTAATGTATTTTTAAATTATTTTTATTTACACTTTTTATGTTTTTTTGTCAAATTGCACCACAGGGAAGGAGCACTTTTCTATCTGAGGTTTTATTGAGTAATACGAGATTTCAAACGGCAATCAATTGTTTTTATTTACACTTCGTATCAAAAGCTAAACAACAATCATTACGCTATTTAACAGAGAAATGAAAGAGATGGTCGAGTTTGCACGAAGAAGATTAAAATATTTTAACAATTACTTTAAAAAACGATATCTGACAGATACCATTCGACTTTTCTATCTACGCGATTATAACTGGATTATAGGAAGGTCTAATGTAATATAGTACTAGTGTAACGGCAGAAGGATATGATGTTGAGCACTATGGTAGGCGACCTCATTCCGTGACGTCACTCTCAACTCAAGTTGAGACGAGGTATAGAGTTTGTGTAACTTATCTTATTATCCTAATTAAGGATTCTATTGCTATAGTTACATAGCAGTTTTTGTAGTTCTGAATTCATTGGTGGATAATTTCATCCAAACCCTTACTTCCCTCGTGTTAGAGGGGGGGGGTATTTTTAATCTACCTGTCCATATTTCTTTATTCCAATCATAGATTTATACGTGACAGTACTGTTCGGAGCTGCACGATATCACCTCCGTACACCGACAAAATTTCCTTATGGATTTCGACTAGTTTCAATCCTTTTGCACAAAGAAAATGCATAACACTCCGCCGCTCAACAGTACTGGACGATGTAATGAGAGCCACCATCTTGTTTGGACTGTCACGTCGCTAGCATGGATTAAAAAGACACTTCTTCTTCATCCATGGTTGCTAGTGCTTAGCGAATGCACACGACACTAACAGGAAACTTTAACAATGAACCAAACTTAACTTTTATATGCATATCGCAATTTTCTCATATCTGCCGTCATTTTCGAGAAAAAAAATACGCGACATTACTTTTTGATCACCCCTCATACTTACGTGTTAACGGTATGAAAGCCTGTTTTATACTGAATTGACACAACTCTGAAAATTGAGTTTCTTTCAAACTGTCACGTACACAAGACAGCTCGATAACAGGGTGGTATCTCGGGAGCAAAAGCCAGAGCATCTCCATCCCAAAGGCATTAAAACAGGTGGTCATTTAAACGCGAGAAGAATAGTACTCGATCGGGGTGCAAATTAATGAGGTGGGCGTGGCCTTGGCACCCCGATTTCAACCAATCAGCGTGCAGTATTCGCGTGACGTGACCACCCACCCCTCCACCCCCCTTCCTGACGTCACAGGCGTTCAACCAATCAACGTGCAGAATGCGACTCACGTGATCAACTACCACCTCCACCCCTCGTTTTCGTGTCACGTGAGCCCCCAACCCGCACCTTCCTACCTTCCTGATGTCACAGGCGTTCAACCAATCCGCGTGCAGAATGCGACTCACGTGACCAACCACCTCACCTCCCCTGTTTTGGGCGTTGGTCTTTATTTGGGCGTTGGTCCTTTTTGGGCGTGGGTCTTTTTTTGGGTGTGGTCTTTTTTGGGCGTTGGTCCTTTTTGGGTGTGGTCTTTTTTGGTGGGTTTTGACATCAGAGAGCGACACAGCTTGTTGTGCACGCCCTTCTCTGATGGTAAGGTAATCACGTGATGGTCGCCATGTTCAGGTGGCCTAAGGCTGAAATAAAATTAATTTTATAATCCTCTGATGTACCAACTCTAAAAGGAAGGTAATAAATGCTGCACTCAATTAACCACATGGGGTTATTCATCAAAATTATCGATGGTGCAAACGTGAGAGGTTTCAGTGGGCTTCAATGCATAAAGTACCGGAGTCAACGCGGTGCTGCGTGGTTGATCAACCCATGCGTACGACGACTACAACTACCCCATGCTGGGAGATGGGTGTGTTGGTAAATTATGGAAAGACCTTAATTTCTAAAAACCCCTGATGTTTCAGTTTAGAGCCTACACTCATCCCGTAAACACGTAAATAAAAAAGCTATTGTCCGCTATCACCATAAATATCTCGAAGTCTTTTGCTCATTGAAATTTCTTTAACAACGATAATGGAGCGATTGTCACCCCACATACAGAAAGGATCTTTGCTACGACTTTCTACTGCATGTATATTATGGTTGTTGATTGCCTTGCATTGTATGAACGGATATGAGGAAATTTTAAAAATAATGCATTCCATTGATAATAAAATCCCCGCACAAATGGATAATTATCCTCGGAATAAATCATTTGTGGCTGGGGATTAAAAAGTGTGATGGGGACAAGTTTATTTGGGTGTTATTTCACGTAAGATAAAACGACTTAACGGTAAATATCGACATCACTAAAGCGTCTACAGAGAGATACCGTAATCGTAAAACTGTCTACCGGGAGATTCCACGTTCGTAAAACTGTCTGCAGCAATATTCCGCATTCGCAAAAACTGTCTGCATAGAAATTCCGCATTCGCAAAACTGTCTGCGAAGAAATTCCGCATTCGCAAGAACTGTCTGCGGAGAAATTCCGCCTTTACAAAAACTGTCTGCGGAGAAATTCCGCATTCGCAAAAACCGTCTATGGAGAAATTCCGTCTTTACAAAAACTGTCTGCGGAGAAATTCCGCTTTCACAAAAACCGTCTATGGAGAAATTCCACATTCACAAAAACTGTGTGTTATGATTTTGAACTAAAGGTTCTACTAAAAGAGATTTGCATCATTCAACATTCAACATAGGTTTTGTAAACTCTTGCGAAAATTTTCTCTGTCTCGACACGGACAAGAAATTTTATTCGCAGACTTACATTTCAGCTAGTATTTGTTTTCACAGAATTAGACCTGAACCTCTGTTTTCGCGCACAGGTCACATTGTATCGCTGTCTCTTTACCAGTCACTACAACTCTTATATACCGTGACATAGTTACTATCGCTGCGTTCAGATGAGTTGTATATTATGATTATTTTTTATTATCGTCGTGAGCTGTTACACCGTGTGTCAAATGTTGGCGCCTTATCCCTTAGAAATAAGTTATGACTGTTGAGTTCTAATCCTTACAGTTGATAAAAAATGACTTGGACAACGTCGTGATTATCGCAAGTACTTTGATTTGTCTATGAAAGTGTTGCCTGTTGAATTTGTTTGTTTGTTTGGTGTTTGGATGAGTGATTGAATTTGCAACTTTTAAATACTGAAACTCTTAATCCCAATTGGACCATGGTCAGATTTGAATTGTTGCTAACGAGTTTAGCGTATAAAAGTTAGATAAATTTGGGGGATGGATTTCCTGTATCACATTTCAAACCTTCACTACGCCTGAACAATTGCACCCGTATTTGAACGTATGAAACCTGAGTTTGTGCGAAAATTGCACAAGATGACGGCCCTAAGAATAGTTTGTACTAAAGGTGTAGGCCATAGAAGTTAGTATTTTGCGTGCCCGTTAAAAAGACCTTTTTTGTTTGTATTTTTAATTCGAGCTTAATTGTGAAATGTACCATAAAATGAAAACCTGTCGTATTTCTTACTGTCCATACACTAGTGTTTGGTGTTGTGAACGAAAACGTGTTTTTCAACTGTATCTCTGACATAGTGGATGTTAAACCTTAACTATGCTGTTGTGTAAAAATGTTGAGCCGTTTGACTTTGGGGAACGTTTGTTCCCAGCTGTCAAAACAAGATATTTACTTTGTCACATACACGCACACTTGACTATATCATAACGCAGCCGGATTAGAGAGATTGTAGCCAAGTAATACTACCATCCCGTCGTGAGTAGATTCACACTTGGTTGCAGAATTACAACCGTGCAGCAACATAACAGTAATGTGTGACAGTGTTTCGTAATTTAGCGAATTGCATGTAATGTTTTCAAAGTTTAGATAACAAACCGACCAATCAACCAACCAACCAACCAACCAGCCGACCAACCATGCGAAACTTTAATTTTTTAGAACACTGTGATTTAATGAATGAAATTTTGGCTGAAAAATTCAGTATATGCACGCGTGCAGAATCAGCCCAAATTCGGTTCGTCAAAAATTAATATTAGTACGTGTGCTTTGAATGATTGTAGTTCACGCATCATTAATGAATTTGTGTGACTGAAAGTGAATTGGAGAATGAAAGTGTCAAACAAATTTAAAACTTTAGTGTTGGAATGATTGTTCAAGATAAGATTTATAATAATAATAATGTCATTAACTCGTGTCACCATGAAGAAGTTTTTGACTACTCAGTTGTCTGGAATAAATCGTTCAAGGAGGTAAAAAAAAAAAACAACAAAAAAAACAAAAAAAAAACCCCTTGAAACTAATAGGGGAACTTGAATGGAGTACAAATAACTGCATTTCATGTACCCACGCTTGAAAAACGCGTTGGCTTTTTAGTGAGGCTAACACGTACGATAAGCATAACAACAGCCGACTTGGTGATATTCTAACGCGGTCAATGTTATACTTGAGTTACGAGGTAATTGCTGCGTACGCATATTTATCGAAAAGGAAACACTTTAATGAGATAAAAAAGCTGTGAAACTAATAGTCAAACTTCACTGGTGTACAAAGCAACGTATTTCATGTACTCTGACAGAAAACACAAATACCTTTTTGATGTAGCTAGCCCGTACGCTTAACGTAACAACTGCTGACTTAATGACACACCTAACACGTTCAATGTAACTTAATGACAAACCTAATATGAACCTCAAACAAACAAACGTATTTCACGTACGCAGTTTGAAAGACGCGGTGCCTTTTTAGCGCGAACATTTATCGTATCAGATGCTGACTTACATGACCTCCACCGCGGCCTATGTAATACTTGAACTTGCGTACTCGTTTCTCGAAAAAGAAACACTTTAATGGGATGAAAAATCAGTGAAACTAAAAGTGGGGGGCAAGTCATATGAACCATAAACAAACATATTTCATCCTGTCAAACGTAGGTCAGTCTGGAACCAAAAGTCGTAAACAACTTTTAATGACGTCGAAAATTGTAAATAACTCCGGTAAAAGGAAAAGGAAAACGATTTTTGACCTTAACAATAAGTATCTAACCGGTTAAAAACGGGGATTGACTGAATAAAATGTGCGCTCTATAGTCACATAGAATCGAACTCAAACCATCACTCAACCCGTGAATGATAACCTGATGTTCTACCCACTGGACTGTTTAGAACACACGACCAAGTAACAGTAAAATGTCATAGTGATATTTTAAACTAAATTTAACTTAAAGCGTGTATAGAATGATACCTATAATACACTATCCCTGTACGCCCTTAAAAGAGTGAACATTGAGTGAGCGAGATAAAATTATTTAAAATACAAACAACAAACTGAACAATCAGAGCGCCGAAATCACAGAGCGTAGAGGAAAATTAAACATACGTAGTGAGAAACAGTGTTTATAAAGTATATGCGATGCCCACTCTCTAATTCACCGGTTTAGGGTTATCAGTAGTCGACTGAAACAATATACCAACAAATTTACCAAGAGGCCTAGTTTAAATAACCGAATAACCCATGAAACAAATGAGGAAACATATTTCACGTACCCTAACTAACAGATACGACTATTTTTTTAGCTCGGATTACTGCAAAACGCAGTTATTAGGGGATCTACAATTCTGTTCATGCCAAACACTGAACACAGCGACCAAGAAGCTGATATCAGTAACGTACAAATTTCTTAATAGGAACCCTGTGCTCACACCTGTACGTATACTGTTGAAATAACAACAACATAGTAGATAAAAAAAACAAACCTATGTTTCATACCAAAAGGTAAAAAAGAATAGTTGAATTGAAGAATTAACAACTTTGGTCAATTAATTTCAAGAGAGCAATCTTTTAACAATATCAGTTAATCTGCTGCTGCTGTCGAAATGTATAGACAATGTTAGTACGAATGCACGCGCAAACGTCTGGTGAACCGTAACGGTAATAAACGTATTTTGAACGTTCACCAACACCGAGAGTAAATGAAATCATCATAAAAAAATAGGAGGAACTTAAAAGAAGAGGTGCTGATGGTTGCCTTAACCAGTACAAACCCCTAACATTAATAGGAAAACGTGTATTTGAGCTATGACTCAGCCCACGTCACCCTAACTGCACCCTGTTGATGGTAAGAAATCAGTACAGAAAACAGAAAAAAAAAAAATAAATAAATAAAAATACGTGCAAGTGTGACTTGTGCCAAAAGAGAAACAGAAATGTAGCATAAACATTATATAATTGTATGCGTTGACAAATACCCCGAGGAAAAGATGTCATTTAGCATTTGTATTTACAAAAGATTAAGGAGCAAGAAACCTTGAGAGAGAGAGAAAGAGAGAGAGATGAAGATAAGGTTAACCATATCGAATTGAAACAACGAGAAATGCTGCATTTTTAAACGATCACAGCAAATCATTTCAGACATATATTAGTAACGAGAAACCCGTATAACCTCGATAGTGTTGAAAAAAACAGTAAAATTTGTAATTTTAAACACACAATTTTAGCTTAAATTCACATAAAAGCAACAACTCACTAAGAGGTAGGGCTTGTCGTTTAACAAAGGAACCCTTGAAAGACAATTTTCTTTTTTCAAACAGACTCACGTGGACGGAAACGAATGAATAACAAACAGTAAATTGATGTTAAAGAGAACAAAAAAAAATTGATTAAAACAAAATTTCAGTCGAAAGAGTAACAAGGCCCGAAACGAATGCCACTGCATCTAGTCAGTTTGGGGTCAGCGATGGATAGATAGGCACGCTATTATCTGTCTAATGGGGTTATCATTACATTAACTCTTCTTAGTCAACAAAGCAGTGTGTTGCTAAAAGCAACCTTCGGTGTTCACAGCTGCACGCGGGCATTGTTTGAGTCGGTACGAAATGCATTTGCCCCACCAAGTGCGGGCAGAAATTAGGAGGAAGTATGTGTAAGCGACTGAGCGATCTGCTTATACGATAGACCTATGAGCCACTAAAACCAAGAGAAGACCTCAAACTCTTCCCCCCGTCTTACAATTTCGCTGTCTTGTCTACAAACAAAAGAGCCCAAAATAACCAAACAATAGAAAAAAGAGTAATGAAGCCTGCTTTAATAAGTAACACTATTGACCTACGCCCCTCAAAAATGTAAACTTGTAATACCTTAAAAGTGAAATTTGCACTTAAACGTTTATTATGCAATGCATATTAACTTAGAAAATTTAACATTTGCACGAGCCTAAATACATTAAAAGTAAAGTCAGAATTTTGTTTTATTTTATTTTATTTTTTAGCCCGTCAGTTAAAATTATAGGAAAAAAAAGGTAATCAGTAATTATTTGTAATTATTTTTATAAGAAATCAATGCAAAACAGAAAAAACAGAGATATGGAAATGTGGAGATAAATTTTCCAAGGTAACGAATGACGGCGAGAACTAAGAAATGAACAAGTCCTACCGCACATGTGAAACAATAATGCTATTGTATTAAAATTAAAAACACTCCATTTTACATTAGCAAAATGCTGCAACCCTACGGACGAGACAAGTATTTTTAGCTTTGATTAGCGTGAGCCTTGAATACATCTGTTGTCGCCGCTGTTCACGGCTCGGATACGCTAGGCTTCGTACGGCCTGTGGGATAAGAATTACGTACACTTTTATAAATAGGACATGCTTTAATTTAGTCGGGAAAAAAGCACGAAAACGAATGGGGGGAACACCCATGCATCATAAGCAAAACGTATATCGCATACCTATGCTAGAAAATGCAAGGAATTTTAGCCAGGAATAGCTTGAACACTGATCGTAGTGTCAAACAGTGCTGTACTCCTCGCGAACACGCTAAGCCAATCCCGGCCGAATTGTGTGATAACAAGTACGGTTTTTTTTTGTTTTGTTAATATGACAGATTTTAATTAGATGAAAAAACTCTGAGTGTAATGTGAAAACATCAATGCAGCACAAACAAACGTATTTCAAACACCCTGAATTGTCAGATACATAGATTTTTAGCTTGAATTAGCCTGTGTGTCGAAAGTAGCGACTGACGGCGCTGTACACCGCTATTAGGCCTCGTGCGAACACCTCGACATCACCTGTGTGCAAATATGTTAGCGGGACAGAATTTAATTAGGAGAAAAACGAAAAAAAAAACGATGAAAGAGCCGTGTAACCCTAACAAAGTACAGAAAAAACATATTACATATATCTTTGGTTGAAGACACCGTGTTTTTTAAGCAAACACTAACACGTGAACAATGCAACCCTGAGCGAACGCTTTGAACAACAATACAATGTAGAATACAATTTAGAATACAATTTTAAACAACCTTTTGTAAACTTGTATTGGTTATGTAGGAGGAGGGAGAAAGAGAGAGAGAGAGAGAGGGTGGGCGACTGAATATCGCAAGGTTGGGGAATCAAACAATGCATTTATCAACCTCTGTGAGCCAAAGTTGTGCAAATTTGTATACAGAGAGAGAGAGTCAAGTATGCCTCAGCAACATTGAGAAATTTGTATTTTTATTTAACATTTCAACCAGGTTCAACCCTGAGAAGAAAAAACAACCCTTCATACGAGCAAAGGCAATCAGTGAGAGAGGCAAATGTACGGGTCCCAGACCCTAATTAATGCAGTCGTCTGCGCCATTAAAAAGAACACCAATTTTAATCAGAGTCTGATCCGTCCTTCCGTTTGTGAAATAAAACGGGTAGCTGAGGTTCGTTTTGGTTCGACCCGGTCGTGAAAGTTCACCGGGGTTTATAAAAAGAAGTTTGGAGAAACCATGGAAACAAAGTTTTTAAATATAAACGCACACATTTATTCTAGGAAATAACCATAATACATAGTTAATAAGATGATAAAATCTCAAAAGTGGATTTAATCAGAATGACTTTTAACTTACTACACTCTTTTTATAATAAATTCTTCATTGTAAAAATAAAGCAACAATTGAAATCTACTTTTATCCACTCTAGCTACAGATTAACTTTTTTTTAACTTTTAATTCAACGTTATTATATTTCTCAACAGCTCTTAGAATCTTTTATTATTTCACAAAGTAATTATCTTAGGCACTGTATTCATAATTTCAAATGTTTTAAACTGATAAATTATTCACCTTTCTCTTTTTAAATGAAAGTTAAATTAGAACAGAATTTCTCACAATTTACTATATTTACATATTATTATGTTCTGTGACCTTTGCGATATAAAGAGAATGAGAAAAGGATGTGCATCATTACCCGTTCTTCTCGGTGACTCCGTCGTCGCTCGTCACTCGCTGCGGTGAGTGGCGGGGGGTGGCTTGATTTCTTCTCTCGTCGGCCTCCGCGAAAGTGTTTTTAACTAACATTGGCTTAAGTTATAACAATAATCATAATAATAACATTCAGCTTTATTTGATCTTTTTGTCAGGGTAATAAACTGTTTCTATCTAAAGGTAGTTTTTGTGAAGGTGTTTCACTCTTTAACAACATTATACGACTTTTTCGTGGTTCGTCTCCTCTTCCTCCATCTTTCTGTACGAACTCACACAACGTCAGACTCTCTGAAGATCTCGCCATCAACTCTTCTTCTGAACATCTCGTCATCAACTGCTCAATAGTCTCTCTAAAAATTGTAAAGAGATGCCGCTCACTGACGATAGAATAATCATCGTTGATTGGTTAAACAATTTAACAGGTGCTCAAGAATTGAAAGATACGGCGCAGAGCTCGCTATCGAGGAGGAGGGGGGGTTTCAAGGTGAAAAGACGATCTCGACTCCACTCGACAGAGCTAACTGTAAATTAATGCCATTGTCAAACAATTCTGAAAGTAAAATATCTCAACTTCATGAGCGTATTGTTTAACAATTCCAATGGTTTCAATTGTAAACCGTTTTTATAACAAAAGTTATAAAATCATCCCCAAACTGTTAATAATCTTTAACAAGAATTATGATTGTTCTTAAAAATCTTGGAACAACATAATCGGAGGGGCGGGTCGCCACAGGGCTCCCGGTAATTTAAAATTTGTCCATCCACTGATGACAAATTTTCAACAAACGCAAACAAAAACTCTAAATCTTCTGAGCCATACCTGGTCCGAAGTCGCTAATGAGGTCTTCCTGCAGTCTTCCACGTTGGGGTGTGGATACACATACCTCAACTCACCTGTCTACAAAGATCTCTTCTCCTCCTGCACACAGCTAATAAACTTTTTATTGAAACATCAACAATAAAGAAAAATCAATTGAAAAATTACAGTCATAATTCTGGTAAGTCACAATAAATTGTTACAAAGGGAGAATTTTAATTTCTTCTTTCACAAGAATTCTCCGAAAATCTGGGCAATCGCCTTTATTGATTACATAATTCGTCAAAAGAATTATTTGAAAATAATCACTATTAGATTCTTAAAAGTTCTTGAATATTCAAATTGAATATGCGAAAAATCACACAAAAGTTCATAATAAAGTTCATCATGATTGACTTACATGTCTTAATAGTTCATCTTCGCATGGTTTCGAAAATTGTCGATGCACTGGAATCCAAAGTGTAGGCTTGCAACATTGAATGTTCGTAATTCACGTGTACTCACAGTTCTATATTGTTCACTGTTTCGTGGTAGTAGTTGATGATGATTTCTCGAAAAATCGCTTAGTTTTCCTGTGTTCATCTTTATCCATTTGAAAAAGAAATGAAGAAATCATCGTTGGCACTAAGTGTTCATCCATCTC
Organism: Rhysida immarginata; assembly: GCA_023313115.1. Lineage (NCBI taxonomy): Eukaryota > Metazoa > Arthropoda > Chilopoda > Scolopendromorpha > Scolopendridae > Rhysida > Rhysida immarginata. Next base: position 483,180 of record JAHWFO010022643.1, read on the forward strand.
GCTTGTGTGGTTCATTGTAATGAAATCGATCTACTCGACGATGGAAAATTACGGCGAAGAGGAGGGGGTGACTCCTCATCTCCGATGGCTGAAATCGTTCGATGTCGTCATGAATCGCTCCGCTACGCTTCCTTTTATTTCCTCGTGTCGTCATGAAATAGAAAGAAAAATCGAGAAAAGAGGAAGACGCCTTCTTCACTCACTCTCATAAAAGTTAATTACGTCATCAAAGTTCATAATAATGCATCATACTTTACTCATTCCATACCACATTATTTTTATTTTTTGGTCACAAAACATCAACTTGCAAAATGACTTAATGAATAAATCTATTCAAACTCAATAACCAATATACCAAATACAGTGCGTAAAATACACAACTAATTTCTTCTCATTAATTCAATGTCAATAAACGACGCAAAGCTTTAATTGATTCGTCTCTAATCAAGAATTATTATTTAAATATAAACATTTGTTTGTTTTAAATTCATTTATTCAACCACTCGCAATCAAAAGTAATGATCCACCATTAATGTAAAATCTTAAAATTATTTGAGAAAAATTTTATTATTTTCCCCTAAGTCAATTCGGTCTCCTTGAAAGTATTTCTTAATTCTATTTACATCACACAAAGAAATGAGAAGGAAAACCTTCTCCCCATTTCACATAATGATCTTAACCCCTTGAGGGTATTTGACCTCTTTTCACGGGTGGTGATAAGGATTCAGTTTGACATTCCTTATCTATCTCTCTATCAGTCTCAGAGAAAGAAACCTCTTCACTCGGGTTTATATCAGTTGAAATTACGACGTTGTCCAACTCCAATCGCGCTCTTTTATGGATATTAAAAGGCATAATTCGCGAGAATTATTATGTGCCACACCAACTGGATTACATTTAATAATTTCCTGCATTCTTGTGTCAAGAAATTCACTCCTTTGTTCAAAAGAAAACGCATGGTGACTGACAAAAGCAACATCACCGCGTCCATCAAGTTTCTTCAAAATATTTCGGTAAGACAAATTCCTATTTCAGAATATCATTTCTTATTTCATATTTCAATTCACTTCATTTCTTAATTTTTATTTAATTAAAATCATAAAATTCTAATCAATGGATGCGTTAAGAGATTCAATCAAATGTTTTCTATTATTCGGGGGGGGGGGTTCCCAAATAATTCATCTCTGTAAATAAAGCATTTAAACTTCTTAAAAGTTACAAAGCTGGTCGTATTAAGACTAATAAAATATTGAATGAGGTACTCAACTCTTGTGCATTAACCAAAACCAGTTAATAAGAAGTTTCATTATAAAATCCTGTTAAATTCCAACATGGCTCAACCATTAATGGTGTTTATCCATTAAAATTGAGATCGCGGTTTCTTAACCATAAGATCACGTGACTGATCCTTATTACAGGACAATAATTCTTAACATTTATCATTAAGATACATGACTTATTTAATTATTATTACCTTATAATATTAATACGACATAGGATAATCAATATATATCTTTTTATTTATCCTCAGTAATACTGGAATATAAACGCTGTTTCATCTTAATATATCGATTTTATTTATAATTAATACTTATACTCCTTAGATTAAGTTAGGTTTGTATTTAATTCTAATAATAAGTGGCTATTAGAAACTTTTCATAGTAAGATTATCTGTTAGAATCAAGGGAAAGAATGATCCCTGTCTTTTCTTTCTATCTATTATTTCCTACTCCTCTTTCAATACGGAGCATCTCGTAGCGTGTTTGCTTACGGGCGGATGTCGAACGTAATTCAAAGCTCCTTTGATCATCGCTTTCGTTCCGCTTCAAATTGAAACCTGTTGATTGAATTGCTACACGATTACGTGTTCGCTAAAGAGACAAATAATCCTTTAAACATAATATTAACCTTTATAATTAACATTAGAAAAGGAGTCACCATTTCCTGTCCCATCTGTCATTACGGATTTATTTACGAGTGTAAATTTTTCACTCCGCGATTCTTTTACTTCAAGAGATTTTCTTTCCAATTGACATGGTTTAGAAAGAAATTTTGCGTGGAAAAGAGAATCATATTCTCCTGATTTCTCCTCCGACGCCATTTTATCCTTAGAAACAGGAGGCGGGGACCTCAGTCTCCTGACACCGAAAGCCTCCGTAAAAATGACAATAAACTAAAGCTGGCAAAAATAAATAAATTGCCGAACGTAAAATAAGGAATCTCGACAAAATTTAGCGAGATTGACAGTTGCAATTCCCTAAGAAAATTTTGAATTACTAATTATAACGTCAATTAATACATATACGCCAATACTTTAACGATTATAAGAATAAAAATAACCCAATCTTGTCTGAACCAACCTCTCAAACTGAGGGACGGGAATGCAGATCTCCTCAGAAATTCCGGTCAACTCCAGAACAAGGAGGGAGGATAGGGGATAGTTAGCAAAACACCCACGACCCCACTACCCTAGTCCATACAATAAACAATAACTTCTACTCTATGAGTTAAAACTCAAGCTTCCTTGTCTTGTTAAATTCAAGATTTTTTCTACACAAGTGTTGCGTCATCCTCATAACCATAATATGAGTTCATGTTCGGAACGATCACTAGTCATTTGTTTATTTTTGCATACTCTGGATGCATAATGGATAAGTCCTGAGGGGTAGACCGCATTAAGGTCTCCTTGACTACTGGACTTTCAGATTTACTATGATAATCATAAGGAGGGGGGTTCTCTGTCACACATTCTGTGAAGCGGACACAGATGGCATATACACCAAATGAGCAGGCACCACCGGTGGGGGAGGGGAAAGAAGACGTTTCCGCTCCTCGCTCTGCTCTTTATTCTTCTGTATTAAAGCTGCTATGGTCTCATTCATTTCTCCTATTTGTTCTCCCAGCTTGTATTTTATTTCTGTCACTTGCATTCCTACCTGCTTTATTTCCTGCATATCTCCCACCACTTGTTCTAAGACCTGCTCTATTTTTTCCATCTTTGTGTTTATTTCTTCCCCTCGCTGACTTTCTAGGGTTATTTCCCTATTGAAGGTTTTAATTGCTTCCCCTGGTGCATGATTCTCCAGTACGCCTATCAGGTTGACATTCCGGGCGTTTTGTGCTCGCCTAACGACTAAGGAATCTCGGGGGGAACTTCTAACCCTCTCTTCTTCAGCAACAGGGCCTCTACTCCTCAAATTGTATCTATGTGGAGGACGAACAGGTTCCTCTCGTCTCATTGGTTCCACGGGGTGTGGAGGTACAATATTACCTCTAGGTATCTGTAAGTTCCTCTGCCAATACATATAATTGTCATTAGAAAGGTGGAGATCTTCTGTTTCTATCTCTGGTCTACAGGGTGTAACTAAAGATGTGTTACAAACTTTGGGGAATGATAGAACTGGTCAAAATAAGCATTTTTTGTTCTATGAACATTGGTCCACAACTGCATTGTTTAAGAGTTATAGCCACTGTTCAAAATGACGTCTTCAGCATCAATGCAGGCTTATGACACACCCCTTTCTGAATTATGGTATGGTCATGTAAATTTTTAAAGTAACATGACCACACCATCACATTACCATGCAAGCAGATCCTGCACAATAAAAAATTTAACGTGTGTGATCGCATCCGGATATGGACTACACCTTTAACGAGTGCACTGACATGTTGTTAGTGTACGGTGCTGCAGACGGTAATGGAAGGGCTGCTTGTCGTCTGTACAAACGGCAGTTTCCACAACGTCGTCAGCCAGCTCACACAATGTTTGCTCGGCTTGTGCGACGTCTACGAGCAACAGGAAGTGTAGCTGTGATGCGTGGAGAGCATGGTCGCGCTCGCACCCGTCGTACCGCTCAATTCGAAGAAGCTGTGCTTCGTAGAGTTCGCGAAAGACCAACATGTAGCACCCGTGCACTTGCACACATCATGAACACAGATCACATGTCTGTTTGGCGAGTTCTGCATGACCAACTGTTTCATCCGTTTCGTATGCAACGAGTGCAAGCATTTGGAGCTGCTGACTTTGCACCACGTATGGCATTCTGCAGATGGTTTCTTGCATGTTGTAGAGAGGAACCAGCATTCCCACAGCAGATGCTGTTCACTGATGAAGCAACCTTCACCAGGGAAGGCATTTTCAACCACCAGGATATCCATGTTTGGGACCGTATCAACCCACATGCCATTTCGACAAGGCGCTTCCAGCAATGATTTTCTGTCAACGTGTGGGCTGGTATTGTTGGCAATCGCCTCATTGGGCCGTACATTCTCCCAGCTCGTATGAATGCACAAACCTACCTCGTCTTTCTTCAGGAGGTGCTGCCTGAACTGTTGGATGACATACCTCTTAACATCCGTCAAGTAATGTGGTTGCAACATGATGGTGCACCTCCACATTTCTCACAGCATGTCCGGGCCTTCCTCACTGATACGTTTGGCGATCGTTGGATTGGACGGGGTGGTCCAGTTACCTGGCCGCCACGATCACCAGACCTAACACCATTGGATTTCTTTGTGTGGGGCCACCTAAAGTCTCTGATCTACGAAACAATGGTTAATTCAGTGGAGGAACTCATCGCACGATTGGCTGTAGCAGCAGACAACATCAGGGACTCCCAGCAGATGCTGCAACGGGTGTCTTGCAACGTACAGCGACGAATGCAAGCCTGCATTGATGCTGAAGGGCGTCATTTTGAACAGTTGCTATAACTCTTAAACAATGCAGTTGTGGACCAATCTTCATAGAACAAAAAATGCTTATTTTGACCAGTTCTATCATTCCCCAAAGTTTGTAACACACCTTTAGTTACACCCTGTATGTTCAGACTCAGGATTTTGAGAAGGTTGATTCTCTGTTTGCCTTTGCATTCCATATGCTGGTTTAAGTCTATTAGCGTGAATGATCTGTTTATCACGTCCATTGACCTCTTATATGATAAAATTCACTGGAGACAACTGTCTCACTATTTCATACGGTCCTTAAAATTGTCAGCTAACTTTCTCGTTAAGCCTCTTTTGACTAAAGGTGAGTGTAAATAAACATAATCACCGACTTTAAAGGTGTAAGGTCGCTGCTTAGGGTCATGATAACTTTTTCTTTTTTGCTGCTGCTCCTTGAGAGTTTTACTCGCTATCTCGTAGGCATCTTGCAGTCTAAGTTCAGCTTCATGAGCATAATTATCATCTAAATCATAGATCACACGCCTAGGGGTCGTTAATATTTCTAACGGTAGAGTTGGCTCTCTTCCGTAGAAAAAAAAGAAAGGTGTTTCTTTCACTGCACTGTGGGGAGTCGAGTTATAAGCGAAGCTAATGTACGGCAAAGAAATGTCCCAGTTACATTGCTGCTTATTAACATAATGCTTCAGCATTGCTACCATTGTTTTGTTGTAGCGTTCTACAGCTCCGTTCGACGCCGGATGATACGCTGTAGTGAATAAATTCTTTATCCCCAATAATTTGCATAATTCCTTCATTAAGTCTGAAGTATTCACTCCACGATCCGTGAGTAATTGTGTCGGGATCGAATAACGAGCAAACACCGTCTCTACTAACGCTCTCGCCACCGTCTCAGCTTTCTGATCAGGGAGTGCAATAGCCTCCGAATATCGACTGAAATGATCGACTAATACAAAAATATATTTATTTCCTTTATCAGTTATTGGAAACGGACCCACGAGGTCAGCACCTAATCGATGAAAAGGTCGTTCCGCACTAGGAAATTTTTGAAAAGGCTGCTCCTTCCTTTTCAGAGGGGGTGTTTTCTTCTGGCAACTCTCACAGTTACGACAATATTCCTGAATATCTTTATTCATTCCCTTCCAATAAAATTGTTTATTTACTTTCTTTCTCATTCCTTTTGCTTTAATATGTCCACTTATTGGAATATCGTGATATAATCTCATAACATATTTCTTATATTTTTCCGGTACTACTATTCTTTCCCATTTCTCTCTCCTAGACGCGCTTTCTTTTAAATTGTATAACATGTCGTCATCATCTAGAAAATAACCTTCAGAGTCCATTGAACAATAGGACTTTAATTGTTCAATAATAGGGCTTAATATTGAATCTCGTTTTTGCTCTTCTGCAATTAATTCACGAGAAATGACTAGTTCATACTCCGTGACTGCACCAATGGCTACACGACTGAGACAATCAGCATTGCCATGTATGCGTCCTGGCTTATGTATTATTTTGAAGGTAAATTCTTGGAGCGTCATCCCCCATCTAGATAATCTCGACCCGGGCGTTTTTATATTAAACAACCATTTCAAAGGTCAATGATCTGCGACAATTTTAAAATGTCCTCGTTTCAATATTCTCTAAATCAGGGGTGACCAACCTGCGGCCCGCGGGCCAAATGCGGCCCACCAAAGGAATTTATGCGGCCCGCGAAACGAATCATTTACTGTAAAATTTATTAACAAGTAAGATTGTACGTGGTTAATCTTTCATAAAATATTTGAATGTGATTTTAATTACAAATGGTTGGCCCCCTGAAAACCTTCAGAAATTTATTTTGGCCCGAGTCAAAAAAAGGTTGGTCACCACTGCTCTAAATTGTTTCACGGCATAAATTACTGCCAAGCACTCTTTTTCAGTTGTGCTATAGTTTATTTCGCTCCTTTTTAAGAGACGACTCGCATACGCGATAGGAAATTCTTCTCCATCTATCTTTTGTGATAGAATTGCTCCGAGCGCCAAATCACTTGCATCTGTTGATACAATAAATTCTTTAGAGAAGTCTGGGCTCCTCAAAACTGGTGCTGTAATAAGAGCATCTTTTAAAGCTTAAAATGCAGCTTCTGTTTCTTCTGTCCATTCAAATGGAATTTCTTTTTTCGTCAGATTCGTAAGAGGTTTAGCTATATGACTAAACGAATCTATATGACGTCGATAATATCCAGCTAATCCTAAGAAGGATTGTACTTCTTTAACTGAAGTTGGCCTAGGAAATTCTTTTACTGCGTGTATTTTATCAGGATCTGACGCAATACCGCTCTCAGAGACGATATGGCCCAAAAACTTGACTTCTGACTTCACGAACTGACACTTCTTTGGCTTCATTTTAATGTTTGCCTCCTTTATGCGTTCAAATAGGAACTCAAGGTCCTTTAAATGCTGTAAATAATCAGCTGAATAAAGCAAAAAATCGTCTAAATAGACAAGTGCAAACTTTCCTTTTATCTGTCTAATGATATGTTCTGCAGTCCTTTCCCATACACTTGGCGAATTAGCCAATCCCATGGGTAATCGTTTAAATTCGTATTTACCTCCGGGGACCACAAATCCAGTCTTATATCCATCCTCTATTCCTAGCTGAAAATATCCCTTATTTGCATCCAGTACGCTAAATATTTTAGCTTTACCTAGCACTGAAAGCGTCTCCGATATCAACAGTAAAGGGAAAATGTCAAGGCGTCTCACCTTGTTTAATTTCCTGTAATCAACAACAAACCTAAAGGTTCCATCCTTTTTCTTAACTAAAAGGGCGGGTGCTGCCCATGGAGACATTGATTCTTTAATTACATCATTTTTTTAGTAAATTGTCAATAATCTGATCCATTATCTCTCGCTGTGCATACGGAATACGATACGGTGCTTGCGCAATAGGTCTCGCATCTCCAGTATCTATACTGTGATGGAATGCATGTGCATATCCCAAATCAAATTCACTCTGTGCGAAACAGATTTTGAATTTCCATAATAACTCCTCAAGTTGCTCTCTTTCCTGCTTTTCCATATGATCTAGTTTAAAGAGATTTAAATATTCTTCTTTATTTAATGGCTCTTTCATTTTCTCATCCCTTATCTCAATTGTATGATTCATAACATAAAGGGGTTGTTCTGCTTCCTGTAAACTTCCTACTCTCTTCCCTTTATCTAGAGTTAATTCTTCTTGGGAGCAATTTATTATTCGAATAGGTACAGTATGTTTATCTGTCACCTCTACCAATACATTGGCAGTCTTTAATCCAGGCATTCTTAAATCATAGGCCTCAATCACAATCTCCCATTTAATCCTTTTCCTTTCACTACTCCTTCGCTCACAATCTCAGACAATGGAGGAATAATAATTCTCTTTTTCAAGTGCACTGGCACCATTTCCATATAATCTCCCTCAACTTTCTTCTTACATGTTAAAAAATTATTGCCTAAATCCTCATCATCATCTACAAAATATATTTTATTATCACCATCTCTAATGGCTTGCTCCTCGAAATCAATAGCAAGTTTTCTAGACACAAACGTATCTTGACCCAAAATTCCTTCACATTTAAGTGGCCATTGCTTTTCCCAAGCATAACATTCAATCATATAATCTCGATCACCTAATTTCATAGCTACTTCATATGCTCCTTTAGTAGGAAATCCACATCCCATGATTCCCATGAGTTCTAATCTAGGTTTTTCGATAGCTTTAACTATATGTCCCTTTTCTTTTAATTTGTCAATCATTGTTTCTGACAACAATGTAACTTTACTTCTCGTATCAACGAGCATTTTTGTTTTAAAAGTTCCTATCAATGCCTCTACCATAATGCAACTAACGTTCTTCGATAAACGTTTTTTAGTTTTTTCTCCTGTGTTCTCTGTTACATTTTTCCGTCTTGACCTCACTGAGCCAAGGAGGGTCCTACCTCGTTTTCTGTTACTGTTTGTGGACTCACATTTCCTTTTTATTAATTTAAATTTTCTTTTCTTCTTTTTTTTTTGACTTATTCTTTTTGTATTGACCAATTTCAGGCTGTCCTGCGAAATGATTCCCCATCGCCTTTATTACTGCTTCTTTTATTCTTTTCTCATTTCTACGTATCACTCTTTCCACCAGTTCTTCCTCCAAATTCACTGTTTTCTCTATCATTCCTATCATAGCAGACTCTTGTTTATTATGGATATGTTCTATCCTTTCCGCTAGTCCTACTGCCTGTTCCCATGTCTCCATTTTTGCATACATCATATCATTCCTAATATGTGGCAATATACCTTCTTCAAAACGCTGTTTTATTCTCTGCATTAGAATGGAATGCCGCATTTCTCCTTTAGCTTCTACTATTTCCTCATCTTCCCCTTCTTCCTTCACCACAGGAGGTATCAACTTCCTTCCCAACGCCACTAATCTAGTCGCATACGACTGAATTTCCTCTCCTTCCCTTTGCTTACAGCCTCTGAACTCCTCTTCTCTTTCTTCTAATGTCTTGCTACCAAACCTATCCAATAATGTGGTCTTAAATTGTGCATAATTTTCTGGATCCTCGACCCGACCACTTTCTCTAACATACATACGTGCATATCCTCTTAATCTTAATCTAGCCATATTCACCGTGGTTTTTTCTCCCCATGCTCCTGCGAGGGCGACTTCCTCTACACAACGAAAAAATTCCTCAACATCCCCCTTCCCATTACATAAGGATATTTCTTTATACAATTCTCTATACTCCCTTTCTTCATCAATAACTTCCATTTTTTTTGTTTGTCAGATAATCTTTTTATTACTAAGAAGGCTAAAAGTTTTAAAAAAAAATTTTTTTTTTCTAGGTTTCTTCACAGCAAAGTCAGAAATCGAAGCCACCTGCTTGAATTTCCAAAAGGGGGGAGCAACACCGCTCCTCTCATATCACCTTCTCTCTTTACATTTCCCTTTTTGCCTTGATTCACCATGAATGATAAATAAAATCCCCAAAACTTAAAATAAAACTTAATATTACTTAAGCAAGATCCAACAAACCCTTCAAATACCGCAATTAAATGCTTTACCCCAAAACCAAATTGTAAGGATCATTTCTTTTCTCGACCACACCATTTCCCATTGTTTCTCCAAACAGTTTTCAAAATCTCAATATTTAGACCGAATCTTGTCGCAATTGCGCCAAATGTACTGATTGGTGCTATATTTCTAAACACTAATATTAAAATGAATGCTGTCGATTCTGCGCCAATTGTACGGGTCCCAGACCCTAATTAATGCAGTCGTCTGCGCCATTAAAAAGAACACCAATTTTAATCAGAGTCTGATCCGTCCTTCCGTTTGTGAAATAAAACGGGTAGCCGAGATTCGTTTTGGTTCGACCCAGTTGTGAAAGTTCACCGGGGTTTATAAAAAGAAGTTTGGAGAAACCATGGGAACAAAGTTTTTAAATATAAACGCATACATTTATTCTAGGAAATAACCATAATACATAGTTAATAAGATGATAAAATCTCAAAAGTGGATTTAATCAGAATGACTTTTAACTTACTACACTCTTTTTATAATAAATTCTTCATTGTAAAAATAAAGCAACAATTGAAATCTACTTTTATCCACTCTAGTTACAGATTAACTTTTTTTAAACTTTTAATTCAACGTTATTATATTTCTCAACAGCTCTTAGAATCTTTTATTATTTCACAAAGTAATTATCTTAGGCACTGTATTCATAATTTCAAATGTTTTAAACTGATAAATTATTCACCTTTCTCTTTTTACATGAAAGTTAAATTAGAACAGAATTTCTCACAATTTACTATATTTACAAATCATTATGTTCTGTGACCTTTGCGATATAAAGAGAATGAGAAAAGGATGTGCATCATTACCCGTTCTTCTCGGTGACTCCGTCGTCGCTCGTCGCTCGCTGCGGTGAGTGGCGGGGGGTGGCTTGATTTCTTCTCTCGTCGGGCTCCGCGAAAGTGTTTTTAATTAACATTGGCTTAAGTTATAACAATAATCATAATAATAACATTCAGCTTTATTTGATCTTTTTGTCAGGGTAATAAACTATTTCTATCTAAAGGTAGTTTTTGTGAAGGTGTTTCACTCCATAACAACATTATACGACTTTTTCGTGGTTCGTCTCCTCTTCCTCCATCTTTCTGTACGAACTCACACAACGTCAGACTCTATGAAGATCTCGCCATCAACTCTTCTTCTGAACATCTCGTCATCAACTGCTCAATAGTCTCTCTAAAAATTGTAAAGAGACGCCGCTCACTGATGATAGAATAATCATCGTTGATTGGTTAAACAATTTAATAGGTGCTCAAGAATTGAAAGATACGGCGCAGAGCTCGCTATCGAGGAGGAGGGGGGGGTTTCAAGGTGAAAAGACGATCTCGACTCCACTCGACAGAGCTAACTGTAAATTAATGCCGTTGTCAAACAATTCTGAAAGTAAAATATCTCAACTTCATGACCGTATTGTTTGACAATTCCAATGGTTTCAATTATAAACCGTTTTTATAACAAAAGTTATAAAATCATCCCCAAACTGTTAATAATCTTTAACAAGAATTATGATTGTTCTTAAAAATCTTGGAACAACATAATCAGAGGGGCGGGTCGCCACACAAAAATGAAAATAAAACAAATTTCAAACAGCCCAGCTTTAAAATAAGCTAAAAAGTTAATGAATATGACCCTTTCATCAGGTTGTGTGACCTAGCTGTATTTATAAGCAATTATATGAGAGTTCAGACCCACCCTTTTAGACAGCATTAGTCCCTACTCAGATGCATACTTGTCAATTGAAACAATGTAACCATTAGTTGAAAATTAAAAAGAAAACAATACACCTTGAAACAGCAGTCGTAGAAGAAACTGTAAAAGAGCTTGGAAAAAATTTGGTTACCCGAGAAACAATAGTGAATTAGTAATTAGGTGATCAAATTGAGGGGCCAGTATACGAACCCCTACCCATTTAGGTGGGTATTTAAGCGAATCAACAGGTGTTCACTTGTAAGACAGAATCACCTAAGTGGATTTTGCTGAGAGCATCAGGACCCCTCTAATCTGCCGTGCTGGTGCTCACCACCAGCACCAGGGGTACATCAGAGGATTATAAAATTAATTTTATTTCAGCCTTAGGCCACCTGAACATGGCGACCATCACGTGATTACCTTACCATCAGAGAAGGGCGTGCACAACAAGCTGTGTCGCCCTCTGGTGTCAAAACCCACCAAAAAAAGACCACACCCAAAAAGGACCAACGCCCAAATAAAGACCAACGCCCAAAACAGGGAAGGTGAGGTGGTTGGTCACGTGAGTCGCATTCTGCACGCGGATTGGTTGAACGCCTGTGATGTCAGGAAGGTAGGGAGGAGGGGGTTGGGGGGTCACGTGACACGAAAACGAGGGGTGGAGGTGGTAGTTGATCACGTGAGTCGCATTCTGCACGCTGATTGGTTGAACGCCTGTGACATCAGGAAGGGGGGTGGAGGGGTGGGTGGTCACGTGACGCGAATACTGCACGCTGATTGGTTGAAATCGGGGTGCCAAGGCCACGCCCCCCTCATTAATATGCACCCCGATCGAGTACTATTCTACTAACGCGACTAGCCCACCCAGTCAACCACCAGAGACATGTAAGTTCAGCAAAGCTTCAGATAAGTTTTTCACACTTGACGGATTTAGTTAGGGGCTTTTAACAAATAAATTCAAACAAACAATAATTACAACGATATTTGCATTTCAACCTGTTGCAAAAATAAAGATCCACCAGTGTTCAGTAGTTGATTTAGCCACTGTTCTTGTGAATTACTTTGAATATGTGATCGGGCATCGACAGTAAACGGTTGCGCATATACATTAAATAAATTTTCTTCCATATTTCAACAATTCTAGTCTTTATTTCATCTACAAGGGTTGATCAAATGAAAAGGTACGAAACGACAGTGTCGTTGTAAATGAATACTTTATTCAAAGTATTCTCCATTGGCCTGAGCACATCGATCCCATTGATGAACGAGCCGAAGGATTCCTTTTTCCCAGAATTCCTTTGGCCGTGACGAGACCCAGTCCTGCACAGCGTCCTTGAGTTCATCATCCGAAGTGAAGAGCTTGCCTTTCAGATGCTTCTTCAGTGGACCAAACACATGGAAATCACAGCAGTCCGGACTGTAGGGCGGATGGTCTAGCTGCTCCCACTTGACGTGTGGACGAGCGTTATCATGGAGCAGAATCACACCCTCCATGAGCAGGCCCGGTCGTTTGTTCTTGATGGACCTTCGTAGGCGTCGGAGTGTCTCACAGTACACTTCGGAGTTAACGGTTCTTCTGTGTTCAAGGAATTCCACAAGTAGTGGACCTTGCACATCGAAAAACACGGTAAGCAACACCTTGCCTGCTGTCATCACGGCTTTGAACTTTTTCGGGGGAGGTGATGATGAATGCTTCCACTGCATGCTGTCCCGCTTTGTCTCTGGCTCGTAGTGATGGCACCAGCTCTCATCACCTGTGACGATCCGCTCCAGGAAAGCGGGATCTTCATGATAACGGCACAGATGTTGAATGGCTAGCACCATACGCAGCTCCTTTTGCTGGTCGGTGAGATGCTTCGGAACCCACTGCGCACACACCTTCTGATACCGCAACCGGTCGTGAACAATTGTCCACATTGTTCCGAAGCTGACATCCATCTGTTCCGCCAACATTCGCAATGTGACACGTCGATCACTTTTCACTATGCCATCCACCTTGTCGATGAGATCGGCCATGATAATTGTGTTCGTCTGGCCTGGTCGCGGGTCATCAAGCAAACTCTCACGGCCTGCACGAAAACGGGCACTCCATTTCCTCACTGATTTGCCAGACACACAGTCTACCCCGTAAACGTTCACCATCCGGCGATGAATTTGGGCTGGTTTAACACCATCCGCTGTCAAAAATCGGATGACGCCTCACTGCTCCTCAACAGTCGAATTGGGCAATATGAACGCCATCCTGTCCGAACAAGCACTGCCGCGTCGCTTGGACGCCGCTCTGTATCGGAGCCTCCGCTCTCTCCTGCGCATGCGCGTTCCCCCGCATGCTCCCGTCCGCGTGGCCGACTCCACTCGCCATTAGAGGTGAATGAATTTTTTAAAATTGAAGTTTAAATCTACTTTGCAACCAAACATTCTTATAAACTCAAAAATGCTTGAATAAATTTTATTTGGAGATAGAGTAATCACTCCATTTACGCGGTCTCCATGTACATGAATTCACTTGAAAACATAATAAGATATATGTATATACCAATCGTATATACCAATCAACTATACTGTATAAACAGATGACCAAACATTCTTATAAACTCAAAAATGCCTGGATATATTTTTTAGTCTAACAGACATGAGAATCACTCCTCTTGCAACAGATCACGTGATCATGACGATGGCTAAGTTTATCAACCAATCAACGGCTTCCATAGCCTGGCTGCACAGATTCTTTATTTATCATTCATATTTCCTATTTAAAATGCGCAATATTCAACACGAGTTAAAGCAACATGTCAAACAAGAGAGTATTACGATTCTTCTCAGTAAACTTAATTTCACATTAATTGCAAAAAAGGCCCCTTTTAAAGATCACCAAGTTAGAAGTAATTCATTTAACAGCAACCTCAGTACGAGGCTAAATTTTACTCCAACTGGTTTCCATGGAACGCAGTGATTGACAGTTCTCATGATTCGCTGGTTAGAGTATATTTGGAGATACAGTAATCACTCCATTTACGCAGTCCCCATGTACGCGTATTCACTTGAAGGTTAAAAAAAATTAAACAATCAACTAACTATAAGTAGATGAGTAGCCTAAAAGCAAAGACGGACATAGTCATTTTTTGACTTTTTGAGTTAGGAGTGGTTTCCCATGGTATTTTTCCCGCTGAATTCAATGGCGCTATCCTTTTGAAGCAAAAGTGGCTAGAAATGGCTTAAAATTCAGTTTAAAGTGTGATGTGTAAAGCAAAAACGGACTTGTAAAATAGCATTTTGAAGCAAACACAGACACATCCTTATAAACCAATGGGAACTCAAGATTTTGGTCATGTGAACAAGATGGCCACCTACATCATGTCATCTGCTGCTGGAAAGAGATGAAACTTTTGTTGTTGATGATAATACAGTAACAGGTGAATGTGAATGCTTACATGACAACATTATTGAGGATGAACTGGTGCTAACAGGAATCTCCATTGATCATTAAAAACTATTAATGAAAAATTTTATTTCATTTTAATTTCAAAACTGTTTATTTTTTTTAAAAAACTTGAAAAAAAGTATGTTTCAACAAATTTAAAAAAAAGTTACAATAATATTTTGTAATAAAAAAAAATCTTTTATTTTCCATTATAATAATAAAATTTTGTGATACTTGCCATTGAGTCGCAATGTTAAAACGTACTTGAGTTGCATGCAAACACAGACACAGTCCACATTATGAAGCAAAGGCAGACATTGCAATTTTAGACTTCACTTTTCACATTTAAAAAATAAAAAAGTAGGTGGTAAAGGTAATTCATTTAATTACATATTTTTTAAACTTAATTTAAAAAAAACATTATTAATTTAACATAAAAAACAATGCTACAACAAAAAAATGCGTTTTTCTTAAAATCACATTCGTGGCGTATGTCCGTGTTAGCGGAAAAAGTCACGTTTCGATCGCAAGGAGATCGAAACGTTGAAAATAAAAATAAGGAGTTTTTTAAGAGAAATAGAATGTTAAGAACGACAGAGAAGCCGACCCCTCGAAGAATGGAGAGGAGCGGGCGATTCCATTGGAGTGAGAAAAGAGAAGACGGGGAAGGAAGGTGGAGAGCGAAAGAGAGAGAGATAGAGAGGAATGAGCTTTCGACCAAGAAGGTCGATGAAAAGAAGGTCTCCGAAGAGGAAAAAGGAAGAAAGCAGACCTGGAGAAGAGGAATATGGAAAAGAAGTTCCATGAAGGGAAATACTCCAGAGAAACGAAATAAGAAAGAAAGGCTGGATTACGAGGACTCTAAAGAGAGAAGATTTACGTCCTGGTGCGGATTACGTCAGGGGAAAAGCCGAGCTACTGCAACGAGAAATACACATGAGAATTCAACACTGGACCAAGAGGCCGTAAAAGCGGACCCCGAAGGGATTAGGAAATCTGGCAGCCAAGTAACCCAGGAGGTTGCAGAGACCGAGAGGAGCGAGAAATTGCAAGCGGCAGCGTGCAGGTTGACGTCAGCTGATGCGCGTTGAGCGGCCCGACCATCTAACCGTAAGTGTAGCTATTGGATTCTTAATGTAGTGTTGGATTCTTAATATAGTGAAGAACTGAATACTTTAACTTTTATAATGGTTAACAATTCAACATAGATATATCACTGCTAGGATTTATTCTATGTCAAAGATAACGGTTCTTTGTGGCATGGGCGCCTACTCTTCACCATAGAAGCATTAATGATAGTATATGTTCTAATTGTGTTACTTTTGTTTTTGCATGTGTACGTTGCAATGTGTGAACAGCTAAGCCCGCCGACCTATCACCCCGAGGCTAGGTGAAGGCTAGACGACATTCCCTCACTCAAGGGCCCGCGAATCGTGCCACCTTCTACACACCAGAATTCAACCTCTTTAGGACGAACGTCCGAGGCATTTATCCAAGCGACAAACAGTAAGATATGTATACTCAAATATCTTAAGGACCTGAAAGCTCATCTCTTTAGTTGCTATTATTTAAAAAGTTAATTAAAAGACATAACTTTAATAATCTAGTAATTGAGGCGTTTGCTAATGCCAATTCTTTTATTTCTCTGGACAGACTGGAGCTCCCCACTCTCCCCATAGTGGGGCATGGACTCTGCCTGGTCTTTGAAGAAAATTTAAAGAAGTTCCCTCTCTTGAACTGAAGTTTAATGCATTAATTAGAAAATTTTCTTGTGTAACTAAAATAAGATGGACTAAATATGATTTATCGCAACATTGTTTGTTAGATTTCATGTAACTTTTCATGAAGTATTAAATTATTATTTATTTGTTCAGAACGTCTTCCCTCCTAACTCTGCCGTCACTAAACAGCGTAAAAAGTCGTGACAGTCCGTCTTTGCTATTAGGCTACTCAGATGTTTAGAGACAGCAGATGTCACCATAGTTTTTTCCCCCAGCGAAATATGCTTAATTCTTTCGCCACATTTACACGATGCTGCAACTTATTAGGTTACCTATCTAATAGCGTGTTGAACCTTCATTAACCCTCAAAACCGCCTCTGTGCATAGATTCAACGATATGCTGAAAACGTTCAACGGGAATGTTGGCCCATGCAGACATGAGAACTTCACGCAATTCCCGGAGATCCGATGCAGGTGTAGGCAAGGAGCAAGCAGTCCTTTCTAGCTCATCCCAAAGATGTTCAATGGGGTTAAGATCTGGAGATTGAGTCGGCCACTGCATCAAGGAGAACTCACTGTCATGTTCCTGGAACCAATACATAGTGATTCTGGCCATGTGTGCTGGTGCATTATCCTGCTGGAAGGAGCCATCTGCGTACGGAAAAATTGTGAGCATGAAGGGGAGAATGTTATATGCAATAATGTTTAGGTATGCTTTGGCGTTCAAACGACCGTCTACAGATATTACAGGACCCAATTCATGCCAAGAAAACATTCGCCTCCACCACCTTGCAAAGTCCATGATTTCATCTTGTTTTCGCCATTTTCTAAGCCTTCCATCAACATGATGCAGCAGGAACCGGCAATTCGTCCGATCAGGCAACCTTTTTCCAATTCTCAATGGTCCAATCCTTGTGCTGCTGTGCCCACAGGAGGCGGGCTTTCTTGTTCTTCTCTGACAGCATTGGTACCCGAGATGGTCTTCGACTTTGGTAACCCATTCGAACCAATGTGCGACTTATTGTCCGGCTTGATATTGTTTTCTGGCTACCTGAGTTGTAATGAGCGGTAATTTGTGCGACCGTTGCCTTTCTGTTTTCGTGCACAAGTCTTGACATTTTCCTCTGGCCTCTTTCATCAACAAGGGTTTTCCGTCCACAGGAGTCACGATGGCTATATGTTTTTTCTTCTTTGACCCGCTCTTGATAAACGTTTGGAACTGTGGCTCGTGAAAAGTTCAGGAGAGTCGCCGTTTCTAAAATGCTCATTCCAGTTCGTCTTGCCACGCTAGAAGTCAGTCAGATCACTGATTTTTCCCATTTTTGCTATGGTTTCACGCTTAACTAACAGTAGAAAAGTTCTTCAGGATATTTATTCCGTGATTTGTAACATACAATTGAGGCAGTCACTCAACTTGCATATTTTGTGAGATGTACCTAAAAAAGTGGCAGCTCAGTATACAAGTTGTTGATGTATGGTGGAACAAAATGCCTGCTGATAACGTAGACTGTGTATTAATGTACCTAAATTAAAAAATAATGTCATTATCAAGAAGTTTAAGTTAAAGACCTTTCTATCCCAATAAAATATTTGAGATTTTTCAATAGATTCTTTCCATGGCTCCATTTACGCGGTTTGCACTTATGCGCTATTTTCGTAGAGCGAATTAATTGCGTAAATGGAGAGATTATTGTACTTCCACTACCAAGTTTAACTTGTGGATATTTCTAAGAATGTATACACCGAATATAAAGCGGCTGTACTTTTTTGAGAAATTTAAAAAACTGTTTTTTGTAAATATATTTATATAATTAAATACCTTTTAAAAAGAAAAATTAAAATTTGTGCGACTATTCAAATGACAGAAATGATCTAATGGAACAACCGGTTAAAATTTTGACAACGAAAGAATTAAATAATTTTAATTGAAAAAATTAAAAGGAGTAAATTTTCTATGAAAACTTCAGAGGTTTTTAATTTTAAAGAAATGAAGAACTCCATTTCTCATCAAAAGAAATAAGTTTATGAATTTTATAACAATAACAGACACGCATTTTTGCAAACAGGCGCAGGCATTACTCCAACGTCTTGTTGAACATTTTCCTTCAGAAGATGTTCGATAAATGGGGATGACAGGAGACAGAAAGGGTAAAAGCAAAAACAGGTTAAAAATTTAACTAGTATTGGGAAGGGAAAGGGAAAGGGAATTGCTAATCAGCAGCAGGAGGGGGGGGGGGGAATAATGGGACTAACAAGGCAAGACTCAACCGACTTGACTACAGATGACGCGCTGAATTTATTGGCGTTCATCATTTTTTAAAAGGCCAATGAGGAACAAGCTATGAGCATTCAACTGTTGCATAGGCCTGTCATGTCGTAGTTGGCCTTCTAGATCATTTAATCTTACCTCCCGATTTCTTTTTTTCTCTGAGGGTATGTGAAAGACGCTGTTTATGTTCCACCTACGCCACAAAATCTGCCCGAGTTACGACGGGGAATTGTTGCCGCCAATCGAAACCATTGATGTGGACACGCTGACCCACGTACGACAAGAATCGTATTATCGTCAGGATGTGTGTCATATGTCATGCCCATATTGAATGCTTGTGAGTCATTGTAATATAGGTAAACTTTGAGTTTTCTTATTCATTAATACACTATGTAATCAAAACTTTCGGGACAACCTGCACTTTTACACTGCAGCCATGATTTCACGAAAAAATTGCTTTTATTACTGTCTCTACATTCCGAGTATGACTTTCCAACAGATTTTGGTAGATAACTTCAAGAATTAACTTATGTGACATCCTTTGATGGCACTTCGTTGACTCACCGAATTCTATTAAGCGACTCATACTGCATCAATATGAATTACAAATGAGTCCAGTAAGGCATGTTTCTATTTATATTAAACTTCGACATCACAAACATGAAAATTAAGACAAGTAAAATTGCTTTGGAAGGATGTCCTGAAACATTTGATCACACAGTAATTCTTAAACGGTGTTTGTAATAAACAGTTACTTTATATCGAATTGTAAAGATACAAGGTAAATCTAAATGAATGAAATGATATTGAACATGTAAAGTAGCTTCATTCATTTAGATTTACCTTGTATTTTTACAATTCGATATTTGTCTTTTTGAGTACAGAATAATTTTGTCATGTGTAATTTTATAAATAAAAATTTTAGAAAGCTTTAAATAGTTAAGGAAAAGTAAACTTTCAAACTACTAGCAGGGATAAAATTAATTCAAATATTTTATAAAATCTTATACTAGTTAGTCTTTCTTCTTACAAACTCTTATGGGTCATTCCACGTCAGTTCAGGCAGGCATTGGAACTTGTCCTCTAGGATTTTAATGAAATTTGGTATATACAATTGCTTTAGGGAGTTGGTAATGAATGCCGAATGAATTTTTGTTTATTTTTATGGAAGTTACGGACATTTATAATTTTCGAAATTAGAGTTAAGGCCTTATTTATGAAGTAACGTAAATTTCGGTTGTACAGGGTGTTTCTAAATCGGATAACTATTACAGATTTTAACGTGATTTTTTTTATCCACAAAGAAAAACTCAAAAAAAGTTTTCTTAGCCTCGCGTGAGTTGATAATGAAACACGCGATTGGCGCGTGGTACTATTGTTGGCGCGTTGTTCCATTTTTCACAAGACGCAGTAAACAATGGCGAGTGTTCAAGAAAAAGCTCAATGCGTGTTATGACTTGCGGAATTTAAGTCAATAATTATAGGGCTTTTTCACTACGCGTCATCATGACGTCAATGCCGCCATACTGGATCACAAAAGTCGTTACTCTCTAGTTTCGCTTTTCCCAATCATCGCATTCACTCAAGAAATCGGTTAAGCATTGTTGTTGAGTATTGTTGTTTGGAAGATTCGTATAATACGCTGACCTTGCCATAGCGAATAGCGTGCGAAAGCGTTTTTGTTATCCAATATGGCTGACCTGCTAACAATGATCCAAACCCACAGTGCATTATATGGTCACGTGCTGTAAAAGCTCTATAGTTCAGAGAATGTTTAAAACAAAGTTTAAAAAGGATCCTCCAAATTATAAGTCAATTAAGCTATGGCATGGAAAATTTTTAAAAAGGCAGCCTGTTACACAAAAAGAGCGCTGGTAGAACTTCAGCGACACCACATAAGAGTAGAAAAGGTCAGGGAGGCGTTCGATCGTAGTCCCCGTAAATCACTTCGCCAAGTGGCTTGTGAATTGGATACACCAATGGCATCCGTACATAAAATAGTGGAGCACAGCTTTCGTCTTACACCCTACAAAATCCAGATGATGCATTAACTGAAGCCAGATGACCGACCGAAGCGCAAGAAGTTTGCTGAGGATATGCTCCAAAAAAAAACGAAAATGAGGACATTTTGTTTTCTGATGAGGCAACATTCCATACTTCCGGAGCAGTAAACCGACACAACTGCCGCATTTGGGGCTCACAAAACCCCCACGTTCTGGGGGAGCATATATGCGATAGCCCAAAGGTTAATGTTTGGTGCGGTTTAATGCAAGATCGAGTAAACGGACCTTTCTTTTTCGCTGAAGACACCATTACCGCTGCAACCTACTTTGATATGCTGGAGAACTACCCGATTCCACAGGTGGAAGAACTGCAGCCCAACATAGTCTACCAACAAGATGGAGCACCTCCTCACTGGGGCCTGCAAGTTAGGCAGAGCCTTGATACGAACTTTCCAGGACAATGGATTGGAAGGAATGGACAATCCCTTGGCCCCCTCGCTCACCCGATGCGAACCCTCTGGATTTTTGCTTCTTGGGATATTTGAAAGACAGAGTGTACAAGACCAATGTTGATAACATTGAAACTCTCAAGAACAGATTAATTGAAACCATCGCTGAAATCACTCCGAAATGTTAGCCCGAATGTGGCAGGAAATCGAGTTTCGCTTTAACGTCCTTCACGCCATAAATGCGGGGCACATTGAAATTTATTAAGGCATGCTAAGAAACTTTTTGAGTTTTTCTTTGTGAATATAAAAAAATCAAGTTAAAATCTGTAATAGTTTTTGAGTAATAAACATGTATAATACGGGAGATAATTTAGAAACACCCTGTATTTTACTTAGAAAGATGAAGTTGGTGCTATGTGAAAGCTCTTTAAATGTAAATTATATATAAAGTATAGAAAATTGCATTATGCATGCCCGAATATTTTAATTTAGTAAAAATATTATATTTGTGCAAATTTCTCAAATGGTGGATATTTTTTTCATTAAAAAATTATTAACATTTTACACATACATTCATAAAAACTATATAAAAAATTCAAAACTGTGTTCGGCTCCGTTTTGAAGATATTAATTTTTAAAGCTTGAACTACAATCAGCGGGAGTCAGATAGTAGGGACTTCACTCTTCTCGTATAGGGAAATGACAGCCTTTATTAACCTTGAGACCATTCATTTATTTACGTTTTGTTATTTGTATAAATAATATAATTATACTAACAAATAAAATAAATAGTAACATTATAATAAAAATTATTTAAATGACTATATTAATAATAATACCAATAGGGAAAAAGTTTCTTAGATCTTCAGATTTATTGACTTTGTTTTACAGAAGTCACCAAGGTATTGAGCACCTGTTAAATAAGATGTTTTAATAGGAAAACTAGCTGAGATACCAGTCTTCGCCGAGCTTTTCAAGGCAAAACGAAAGCGGGGTATCAGTATCTATAAACTCTAGGTATATACCAATGTTGTTTAAGGACTTGTAATTGTCATTGCATAAACTGGGACTTGTTAATTCTCATTATAAGCTGGGCGAACAGGAAAATGTCGACGTTCGAACTCCACAAAATGATCAGTCGCCTGTTGGTATTAAAAAGAACTGACCTGAGTTATCCCCGTTGACTATTGTAGCTTGTAATGAACCTAATTATTGGCTGTTGTATTCTTAATACCCCAAACGTTCAACCCAATGACCGTCGACTCTACAATTTACCGACAACTTCGGACGTTGCTGTGATTTTACCTGGCAGTGGAGTCAGTGCACATCGTGATATTATTTTGCGTCAACCACAGATAGTAGGATTCGTCGGATTTTAGAAAATCACTTATCGTATGATCCTCTGCACTATGTGCTTATGTTTCCATACGGAACGCAAGGGTGGCATATTACCGTGCAGTCTAAGAAAAATGCTCATACCAAACTTGTGGCGATACACCCCTCTTATGCTTACCATCTTCAAATTCGTCACATACATGCTTAAGCTCGGCGAAGACGGGCATATAAAGGGTGTCCCAAACTGAGCTGACATTATAATTTTTTAATGAAACACATTTTTCATTGGAAAATTTATAATATTTTTGCTTTATTAGAAAATAAAAATGTGGAGGTTATGAATGATACAAAACATCTGACCATCTGACAAATGATCGCCCCAGCCTTGGTACCACAAATTCACTCTTTTGAAGAAATTTTCAATAACATGTTGATATACAGGGGGTGGACAGAATAATATGAACACCTTTCGATTTAGACGTTTTGTCGCATGTTTAGAAAAATACTTGACGAATAATCCTGAAACTTCAGGGGCGTAAAGAGCATGTATCAGTAAAGGATCAGTAACAAATTAAACAAAAATTAATGTTTTGGATTACCCTGTAAAAAATAATGTTTGAAATGCGTTGTAGCTGTAGTATAAGATTAGGAGGCTTCCACTACTTATCTGTGTTCATTTGTATGAGAATAGCACGTATATTCATGTAGATACAAAAAAAAATTTCTGTTTTTTTTAAAGAAGCCTTTATAAGCTTTTTAGTTTATAACATGCAGGGTTTCAACCCAATGCAATGTCATTTTCAGGAAACTTAAACTATAGTAGAGACAACACCATCCAATCAGAATATTAAAATATTAATAATTGATGAAATCTGAGCATTTTTACTAAATAATGTTTATCTGCGCATGCGCAAGTGATACCAAAATGTTTTTTACATAATTTATTAGCCAAATGCATAGAGCTACTTTCATTAAAAGCCCAAGCAAATATCGTGAAAATTCAGAAAGATATCGCCGATAGAATGAGTTGAATTTCGGTTGCTCTCAAAATTAAACAAAACGATAAGGGGCTTTCTCCAAATTTTTATTTTTGGACTGGATACCGGTATGAACTTCTTCTCCTTAAACTAACATGACTCAGTATGAGGTCAATATGCCTTCATATCAACTTAAGGAGAAGTAGTTCATACTGGTATCTGGTCCAAAAATAAAATCCCTTTTCGTTTTGTTTATTTTTGAGAGCAAGTGAAATTCAACTCATTCTATCGGCGATATCTTTCTGAATTTTCACGATATTTGCTTAGGGTTTTTATAAAGCCAGTTCTATACATTTGGCAAATAAATTATGCAAAAAACATTTTGGTAATGCTTGCACATGCGCAGTTAAACATTATTTAGTAAAAATGCTCAGATTTCATCAAATATTAATATTTTAATATTCTGATTGCATGGTGTTGTCTCTACTGTAGTTTGTCAAGTTTCCTGAAAATGACATTGCATTGGATTGAAACCCTGCATGTTAAAAACTTACAAAAATTTTCTGTTTTTAAAGAAACCTTTATATCTACATGAATATACCTGCTATTATCATACAAATGAACACAGATAAGTAAGATGATTATATGCTACAGCTACAACGCATTTGAAACACTATTTTTTATAGCGTGATCCCAAACCTTAATTTTTTGTTCAATTTGTTACTTGTTCCTTATTTGCCCTTGGGGCAAATCTTTCGCTGAAATCTATGAGATGCAATATGCTCTTTACCTTCCTGAAGTTTCAGGATTATTCGTTAAGTATTTTTCTAGATATTCGACAAAACGTCTAAATCGAAAGGTGTCCCTATTATTCTGTTCAACCTCTATAACTTCTGGGAAATTTCAGGAATGTTGTGTCAAATTTCATGCTTGAGGTTCTCTATCGTTTGTGGTTTATTGATGTACACTGTACCCTTAAAATAACCCCTGAGAAAGAAGTATAACGATGTCATGTCACATGATCTTGGCGGCCAATTCACATCACCTTGCTGCGAGATAACACGACCTTTAAATTTTTGAAGTGAATTTTTACAATTTCAAAGCGTTGTTTGATTGCGTAATTTTGAATAATTTAACCTCAATGTTTAATAAATACATCATATAAAAATCTCTACTCTGAATGTACCACGAAAAAAATGGCGGCAAAATCAAAATGTCACTTCATTTTGGGACACCCTTTATAATAAAACTCGTACTTCCGTTGACACAACCACGACCGACCAATTGTTGCACAAACTTTGCCTTTCATTGCTGGACTTGAGCTATATATTGTTGGTCCGCGCATATTATTGGTGCGATGAAAACTCTTAACAACAAGCGTTACGGATTCTTCGCATAGTATAGTAGGATATATAAATTTGCATTATGATGTCGGATTGTTAATAATGGAGAAACTATTATTACATTTTTTCTGAGTCATTTTTGTTTTAGTTATCCTGAAGGACAAGATGAATTGTAGAGACGGCTGAAGCTGAAGGTTTCATTATAACTGCGTCTCAGATGAAGGTATCGCCATATGATATTTTCTTATTCCTTTCGCAACTCTGGCTGAATCGAACCTGTTTTCTAATCTTTCTTCATATGCCGGTATCTCTTTCTTCGAAATGTAACAGAAATTCGTAACGGTGAAGAGGCTAGCCCTTACGGAAAATCCGCCACGTTATGTTGCCAAAAACACATTGCAAAGAGGTGAGCCAACGTAGAAAACTGTATGAACGCTATTTAGCAGGCGACAAATGGAAGAACATTGGATGAGGCTTGGGTCTATTTATCGAAAGATGGCAATTTTTTATCGACATAGGGTGATACGACTCGATCCGACTGGGCGCTTCAATGCAAGAAGAGTTTTCCGAAAGGATTCATGGGTACAGGTGCAATGGACGTCTGACCATCAGAAAGGTATGATCTAAAGCAAGATAAATGTTGCCTACTATCAGGAAAATGTCTTGAAACACATGATATTGTAATGATATCCCATGGTTATATGGCCTTAGAGCGAAAGACGTTACATCCACCAGGACAAAGCATCCAGCCACACGGCTAAATCAATTGTTCAATACTGTAGCCGAATGGAACAGGAAACTGGGACTAAGATTACCTTATTCTCAAACATCCCGATTCATGTAAGACGTCCGAAAACGCTTTCTGGGTTATGGCAAGTCTGCTAAGAAGTGTGGAACAAATCAACCTCACTGTTCTCCGTAGAAGCAAGCCTCTTACAGTGAAAATTAAGACGTCACGCGATTGCTAGAAGAAAGGGCCATCACATAGAGCACAATAGGTGGTGGAGAAATGGTTTCTAATAGACCTACAATAAGTGCATTCTCGTCACCATAACATGAAACGACCCTGTACAGAGGATACCTCGAGACAGGTATATATTATTATCACCACGAGAATGAACTCAAAGGTCGACAGCGAGTGTTGTCTATTTTCAAAAGACAGTGACGGCCGATAGTCTGTGTGGAATGTCGGTAACTTGAATCTTGTTGCTTGGAGCTCAAACTTTAAAAATTAATATCTTCAAATTGGAACCGAACGCAGTTTTGAATTTTGTATATAGTTTTTTTAAATGTAGGTGTAAATTGTTAATAATTTTTTAACGAAAAAAAACATCCACCATTTGAGAAATTTGCATAAATATAATATTTTTACTATATTAAAATATTTGCGCATGTATAATGCAATTATCTATACTTTATATAGAATCTACATTTAAAGAGCTTCCATATGTCACCAATCTCATCTTTCACCGTAAAATACAACCGAAGTTACATAACTTCATATTGGCATTCATTACCAACTCCCTAGGGCAATTCTATATACCAAGATTCATTAAAATCCGAGAGATCAAGTGCCAAAACTATAAAATTTCTGCCTGAAATGACATGGAATGACCCTTATTTATTTTAATAATCTCACCCTGACAAAAGAATTCATCATGCTTAAAAATAGTAGATTCGATTTACAAGACCAAAAAATGTCCGTTTCATACATTTGTGCACGGTAGAAGTGAGGCCGTACTATATCCGTGATGAATCCAATTGCACCTTTTACATAAACATTAGAAACACCTTCGCTTCAACAGGAATATTCATCCACCGCTGTGAACAAAATCCTTAGATGTATGTGAGTAAAATAATTCAATTTTTATACGTACGAAGGCGTGCTAAAAGTAAAGCCTCCTAATTTTTAATCTGAAAATGAGTATTACTTATTTGAGTAAAACATAGTGGTAACTTTCTACAACTTTACTGTTGCTAACTCTATTATTATTTTTCACTAAAAATCGTCTTGGCGATGAATAAACTTATACTAACAGGTGACTAGTTTCGTGATACCGTCACTGTAGAATGTTTCACTTCGATTGCGAAACCACAGTCGCATTTATGTTTGCTCTGCATCGTCAGAATCAAAGCGGACGAGCCTTGTCATTGCATTGGTGTGCGGACGAACCTTGTCATGCTGTAGGAGAGGCTGCTCCGGACTCTTCTAATTCGTGCTTTAAGTTTTTTTTACGGTTTCACAGTACCTTACAGAATTAATGGAAGTGCCTTTACGCATGAATTCCATATGCACTACACCTTGAATATCTCAGAAGACCGTAAGCATGAGTGTGACTGCTGATGGCACAGATAATCATTCATGACGGAACTCCACTGATGGTCTCTTGTGTTCGGAATAAAATGGTGTGACAATATTATTTAAAAATCCACTGCCTTCACATTCATAGCGCGGAAGCAATTGTTGGCTAATGTTCAATCTCTTCTGTTTCAAATCAGGAAGGAGCATTCGTAGAACCTATCGTACACAGAGTTTCCGGAATTGATAATTGATAATCAGAAACTCAATTTTGCAATTATTGCCTGCTCATCTTTTCGTAATATGCTATACACATGATTGATAACTGTTCCTGTCTTTATGACATGACTCTAATGTGTTCATTGACACGATTCCATAGGCGTAGCCAGGATTTATGTTAGGGAGGGGCAAGATTGGTTGGTTTCTTTGGTATTAACGTCCTTTTCAACTGCTATGATCATTTCAGGACGGCGTTATAGGGGCCGCAAATTTTGCCTCGCAAGGGTTCTTTAACGTGCAGCCGGCAAACGACTACACGGGATCAACGGCTTTAGTTCCCTTCCGAAGGAAGTGCGTGATCTCAGGATTTCCCTCTGAAAAATCCTCGTCGTCCTCGGCCGGGATCGAACCCGCGTACTCGGGCATCAGAGGCGATCACGCAACCGCTGAGCCACCGAGGCCGATGGAGGGGCAAGACCATCTTTATTGATTAAAGCCAATACCAATACTCCAAGTTTTGTAGTGCATATCTTATTTTCAGCAAAAATCAAGTATTTGTATATAGGTTTACTTCATTTGGGGGGAAGGGGGGGACATTTGGCTACGCCCATGTACGATTCCGATGAGCGTCATCAGTTCCACTACGGAAGAAGAATATGGGGCACAAGACTTACTTTTGATATATCAATTTATTATTAAAATTTATTATTAAAATAATACTTATAATATTATTAATAATATATAAATAAGCCCAAATAGTAATCAAAAGAATACGTAAAGAAAGTAATCTAACGAAGTTCGCAGTGGAATCAATAATCGAGAATAGTTCACAAAGAAAATATACTTTTTCTTCAAATACCGTAAATATTGTATTTAGCGCCGGACCTGAAATACCGGCCCGCCTGCATTAAGCGACTGGGGGTCTACCAAATTTTTACAAATAAGCGTCGGGCCTTCAATAACCCCCCGGGCGCTTTCTTTTAGTTCAATTTCGTGGATTTTTCTTCTCCTTGTTGCTTCTCACGGGAATATTTGCTCTTCCAACTGCCACTCCTAAACCGCAAATCAGATACCAGCATGATTGTCTTCTAATTTCTTGCTTTTAATTTTGGATTCAGTCATGCAACTTAGCTGATGAAAAATGAAAACTTCACAGTTATAGCATCAATTTTAAACTGAAAACCATTCTATAGAGGCTGCAGCCATACAGTTAAGCATTGACCTAAATGCATTTGGTAATGGAAAACAGCAGGATACTTTAAAAAAGAGATGAAAAAGGGCGAGAATTTTGCATAATCGTATCCATCACAATCGTGCAGAATTTTATAAACGCCGGTCCGTGTGCATTAAGGGCCTGGAGGTCCGCTGAATTTTTGCAAATAAGCGCCCAGGCGCTTAATACAGTATTTACGGTAGTTATATTTTCTTAACAATTGCTAAATTAAAGTTCCTTCTTCTGGGCGATAATTCAATTGATAATTAATAAATAACTAAGGCAATAATTCTTAGATAATCATTTGGCCGATCGTAAAAGCTGACTTCTGACTGCTACGCGGGATATAATTCTGACTGTAAATAATACCCCTGGCGATATACGAAACTTGTGACAGTAAAGCCGGAAAGTTAACTGAGCAGAATGTGTGATAGCTGCTGCTTTGAATTATATTAATAGTAATAAAAAAAAATTACGAGAATTGCTCTTCAGCATGCCCTCGTACATGCCGTGGAAACTTGAAGAGCCGCTCTACCCAATGCTGTTATTTAAATGAAAATAAGTTTTTATCTCATTTCTAAAATTTAAATTATGAAATTTTTTCTTCTGGATTGTATTGTCACCAGAAATGAATCGCTGTGTCAAATTTAGAGCTATTTGAACAATGGAGAGTGGATGAAAAATTGATTGAAAGATTTGACTCAAACAGGAATGTCAAGTTGATAAAAACGTCGTATCCTTTAATACAGATAAGATCGTCTGTAACTTATGTTGAAAGTTTTTACATAATGTTGAATTTTTTGGCGTATTGTCCCTTAGATTATATGGCGTACTGTCCAAGTGATACGTTTCTCCAGTCGACTTTTAATGTAGCCACCAGTTTGGCGATCTTGATGTGCACGTGCCCGACGACTGACACATAAAAATGCTCGAGTTCAGATAAGGATTGTAAGCTTGTGAACATATCTTTTCCATATCACATCCTCAAATCCATTCAATAGCATTATCATTCTTGGCCATACGCTATTTTTTGTCAGAATTCATGGGACACCCCTATTTTACATAAAAATAAGGCATTCCCATGCAATTTAAATGTTGTCGTTCATACAAAAACTACATAACAGAAGTCGCTTGCATGCTGTAGGGAAGGCTCAAAGAAAGCAGCTTTCGAACTTCGAGAGGGGTACAATTGTTGGATACCATCTTGCAGGCAAAAGTGTTAGAGAGACCACAACTTGCTAAACATCCCCAAATCATCCGTTCAAAACGTCATCCAGGGTACGTTTGGAAAGATAAGGGTACGGCAAGTGTTCAGCCCAGGATCGGAAGACCCAAGATTATGTCGGCCAGAGACCGAAGGGCGCTTCCCAGGGTGGTCACAAGGACAACTCTAAGCACCAGGACTGTTCACAAGGAACTGCATTCACTGGGTTTTCATGGCAGAGCTCGGTCCACACGTTGCAACGCAGCGAGGAGATTGCACTGGTGCAAAGAGAGACGTCACTGGACTCTGGACAATGGGGGATGGTTAAATGGAGTGACGAGTCACAATACACCATCTGGCAATCGGATGGAAGGATTTGGGTTTGGCGAATGCCCGAAAAACGTCATATGGCTAGCTGTGTAGTGTCCACAGTGAAGTTTGGAGGAGGGTCAGTGATGGCCTGGGGTGCTTTTCGTAGTTTGGTCTGACTTCAATCATTTCTGTGGCTCATCATCTGAACGCGAAGCGTTACTAAGCCATCCTGGACACACCGCACTCCCTGCTCTCTGGCAACAGTTTGGAAATGGCCCTATTCTCTTTCAACTCGATAACATACCTTGCCACAAAGCAAGGGTTGTAGGCATATGATTTGATGAAATGGGAGTGTAAGAACCTGGCTGGCCTGCACAGAGCTCGATCTCAATCCCAACGAACATTTGGGACGTGCTGACTGTCGATTTCGCGCAGAAGCGGAGCGCCCGAAATCTGTGACTGGACTGTCAAAGGCACTTGTGGCGGAATGGCGAAAAATCCCTACGGAAACTTATCAAAAACTTGTGGATAGAATAGAGACTGTGATAGCAGCAAAAAGTGGACCAACTAGATATTAACACATGAATTTTTCTAAATATTTCTATTAAATTGGTGGGCTTTTGGCAAGATAGTGTATTACAGGATAGGATCGGCAGCATGTAAAGCCGTGTCTAACATTAGAAGAGATCAATGGCTTGTTGATTATCTCTAGAAGATAACCCAGGTGCACAAATAAAGCAGTCTATATCATGCAAGGAATTAGTCACATTACTCTCAAAGAAGATTTTATCATTTTGAGAGTGCGATCTGTCCCGTTATGTAAACCTTGATGGTCTCTTTTATGGGCGGGTCCCTTTCTTCTTCCATTTCAAAATGAAGTTAAAATACAGGGTAAACTAAAATAATAGGAACAACCTTCAGGAGGTGATCCCTGACCAGAAAACGAACAAAAAACCTCATATCAATATATGTCCGGAAATGGACGGTTTGTCTGTAATAGAGCAATTAGTACAGAACATGAATATTACTGTAGCAGTAATTGTGTCAACGTTAAAAAGATGTTCAAAGTGGCCTCCTTGGGATGCAATGCAAGTGTTCACAAGTCGAATCATGGATTGCCGCACTCGTTCGAATGTTCCAGCCTGTATCCGAATAGTATCATAGGCTGCATTGACATGTTTTATAAATTGGGTTGGTGCTATCTGTCGGGTACTCTTCTTTCCGTATGTGAAGAACATCTCATCCTGTTCCTGATATGAACACAGGACCATTGTACCTCTGCTGCACGACGATCACTCAAAAAGAACTCTACAACAGAAAAAAAACACACTGTCGTGCATACAATTATTACCATTTCCATGGGTACTATTCATTTCCGTACATATGTTGATATTAACCTTTTTGTTATTTTTCTTGTGAAAAATCACCCCCTGAAGTTTGTCCCGATTATTTTAGTTCTCCCTGTTTAAATTCCCAGAGTGATTGCGATGTAAAATACAGTACGATGTAGAACGAAACGTAGCATTTTGCCTGAAAATTGTGGAACTGTTGCGTTCGAAGCCCAGCAGACTCTTTAAATGATTGCATACATAGGACTTGAAGGGATGTTTGAATATTAAAATTAAATCCACCCATTTGGGTTACTTGCGGTGGAAATCATGAAAATTTGCCAAAGGTGTGCACGAAACTGTAAACCCACCAGTATCACGTGTATGCATGTAGGACTTGAACCTTACCACTCCTGGACTGGATTCGCTTAATGTTTCGCATGTCCTAATCCCTTAACTCCTCCAAAAGAGCATCACCAGAGAAAGAAGAGAGAGCAGTTGGTCCACTTTTCCACAAGATAATTTACTGAACCATAGATGCCATTCAGTAGGAGACAGGAACATGATAGTACATAGGCTATTTATACATAATGGGAGTCAGTTATGGAGAGAATGGATCAGGAGTGGATAACAGAGTAAGATGGAAGAACGCTATTTTAAGAACTTAATAAGGTTGCTCCAATCTGATAATTCCATGGGTCCTCTATCATTATTGATCATAGCTTCTGGTGAGTGTTTCAGGGTTTCCACTGTTTCCACACTCACAGCAATTTCCAGATCGTAGGGCTCATTTTATAAGAATACAGTACTTCGTAGATAAGTTGTACGATCCATCTTCAAGTGTTTACGAACCCCCGACTCATCTAACAGCACCATACACAGCTTTACGAGCCAAATCATAGGAAATGGGAATCATTTCCGGTAGAGATACGAAATCAAGTTACGAAAACATGGCGGATAGCGATACTGGACGATTTCGCCTTCGTGTTAGTAAGAAGATTAATATAAAAATTATTAGAACTAATACTACTCTTTAATATGAACTATGGATGGGACAAGTTATCTAGAGACTATCTATCAGTAGGGATAGTCTCTTCAACTCTGAGTGCAAGAACAGGCTCCCTCAAAAACCTGACTTTGAATAAGGCATTCGCTAACGTTGTTCGTCTTGCTCCTTCAAATTTTATCAGTTCAAAAAAAATTGAACGAAAACAGGAATCTAAGTAAGTTACACTTTTTTCTAACGTAAATTATACTTATTTAATACTTTCAAATTTAATTGCTAACACGTTTTCTTATTCATTATTGATACAATTATTTTTTATTTACTCGTTGTGATCTGAAATAAATTTCCACTGAACAGCATTCATTATTATCGACTGCTAACAACATGGCTAGTTTCTCGCAGCAAGAATGGATCTAAATACCGGAATTTGTGTATCGGAGCCTTATAGAAAGTAAGAAGGGTGGCTGACTTAATTTCAGCACGGAGGTCGAATACGATATTAACTAAAATAAAATGTCACTGTTTTCATTATTTTAGAGAGTGTAAATCATTGATCTAAAACTCATCCTTTTTTCTGCATTTCAGATTGCCAAGGATACTAATATGAGCCTTCCTCTTCAGCAATGCGTGATAGTTTCCATTTAGCCTACCCTAAGGAATGTAAAAGGAATCTTGCAGATTTATAATGAGAACGATGTAATGGTTACAACAAAAATAATCCCTTGATTTTTGTGCAAATCAATTCTGTTAGGTGATGATGAATTTATTACATTGTACATTATAAGTTTGAATGTATTGTTAAATCAATAAATGACTTCATAAAAAAAAAATTGATGTTTAAAAATTTTAAAAAGATGTCGTTTCTCTTCCTATTGCTGTCTACCGTTCAAGAGCTGTCAACTCTGTGGACACGATGATCGTTATTTTAGAATTTAGCAACAGATTTATCATTAAAATCATTTTTTCTGCCTACACTCACAGCAATTTCCAGATCATAGGACTCATTTTATTAGGTTATAGCTCTCTGACTCGATTATAACAATACAGTACTTCGTAGCTAAGTTGTACGACCCATCTTCAAGTGTTTACAAATCCCCGAATCATCTAACAGCGCCAAACACAGCTTAACGAGCAAAGTCATAGGAAATGGGAATCATTTCCGGTAAAGATACGAAATCAAGTTATGAAAACATGGCGGATTGCGATACTGGACGAATTCGCCGTTCGTATTAGTAAGAAGATTAATACAAAATTATTAGAACTAATACTACTCTGTAATATGACTACGGATGGGACAAGTTATCTAAAGACTATCTATCTATCTATCAGTAGGGATAGTCTCTTCAACTCTTGAGTGCGAGAACAGTCTCCCTCAAAAACCGAACGTTGAATAAGCATTCTCCAACATTGTTCGTCTTGCCCCTTCAAATCTTACCAGTTCAAGAAAAATTGAATGAAAACATATCTAAGTAAGTAACGCTTTTCTCACTTTTTCCTAACGTAAATTATAATTATTTAATAGTGTCAAATTTATTTGCTAATACGTGTTCTTATTCATTATTGTTAGGATTATTTTTTATTTACTCGTTTTAATCTGAAATGCATTTCCACTGAACAGCAATCATTATTATCGACTGCTAACAACATGGCTAGTTTCTCGCAGCAAGAATAGATCTAAACAACGGGAGCTGTGTATCGGAACCTTATAGAAAGTAAGAAGAAGAGTGGCTGACTTAATTTCAGCACGGAGGTCGAATAAGATACTAACCAAAATAAAATGTCACTATTTCCCTTTCCATTATTATAGAGTAGTGTAAATCATTGATCTAAAACTTATCCTTTTTTCTGTATGTCAGAATGTGAGCCTTCCTCTTCAGCATCCTCATGATAGTTTCCATTTAGCCTACCCAAAGAATATAAAAGAAATCTTGCAGATTTATAATGAGAACGATGTAAGGGTTACAACAAAAATATTCCCTTGATTTTTGTGCAAATCAATTCTGTTAAGTGATGGTGAATTTATTGCATTGTACATTATAAGGTGAATGTACTGTTAAATTAATAAATGATGTTATGAAAAAAATTGATGTTTAAAAATTTTAAAAACATGTCGTTTCTCTTCCTATTGTTGTCTACCCTACAAGCTTGAAGTTCCATCTTCTGCTGGCGAATTTTGACAAAGATGATAAAATACAATACAGGTCGGTATACAAATGTAAACGCGTGTAATTATCAGTATACAAATGTAAATTTGTGTAAATATCTATATACACGTGTGTAACTGTAAATAGGTCTATACACGTGTGTAAAGTTGTGTATATATGTTATACAGATGTGTACAAAAGTGTAAACAGGTATATAGGCGTGTGTAAATTTGTGTATTGTTACGTGCCAAAAAAACCTTAGAGGTTGTTTTGTGACGCACAGCCAAATACGAACGGCTGCTTTAACAAAAGACGTTCGCCTCCCTAAATTCTTATAAAAACTCCCAAATAGATGATTCCAGTACTCCCCTACCCTGCGTAGACTCTAAATATATATCTCAGAAAATAACGTTATCTCAGACAGGATTTAAAGCCAAAAATAACTAGCCTTACCGAAAATCTTAGAATGAGGGAATAAATAAGAACTTGAAGGATCGTGGTACGATACTTCAAGTTACCAAAAAGTATAAGATTTAAAAAAAAATTTTAAGCCTCTCAAAGAAATTATTTAAGAAAACTTAAATAATAAATGGGTAAAATGGGCAAAAAGGAAAAAAAAAAAAAAAAAGTATCACAAACTCCAAACAAATTAACTCTTTATTACATAAAGAAATAAAAATTGGAGAACAAGATAATGATTGGAGATAAGCTTCCGCCGAGAAGAGACGACAAACTTGCTGAAAAACCGCTTCGAGAAGAAGGGAAATGTCCTGAGGGTTAGGTAAGAAAGTTCCAAATAGTCAGTCCGTCGGGGTGAAAGGTAGAAGAATAAACCGAAGGAACTACCATAGTCTAAGAATGAGACTCCGGAACTACTTTGATTGAAGCTATCAAATACACCTGGAGGAAGTTGAATGAAGAATTAACTGCGACGAAATGAGCTTATATTTTAAAGCAAGTTCACCAAAAAATAACTGTTTGGAAACAAAAAGAAAAAAATAATAACAAAAAGGAAGATCAAAAAATAAAACTTAAAGCTACAAAAAAAAAAAAAAAAGCTAATTCTCCAAAAAAGAAAAATAAGCACAAAAAAAATATAAAAGAAAAACTAAAGAAAATTAAATTAAAAGGAATGGATAAAATTCTGATCAGGGCAAATACAAACAGAACAAAGGAGAGAAAAATAATAAAGGAGTTACAGGTCACGGAATTATGTCACATAATTACAACGAAACTTCTCACACAAGGGGAAAGGCAGTTAGAGGATAAGGGCGAACGCACATAAGCAACCACACCACAGGTAGACGAAAGACAAACACGACCCTGAAAATAAAAAAAAATAAAAAAACAACAAGTAAAGAAAGTAAAAAAAAATTAAAGCATAGTGACAAGAGTCCGGAGGTTAAATTATTGAATAAAAAAAATTAAGTTTCAAGAAAATTCTTCCCAAGCTGCAATGGGTTTGAAGTCAGGTGAATAAGAACTACGGAAGTTAAGAAACGGCTTGCGGTGGAGCAACAATAATGGTGTAGGCTTATCACCCCGACGGCGTCGAATTATTCATGCTGCGCTACCATAATCACATCGTAAAAAAGGCTTGTTTGTAGAATCCTGAAGAAACGATCAGGCGGCAGAAGGAAAACGAGCAATGGAGAAAGTCGTGTCCAAGGCGACGAAATGATTATGCCACGGCGAAACAAAATACGAGAGTAATAGTTAAATAGGAAGAGCAACGAATGAGTTGCTAGAAATTCATTGAGCTCTCAATGAGCATGACGACTAAAGAAAAAGTTTCCCAAAGCATAAACTTGAATTATTGTTGCAAAAAAGAACAGTCTTACTTGGGCGAGTAATCTTCCATCAATTGACCTTCTGACGAGCGAAATAAAACTAACGGCCTAATTCTGATAAAAGAACGCAACGATGAATTCCTAGATGACCAGGCGAAGTCTATGACGACCATCGTGTCGTGTACCATTGCAGCTAGTAGGCGAGAATCCAGCCGGAGGGAGATACTTTATGTCTCATCTTCAACCAACAATATCTTAGGAAAATCGTAGCCAAATGAGCCTATCTAAGCGGTCGTAACAGACCTTCGAAAATCCTTCCGGATAAGTGAATTGCATTTTTGGCGAAGTCCAAGATAGAAAATGAGGCGACAGACGAGTACATCCTGAGATTTCTCAGGCATGAGACTTGAGGAGACCATCCGAACCGGTTAGGTGTCAGCTGCCTTAATGATGCCTCTGCCCAAAAAATTTCCTTTTTTAAAAAATTTTTTTAATTACCTCTATGCCACGCGATCGCGGAACTCGCGCTGATGCGAGCTGAACGTGACGCTCCAAAAGTTTATGCCTCTAACAACAAAAGGTAATTAGCCGTCAACAATGCTAAGCAAACAAATGACTTAACAGCCCAACAATCAAGTGACATTCAAAACGAAGGAATTACAAATAATCCAAAAAAAGATTTCAATTAAATTAATTTTAAATAAAAATTTCCTACACTCCCTTTCCCATTTTCCTTTGAGAATCAACGCAAATAAAAAAACGGGTAATTGACAGTGGAAAACGATAATTCGAAAGCACAGAGACCACGTGATTAAATTGTGGGGCAAACCGCGATTAAAAAAAAAATATGTGAAATTTTCTCCGCCCACGCGGAACTAATGTAACGCAACCAGAACGCGTCACGTGAACCCTTTAAATTGTCTTAATGGAGGGGGAACACAGTAACCTCCCTATAACCGACCGGAAGCCCACAAAATCTGTTTATCGCAGCGATCTAAAAAAGGTGCTAACAAAAAAAACGAAGACCACACGTATCAAAAAAAAAACCCAGAGGTCAATACCGATATTTGACAGAGAAAAATAAGGGGTGTATAACATAAATGCTAAGCCTTCCGTGTCAGAATGAGAGTAAATGCTTAAGAAAAGGCCCCCGGAAAGTCTCCATTTAATACTAATGAAGACAAACAAACGAGAGGGATCAATCGAGCTTCAAAAAAAAAATGTTCCAATGAAATATGGAACCATGGAGCGAAAAGGGTACGCGACAGTATATATACGTGTAGACAAGCTGTAGAGATGTGTAAATAGTGTATACACGTGTATAAATTTGTGTACATATATTTGTAAACTTTTGTAAATAAGCTTCATAAGCTTATACACGAGGAAATGTGTGTGTAAATAAGTGAATAGGTATGTAAAACTTGTGTGATTTGTTTATATATGTGTGTAAACTTGTGTATATTGTGTATACATGTGGGTAAATGTATATACATGTGTGTAAATTGTGTAAATACACGAGTATAATAGTGTAAACTAACTTGCGTAAATATGTGTCTACACGTGTAAACTTGAGTAACTATGGCTATGCAAGTGTGTATATTTGTGTAAATCTGGCTATATAAATGTGTAAGTAGCTATAAATATGTATGTAAATATGTATGCAAGCTGGCGTAAATATGTATATACGCTGTATAGTAAACATTCCGTTAATGAGTCTTAAGTCCTGTACAATCGAGTCAATTGACCCGAGATAATGGCGACTCAGCAATTCGAGTCAAACAACTCTTACTGACATATGTGTCCAAAGACTCTCTTTAATGGGTCGTATTGGAAGAATCATAGGACCCTCACAAGTGGGTCATATTAACCGCATATTGCTGTGAGTGCAAGTACTGCTCCCCGTCAAAGACTGCCAAAATGTCGTCCGCATACCTATGCCACACCAAATCTAGAGAAGTGAGAAAATGGTCTGCATACCATAAAGTGGTCTGAGGCCTCTGTCCCAGATGGCGGATATACAGGTTAGCAAGAAAAGGAGTAATTGAACTGCCTATAGGGGTTCCTTTGTTCATCTTAAAGTAACCATTATTGAAATGAAAATAATTTTTATAACAACTAAGCCGAGTGAGAACAACAGGTCAAGAACCTTGGCTAATGGCAAGTGGTTATAGTTTAAAATTTGTTCTAGTATCTCTAGTGTTACATCCCGTGTAATACTGGGCAGATAATACAGGGAGGCCACAAAACAAGAAGGTGCTGGTCGGAAAGAGAAATATCCTTGACCTTAATAACTAAATCGAGGCTATTAAAAATGCAGTGGGATTGCCCGATAATGTCAGTTTACAAAACTATTTGTAAACACCGGGAAATTAGAGACGTGGGGGAGTTGGTAATGTCGATAATTGGTCTCATTTTATTGTCTACTTTGTGTGTCTGTCAACTGCAACGATATGACATGAATAGATCGCTTATGTGGCCGCCATTTTTGGGGCAATTTGAAGGCGGCAAAAAGTGGAACTAACCTCTATTGTTAGTGTAGGCGCCATTACTGTTGTTGGCAGAATTATGGCAGAACAAGATCGCCAGCCAAAGCGCCATTATTATATATCCGAGCTGAGAAAGCACCCCCCCCCCCACCAACATCGTGCTTGTAGTCTGAAATTTCTTAAGCGACCTCTCCCAAATTTAGATGTTTTTTAATAAATGCGGTATATAATTTCATAAATACCTCTAAACAATCATTCTGGTATCACTGAAACGACGGTAACATGGTTGAATATGGACATATTTTATGTATCAACAACCACGATATAAAAGATGACCAGGATTTTTACATGAGAAAAACATCCCTCTAAGACGCAGAAAGATATAAACACACCTGTGAAAGGTTAGTGGTGAACCTTTAATATATCTATTACTACAATTTAAAGCTAGACAAGAAATCGGCATTGAGTTTTAGTGTGTTTGTCTACGCAAACTTCAAACGTAAACTACGATGAAGGCCATTTTTTGCCGACAGGCTTTCAAATGGGGGCGCGTTAGTGGCGCTGAAAGCAGCTCATGAGCGATTTACTCATTTCATATCGTTACCTACACTCAATTTCAAATTGCCCCAAAGATGGCGGCCACATAAGCGATCTACTCATTTCATATCGTTGGTCAACTGTCATATTCATAAACATGGCTGCCGGTGGGGGAAGTGACTGCTGGAAAAGTGCTTAAGAATCGATGATTCTCGATTACGTATAGACAATATGAACTTGAAGAAAAAATTAATTCATATTTGCTACATGTAAGGAGTCTTTTTAAACAAGGAAATTTGACATCTGGGTCATTCACACCAGTTCAGGCAGGCATTGGCACTGACCTCTCGGATTTTAATGAAATTTGGTATATACAATTGCCCTAGGGAGTTGATAATGGATGCCAAATATTATTAATTTTTTTCCCCATTTTTATGGAAGTTACGGACATTTAAAATTTTCGAAATTTGAGTGGGGGCCTTATCTATGAAGTACTGTAACTTCGGTTGTATTTTACTTAGAAAGATGGGTTTGGTGACATATGAAAGCTCTTTAACTGAAATTTTCACCATTATATTACATTTCATAATATTTCATCATATTATAAATATTTTATTTATGCAAATTTCTCAAAAGGTGGGTATTTTTTTTCGTTAAAAATTATTAATATCTTACACATACTTTCATAAAAACAATACAAAAAATTCAAAACTGTGTTTTGCTTCGTTTTGAAGATATTAATTTTTAAAGCTTGAGCTCCAAGCAGCGGGAGACAGATAGTAGAGATTTGACTACTCGTACAGGGAAGAGAAAGCGTGTAACCTTGGGACCATTCATTTATTTACGTTTTATTATTTATATAAATAGTATTATTAATTATAATTACACGAAAAAATAAAATCAATAGTAGCATTAAAATAATACTTATATCAATAGGAAAAATATTTCTTAGAACTTCAGATTTTTTTTTCAGAAGTCAGAAAAGTATTGAGCACCTGTTAAATAAGAAGATAATTTACCAAGAAAATATAATATAAATTTGCATTATGATATCGAATTGTTAGTAATAAAAAAAGTATATTTACTTTACACTTCCTCAGAGTCAGTCGCTTCTGAGTTACCCTGAAGGACGAGATGAAGTTGATACAGGCTTCATTATACAAGGTGATTAAAAAGTTAGTGTGGAAACGTGTACAGCACACACATCAATGCACTTTCTGCAGGACGTCTTTGCTGATCGAATC
Source organism: Rhysida immarginata (assembly GCA_023313115.1). NCBI lineage: Eukaryota > Metazoa > Arthropoda > Chilopoda > Scolopendromorpha > Scolopendridae > Rhysida > Rhysida immarginata. Next base: position 523,944 of record JAHWFO010022643.1, read on the forward strand.
ATCTCGCGTGGCATCTGGCCTGCACACTCGCCGGACCACACACCTCTCGATATCTTCCTTTAGGGTGCCTTGAAAGGTAAAGTGTATGCAAACAATCCGTACACTTTGCCTGAGCTGAAGGAGGAAATCACAACTGAAGTTCAGCAAATCTCATCAGCCATATTGAGCAGAGTGCTTCACAACTGCTCTTTTATCTCGTCATCAGGGGGGGATTGAATGTCCCTTAAGGTGCTTTTTTTTCTTTGGGAAGTGGTGAAAGTCGCAAGGTGCAAGCTCTTTCATCTTTGAACTACAGTTTTTCATCTTTGAACTGTAGGCGCTGCAACACCTTTAGTGTGTGGCGAATTTTGCCTTGCGGGCGAGCGTTATCGTGCTGCAGAAGATGGTCCAAAGCTGCCATTCAATCCTGGTGTCGACAACAATCCCGGATTTCCTCTCCGACGGGTTCACCCGAGTGGTCACACGTTGGTGCAGTGCGTGGAAAGGGATGGGGATAATGTCGAAGAGTGAGTGAATAGTGCATTACATAGAGGACAAATGTAAGTATCAGATACAAAAAGAATTTTGAAAATCGGTTGACAAATATATAAGTTACAGCCATGGAGGCATTACTTTTCGATCAACCCTCGTATCTTCTCTACATTTATTGAATTTTCTTTTAAATACTTAATGAGTTCACATTGAAAGGAATAAAAAACAGCTGTAGAATGTTTAAGACAATCGGATATTACCACAAAATTTATATTTCTTAGGATGCCTTGTCCATCTGAAGAACTGTAACATACAAACGCATGTATTGTGGCTTGGAACTCGAGCTTTAAAAATTAATATCTTCAAAAAGGAGCAAAACACAGTTTTGAATTTTCTGTATTGTTTTTATGAAAGTATGTGTAAGATATTAATGATTTTTTAACGAAAAAAAATACCCACCTTTTGAGAAATTTGCATAAATAAAATATTTTTATTAAATTCAAATATTTGCGCATGTGTAATATAATTTTAAAAATTTCATATAGAATCTACAGTTAAAGAGCTTTTATATGCCACAAATCACATCTTTCTAAGTAAAATACAACCGAAGTTACAGTACTTCATAGATAAGACCCCCACTCAAATTTCGAAAATTTTAAATATCCGTAACTTCCATAAAAATGAAAAAAAAAAAATAATGTTTGGCATTCATTATCAACTCCCTAGGGCAATTGTATATACCAAATTTCATTAAAATACGACAGGTCAATGCCAAAACTATAAAATGTTTGCCTGAATTGACGTGGAATGATCCATCTATGTTCGATCGCATGTGCCATGCACCTTTCCACCAGTCACTTCCCCACCGGCAGCCATGTTTATGAATCTGGTTGTTGCCAATAGCCTAGGCAAGGTTGGTTGCTAGCCAATAGGCTGAAAGGATTCCCATCTTTTAGAATGAAAAGGCATTGTTTAAGACTCTGTTTCGTCTTTCTAATTAGAGAGGTATAGAAGATCTGAGTGGACGATGGTGTACGAACGTTCCTTCAACAGCTGGTCACTCCATCAGAATACAGGGGTTGGACAAAATAATGTGAGCACCCGCTCAATATAGGATCGTCCAAATAATCGTGACGTTTGAGAAAGTTCATAGAAATTTGTATGTCTTACGTATTAAAATTAGTTCTCCACCTTTTCTGTGTTACATTTCAGCAAGAGTACATTATATTACAAGTTGTGTTCAGCTGTAGTTTGCAATAAGTGCTTCCTGAAATGTGTGACCTCAAAGACTTTGAATGGGGTCAAATCGTTGGTGCCTGTTTAGCAGGTGCTTCCGTGTCCCAAATAGTGGCATTGTTGAACGTTTCAAGAGCAACAGTCTCCAATGTTATGAGTGCGTAAAAGCACGGTAAGACGTTAACGGCGAAAAAGAATAGTGGGCGGAAAACAATACTGAATGATACGGACCGTCGAGCACTAACAAAGATTGTGTCGAAACAGTCAAAAATTACTGCAATAATAACTTAATACCCACCTTGAACACCCCATTTCTGTAAAAACAAATCCGAGATTCATGGAAGAGCTGCAATTGAAAACCTTTCATCGCAGAGACCAATGCTAAAGCCCGTGTCAGTTGATGTAAAGACCATAAAGCCTGGACAGCCAATGACTGGAAAAGAATTATAAGGTCGGATGAATCGTCCTTCACATTATTTCCGACGTACGGGCGAATTTACATTTGAAGAAGCCCCAAAGAAGGCTACCGTCCAGACTGTCTCATTCCTACAGTAAAACATGGTGGCGGATCTGTAATGTAGGGGGGGGGGGGGGATTTCTTATTCAGTTGGTCCAATTACTCTCTCAGTGGTCGAATTACTGCTGGAATGGCATATGATTGACTGGCATATGAATGAATTGCATATGAATCGGGGGCATGGGCAGATGAATCCCGATTTCAGTTGTATCGAGATGGACGCGTGAGAGTGTGGCGTATGCTTCATGAAGCTATCGACCCTGCGCATCAACAAGGTTGTGCAAGACAAGAGTGTGGCTCAGTTATGGTCAGTTGTGGGCTGTGTTCAGTTATGCGCGGGTCAATATCTCTCCAGAACGATTCTAACACCTCGTGGAGTCCATGCCTCGACGTGTTACTGCAGTTTAGAGGGTTCGAGGAGGAGCGATTCGCTATTAACATCACATCCAATACCTTCCCATGACTTTTAGCTGCTCAGTTTACAATACCTTCTAAACTACCTGACGTACTTTAATAGGTGTTGGCTAATAATTCGAATTCTATACCAGCCATCTACACGAATGTATGCACATGTGCGTCCATTCCAATTTATGTTCCAACGAGCACTTCACCCGTGAAAAAAATAACGGTATCAACAGAAAATATATTACGATGCCTTAAATTTGAGCGCCACTCAATTCGCCTGATTACGCATACTGAAAATTAAATAGTAATGCTTAACGCTCTGGATTAGAACAAATTCTTTAGATACCGTAGTTAGGATCTATCTAAAGACAATGATTAGGATGTGCTAACAAAAGTAAGCCGTATCACGGCGCTCAAAGAAAATTCAAGCTAAATTCTAGTGGTTACGGACATAATTTCGAAACGTTCGGAAAAGATGCGACAGGCTATAGAAGGAACCAATAGCGTTGGTTGTATTCTTTATTTCAATCTTTGTACACTTTTGTCATTTCTTTATCCAATCACTTTGCTTACTTTGTACCATATTTCTATGTATAAGGGCATGTAGCCTCTAGTGTATTATCCTTGCTAAAGCCGGGAATAAATGGCGAAACTAGTCGGTAACTCTGTTCTCCTTTATTGTGTTGTAAGGTCTCTACCAATTTTATTGACAGAAACAGCACTAAGGACCGTTCACTCAACGATCTTACTTATTTACTTACTTTTTAAACCCGCTTATCTGTTAGGATCGCGGGGGCAGCAGCCCTATGGAGGATCTCCAGCGATCGCGATCTTCCGCCATCAGGCGCATGTCCTCCTTAGTAATACCCAAGCGACTCGAACCCAGATTCTCCATGTAATCTAGTCACCTGGTTCTAGGCCGACCCCTTGGAAAAATAATAACTGCCTAGGAAGACCAGTTTGCGGCATCTGCATCACCTGGCCATATCAGCGCAACTGAGATCTCTCAATGCCGATAACTAGCGGCTCAACATCTAAAGATTCCATTATTCTGCTGCTGTGCACTCTATCTAGTAGGGTAATACCTGCCACACCTTTTAGAAATCTCATTTCGGCCGCTTGTATCCGCGATCGCACTCTTTCGGTCATTACCCAAGACTCATGACCATAAGTGAGAATGGGGACAAAAATAGATTTGAAGACGGAGAGCTTGGCTTTGTTTCCCAGCTCGCGTTTCGTTACCACGGATCGCCACAGTTCACGTCTTACACAGCTTGCTGCACCAATCCGAGCATCCAATTCTTTTTCTTGCCGCCCATCACTCGTAAATGCAATCCCGAGATACTTAAACTTCTCCACCAGTCTCAAGGCGTTCCCCTATCATGGAAAGCGCACTCAGCAGGCTGTCTTGAAAGGACTAGAACCTCAGTCTTAGCCACACGGATCTTCATCCCAGCTTCTTCACATTTAGCTGCAAACCGGTCTAGTACACGGTGAAGGTTAATGCGAGAAGACCCAAGGAGGACAAGGTCGTCAGCAAAGAGCAACCTCTCCACCAAGAAGCGCCCACACAGACACGCTCATCGCCTCGGCTGCCCTTATCTATCCAGTGCATAAAGATAATGAACAAGAGGGAGACAGTACGCACCCTTGGCGGAGTCCAACACCCACGGTGAGCAGTCTTGACTTAATGCCATTATCCAGACACACGTCTCAGAGCTTTCATATAGAGACATGATAGCAACCAGTAATTCCCATTCGCTCCATATTCTTGCAACACTTGCCAGAGCTTCTCCCGAGGAACTCTTGTCATATGTTTTTTCGAAGTCCACAAAGCAAGCGTAGACCTCTTTTTCATACTCCCAGGATTTCTCAAAGATTTGCCTTAGAGCAAAGATGTGATCCGTCGTTTGGAGTCGATTATTTCCCGACTTCTCTTCGCAAGACATTTAGTGTACACTTTCCCAGGAATGCTGAGCAAAGAGATGTCTCGATAGTTGTTGCAATCTCCCTTTTTGAAGATAGGATCACAGTTCCTGTCTACCATTGCTTAGGGGCCTGGCCAGATATCTAAGCAACCTGACATACCCGAATCAGCCACAGGATACCATCCTGATTTAAGGCCTTGAACATCTCAGACCGGATTTCATCATCACCTGCAGCTTTGCCAGTCTTCAGGATTTCTGTCCATCTGACTTCTGCTTCGGTGATACTACCGTGACTATTCTCCGCTCCAAGGTGCACCTCATGTGCCTCAGTTGTTGCTGTCACCGGATTAAGAAAAGATGCAAAGTATTCCTTCCACCTATGCAACACGCTCTCCTCCATTTTCAGAAGCTTCCCATCTGAACTCTTAATAGTTTGTGATGAAAGAGACTTCTTTCCACGGAGGCGGCGCACGGTCTGCCAGAATACCTTGTTTGCCGAACCATAGTCTGCCTCCAATCTCTCCCTGAACTTTTCCCAGGCCTTGGCTTTAGCTGTTGATACTGTCTTTGCTGCTGCTTTTCGCGCCTCTATATACCGCACTCGACTGGAAGGTGACTTATTTGCAAGCCATAGCAAATAGGCTTCCTTCTTTGCCTTGACAGCTTCGTGGACTTCATCATCAGTCCTTTTCTCACCGCCTTGCACCACACTCAGCCGCTTACGACCACACCACAATGCAGCTGAAATAATCACAGCAGTTTTAGACAACTGCCACTCCTTTTCAACAGTACCACGATCACTGGGTAGTTCTTTGAAACTTGAAGATATGTTATCTGCAAAGGTCTTCCTCACAGCTCAAGAGACTTCTTTCCACGAAATTAGACACGAAGACACAGGTTAACAAGTCTTTAATCGTTACTAAAATTAGTTACATGTTGAATGTGGCCTCGACCATTTACTGAAAGCAGGTTACACCGGATTACTGTGTCTAGTTTCGTATACGAATTTTGCATAGAGTGTCATTCCATGCTGGTGGTGACCTTTTGAACTAATTTTTTTTGGTGGGTATGAACTTCCCATGCCCTCTTGTATAATATTACCAAGTATTATAGCTTTTGGTCCAGTAGTTTTTTTTATGGCCATGTCAAAATGGAACCTTAATTATAAAGAACCTGTATATAAAATCAGCGACGGTGGACTATGTCACAACAAAGAAAATAATCTAACAATGGGTTATTTCCCGAGTATACAATCGGGTGGGTTCGCTTCTAGTATATAATAAAATCTTACTTAATTAACATAATGCATATCCCGATGAACTTCAAAATATACAAGATTAAACGAGTATAAAAATACCGACTTTGATGAAACCTTCATATCTTGAAAACTACTGATCCGATTTGGATGAAACTTGGACTGTTCCCTAAGTTGAAAGATACTTAATCCAATAAAAAAGAATTATTGCAATTCGATTTCTGAGAAATACGTGGACATACATACATACATACATACATACATACATACATACATACATACATACATACATACACACATTTATGAAATTTGGCACACCTGTTTAGAAGGCCGCATAGACTAACATATACGAATATGGTGTAATTCCAACAATATTACAAACATACGAGTCGAATTGATAACCTCCTTTTTATTGAAGTCGGTTAAAAAATAGATTATAAATTGCGAAAACAAAGTTAGATTCTGCTTCCGCATTATAAATACATTTACACTTTAAAATATTATTGATCATAAGGGCTTTCCTTACAAGGAACCTCACGGAGTGCTAATAAAATTCCGAACCAAAACTAATATAGGTAACACCTATTCCAGTAATATAGGGTGTTTCATAATTGGTGTCCCGTCTTTAGGTCCAAATAACGACTCAAGGGGAACAGATTGGGGGAAAATGAATATTGATTATTTGGTTTTAATGTCCCCTAATTCAGAATAAAGACATTTCGCGTCCCTGGAGTGAAGGGGTAAATTTTGAAAATTTTAATTTTGTAGGGGTAGGGGTAGACCCCATGTGTTATTTAGAAAGTTGTAGAGCATCATGTAAAATGTGGGTTTAGCAAAAAACCCGCTGAAAAAATCTCATCCCCTGCCCTTTATCGAGTGGGTAAAGTGAAAAATATAGCTAGCTAAAAACAAAAAAACTCATTAGAAACTTATTTCCCATTTCCCATGTACAGTTTTCAAATTTCATGTTTTTCCTGGGGGAAAAAGCCCGGTCGAGTTTATTAGCTTTTCAGGGTAACGACTCATTCATTCTCATAAATTTTCCAAATGTAGGCCCTACTGTTTTCTAATAAGGATGGTTTTTGTCCACATCGGCTAGCCATACCTTTCACTTTACCCACTCGATAAAGGGGGTAGGGCATGAGATTTTTTCACCGAGTTTTTTGCTAAACCCACATTTTACATGATGCTCTACAACTTTCTAAATAACACATGGGGTCTAACCCCTACCCCTACAAAATTAAAATTTTCAAAATTTAACCCTTCACCCCGTAGAAAGAAGTCTCTTTCATCACAAACTATTAAGAGTTCAGATGGGAGCCTTCTGAAAACAGAGGAGAGCGTATTGCATAGGTGGAAGGAATACTTTGCATCTCTTCTTAATCCGGTGACAACAACAACTGGGGCATACGAGGTGCACCTTGGAGCGGAGAATAGTCACGGTAAGTATCACTGAAACAGAAGTCGGATGGGCAATTAAGTCCCTGAAGACTGGCAAAGCTGCAGGTGATGATGAAATCCGGTCCGAGATGTTAAAGGCCTTAAATCAGGATGGTATCCTGTGGCTGACTCGAGTGTGTCAGGTTGCTTGGATATCTGGACAGGCCCCTAAGCAATGACAGACAGGAATTGTGATCCCTATCTTCAAAAAGGGAGATCAGAGAGATTGCAACAACTATCGAGGCATCTCTTTGCTCAGCATTCCTGGGAAAGTGTACGCTAAGTGTCTGGAGAAGAGAAGCCGGGAAATAGTCGACTCCAAACTGTCGGGGGAGCAGTGTGGTTTCCGACCTGGCCGAAGCACGACGGATCACATCTTTGCTCTAAGGCAAATCTTTGAGAAATCCTGGGAGTATGCAAAAGAGGTCTACGCTTGCTTTGTGGACCTCGAAAAAGCATATGACAGAGTTCCTCGGGAGAAGCTCTGGCAAGTATTGCAAGAGTATGGAGTGGATGGGCAATTACTGGTTGCTACCATGTCTCTGTACGAAAGCTCTGAGATATGTGTCATGATAGATGGCATTAAGTCAAGACCGTTCACCGTGGGTGTTGGACTCCGCCAAGGGTGCGTACTGTCGCCCCTCTTGTTCATTATCTTTATGGACTGGATAGACAGGGGCAGCCGAGGCGATGAGCGTATTTGTATGGGCGACTGCCTGGTGGAGAAGTTGCTATTTGCTGACGACCTTGTCCTGCTTGGGTCTTCTCGCACGAACCTTCAGCATGCACTAGACCGGTTTGCAGCCAAATGTGAAGAAGCTGGGATGAAGATCAGTGTGGCTAAAACCGAGGTTCTGGTCCTTTCAAGACAGCCTGCTCAGTGCGCTCTCCATGTTAGGGGAGCCTCATTGAGACAGGTGGAGAAATTCAAGTATGTCGGGATTGCATTCACGAGTGATGGACGGCAGGAGAAAGAATTGGATGCTCGGATCGGTGCAGCAAGCTGTGTCAGACGTGAACTGTGGCGATCCGTGGTAACGAAACGCGAGCTGGGTAACAAAGCCAAGCTCTCCGTCTTCAAATCTATCTTTGTCCCCATTCTCACCTATGGTCATGAGGCTTGGGTAATGACCGAAAGAGTGCGATCGCGGGTACAAGCGGCCGAAATGAGATTTCTGAGAGGTGTGGCAGGTGTTACCCTACTAGATGGAGTGTACAGCAGCACAATAAGGGAATGTTTAGGTTTTGAGCCGCTACTTCTCCGCATTGAGAGATCTCAGCTGCGCTTGTATGGCCACGTGATACGGATGCCGCAAACTAGTCTTCCTAGGCAGTTGTTATTTTCCAAGCCGGTGGGTAAGAGACCAAGGGATCGGCCTAGAACCAGGTGGCTAGACTACATGGAGAATCTGAGTTCGAGTCGCTTGGATATTACCAGGGAGGACTTGCGCCTGATGGCGGAAGATCGCGATCGCTGGAGATCCTCCATAGGGCTGCTGCCCCCGCGACCCTAACGGATAAGCGGGGTTGAAAAGTAAGTAAGTAAACCCCCTCACCCCCAGGGACGCGAAATGTTTTTATTCTGAATTAGGGGACATTAAAACCAAATAATCAATATTCATTTTCCCCCCATCTGTTTACCTTGAGCCGTTATTTGGACCTAAAGACGGGACACCAATTATGAAACACCCTGTATACAGATTATAAAAAAGGCGTGTCAAGGTCCATATTCAAAGAACCTTTACCCATATACAGAGTTTAGAGAAAATTCCTGAAACATTCGAAGGACTTTAGAACAAAAGGCGCAAGAGCACAAAAGTCAGGAAAGTGGCCATGCCGATCGAATAAAATATTTCCAGCGCCCCTAGTGTAAGCCCTGATAAGTTACCAAAACGTTTGAACCACGATAGATAAAGAAAAAGTCCCAATTACAATATTGCAATGCGTCACCGATAAAACTCGTTAAAAAAGAAGAAAAGTCCATGTATGGAATAGTTTCTGGACACCGTACGTTGTAATATTCTTGTGTAGAACAACAAACGAAATCGCTCCTATTTATACGAAGTGCGTTCAAGTTCTAAGGTCTCCTAATTTATTTTTGAAAAACTATTGACCCTAGAAAGCTGAAACTCCCGCATTTGTGTAAATAGTCAACCTCTAGCCGTACACATTTTTCACAATGCTGACGCCATGATTGGTAGGCCGCCGCAAATACTTCTTTAGGAACCAGTTTTGTCTACTGGAAAATCGCTTATGCAAGAACGGAAAAAAGCTTCTGCTCATCGAGCGGCTTTTCAGCAGGCAAAACAGACCACTACAAAAACTACTTTTTATAAATTAGGAGACCTTAGAACTTGAACGCACCTCGTATTTGCCATAGTAGAAGTTTTAATAAAATTAAACAAAACAATCACTAATTTGCACTCCGATCATTACCTCCAGCCCATACATCGAATATTCTATTAACTAAACTAAATTTCTGATACATAATATATTAAACTCTTTACAATAATGATAAAAAGCCTGGAAATGGTCAAAACATAAGTCACTTTTAGATCATGCATATCTAATGAATATGTATTTTTGAGAAAAATTGCAATGTCTTAAATCCCTATCAAAGGAAAATTCAACAGCTGACAAAAAATTCGGTCGTTCTTCAAGATAGCCGCTCATAAAGCAGGCATATTTAAAACATAGCCTTGAATCTTCGAGAAGAAAATTGATTCTGTATAAGTGAATAGAACTTAAATATGTTATTCCTGTGATGTAATTTGACGTCATGCTGTCCCACTAGCATATAATCTGAAGAAATTTTGTAAACATTTTTCCAATGAAGGAATATAAAAACATCGAAAAGATGAGTTTTTGAGGGGGGTGGGGGGGGGGGGGGGGGCGCATCGACTGATTTTCCATTTGGCGTAATGAGTTTTTCGTCATTTTGGCTTGAATAAGAATCAAAGAGGAGTGCTGGCTCATTTTCCACTTGCGGAAAGTATGCAACTGTGAACCAGTTTTTGATAGTTTTCATTTTAAATACAGGGTGCTTTTGAAAAGGATGTCGTGAGATATCTAGCGATGTTCTGCACCTTAAAATAAACACAAGTTTCCTCATACGTTTTGTCGAAATTGCATTCCTTAAAGCAGTAAATAGCTCGTGAAGTTTGGTTTAACTTCGCCCATAACGTATACACAAGCGATGAAAAAAAGTAAACACCAATAGGTTTCTGCGAACTACCTGTGCACTAATGTGTTGGCCCTAAACTCAACCACTCACAGAAAAGCCAAATTAGGCTAATGGAAACTGCGTGATCGAAAACATACTTCAATTAAACATGCTTTTTTTCAATTGTCACTCGATTTTGAAACGAAGAAATCTTGCGTTAACAAAATCGCGTCAAGACCACTTTACGTAGGCCTAAATGAGGTTCGGACAGAACATGCATTTTACTACTGATACGTTTCTTGATTGTTGCACGTCTTTCCTAAATTGTGGACAAGTTCATTCTGAGGTCTAGTAATTACGAATCTTTCAGTGGGCTGTGAGAGTGGTTGAATTTAGAGCCAACACACAGAAATCTATTAATGGAACACGTGGTGGTGCTTACCTGTTTTCATGCGCTTTTGTTTACGTTATGGGCGGAGTTTAACCAAACTTCACGAGCTGTTTACTCCTCTTAGGAATGCAATTTCGACAAAATGTATGAGGAAACTTGTGTCTATTTTAAAGTGCAGAATATCGCTAAGTATTTCACGACATCCTTTTCAAAAGCACCCTGTATATTCAGCCACAAAAATCTACTCTTGGGCAGGGCCTTGGACCTGATGTTCTATCTTGCAGGAAGACCATCAACGGGAAAAACACTTAAGTAGGGTTGAATCAGGAACAGATGAGCACTTCTCATCTATTCCCGGTTGAATTATTTAGCTATGCGTCATGGCGAGTGTTGACTGAATAATTACCTCTACACCCTTTTCTTCTTTTGTTTCGAGCATCTTGAAATATTGACATTTGTGAGTATTTTGGTTGATTTTATTGAATTTTCTATTATGGCAAAGATAGATTGGAGGATCATTATATTAAACCTAAATATTCAAACTCACGGTGTGCAGAAGGTATTCCATACATAGACTATTCTGCCCCGTTTAACGAGTTTTATGCTTTTGTTTTATTTATGCAAAGAGTGGATTTCTACTAAGTCGGTGACATCCTACAACTTTGTAATTGAAACTTTTTCTCTATCTATCGTATTTCAAAAGTTAGTTTGCGTAACTTCTCATCACTTATACATTGTGCGCTGGAAATACTTTTATTCGATCGGGCAGGGCACTTTTCTACAGATAGATTTAACTTTTATGGCTCTAGCACCTTTTGTTCTAAAGTTATTGGACTGTTTCGAGAATTTCCTCTACCCCCTGTATATGGTTATTTAATGTGCCTATAAAATCTTTGAATTTGAATCGTGGCACATATTTTTTCTATAATCGACATGTTATTGGATATAGGTGTTACCTATACTAGTTTAGGTTCAGAATTTTATTATCACTCTGTGAGGTTCCCTGGTTAGTTTTAACGGTTTTAATGCGGAAGGGGGGAGGGTGGTGGATGTAAAGGCACTTTTAAACTTTTCTAGATGAAGGACAAGCGTTTATGTTATCCATAAAATGTCTCTTGCAGTCCGAATGGACCCGCGCAGTCTCCAGATCTTAATCACATCGATCATTTGTTCGGATGCGACAACGGCCATACAATTTGCAGTGGCAGGACACTAGCCTTGAAACTGGAAAGTTATTCCTGTTGGAGGCCACGCCAGTCGCGTACTCTATTATAGAGGCTAGGGGAGATCTAACTCGTATACGCCCAATAAAGTGGCCTTTCCATGTAATAAATACAAAATTCATACAATTGTCAATTGTAAAATGGTCAACAAGTTTTTCATAATAATAATAATAATAATAATAATAATAATAATAATAAAAGAAAAACAATTACGAAAACACATTAATGAAACAAACTCATTAACTTCAACTTTAAAAAAAATACAAAACTTGGTAATGAGCAAACGCAACCCATGTACCTTTAAATTACATTTTGGGTAATATCATCTTGATAAAAATCAGCACAAGAGAGCAGCATTTTCCAGAAAAAAAGATCATTCGAGCATTACAAAAGCCGTAAATAACGTTTCTTTGACTAATCGATTGGCATTGATAGGGGTTACTAAAAACATAATACATATGCTCGCCAGGAAAAAAAGAAAAAAAAAACACAAACGGGAAAATGATCAATACATTTTATTTCTAATCACTGCAACAAAAATTTATTAAACAAGAATATCGTAGGGGAATAAAAAAAAAAATGCGCGCTTAGCGCGTTCTCCTCTGTTAAACAGCTGATACTTTGTGATCATTGTTAAAATTTATTTTTATTTTGAAACCGATCACTAACAATAAAATTCACTTTAGAAAGCCGTCCTCCTTTGATGGCTGGGAAAGAACTATGATTTTCTACACTTTTATTTACTAACTTTTTTTTAATCTGGATATAATTTAAGTTTTCTTCTCAAAGAAGACTTCAAAGAGTATTAACCATAATTAAGCGATGTTGCTCTAGATCAAAAAAAAAATAGATTAAAAATTTTAAAAGGAATGCCTGGCAAACGAATTTGTATTTGCAAAATCTGTCGTTGCAGGTCAGTATGTGTAGAGGACAAATTTGGCAATGGCCAAAAGTAATTTCACCCGTCTTAACTCGAGAAAAAAAAATTATGTATCTTTTGCAGACCAAGTAAATGCGCCCGTAAAGATGCATCCTCACACGCGGATGTTTGTAAAAGGGCAGCTCGGAAATCCTCAAGCGACCTTTCCTTCGGAGGATTTGAAAAGGTCAGCGTTTAGGACATACTATGAGTTAAAAAGCTAGCTTTAAATTAACTTAAGATAAATACAAATCGTATAAGTTTAAACAATTAGGCGTGGGTGGACATAAACGAAAGAATGGAGGGTGTCTCCATTGAGAGGACTCGTTTTTGTAATAAATTAGATTGGCATGAGTCATTGATTTGTGGTTATATTTAGATAGTTCCTCGTTAAAAGTCGGTGAAGGGTAAAACGTAATCAGGGGAGCAGCAGAGTCATCTATTGGAGTCCGGATTAAATCACCTTCGTTTTGAGATCGTATTTTGTGAACCCCATTTCATTCTCATACCTTTTTCTCTTCCTCCCCCCTCCCTGACTTTTGACAGCATCATGATCTGCTCGAATTCGGACCCCCAGTCCTTCAGAGACCCAAAGATCAGTTACCTATCCCGTTTGGCAAGATGGACGTCTGCTATAAAGAGGAGTATGTGCCCATGCCGGTAAGCACACACAGCTAACTCTGGCTAAAATATTATTAAAAACTTAAAGAATTAATATTGAAATAAATTAAATTGGAAAAGCCTGATTAAAAATTTTCTTTAAAGGTGCCTGCCTTATATCGACCACCTAAAGAAAAATATTTTCCACCGACAACAGAGTTTCCCAATGATACGGAGTATCGGGCACATTATGTTCCCAAGGTAGAGTCAAACAGTTCTAACAAGTATTGCCATTACCAAATGTAAAAGCATCCTTCTTTCATCATTCAGTGCATTATCTGAATTCTTGGAAGCTTGTCAAGAAATATTGATTAGAGAAAATGTGCTTTACATATAATTAAACACAATAGCCTAGGACAAAACTTTTGCTTTTTTTTTAACGAGCTTTATTAATAATATCAAAATCAATAATGCAAAAAATATTTTAATTTAATATTTTCTTCCTAAAATTAATCATCACCTTTTCTTGTCTAGCCTATAGAGCCAGCAAAATCTATGAAGCCACCGCACCTTTACCAACCAAGTGCTCCTTTCACTGATCTGTCAACTTATCAGAAATCCTACGGACCACTTAACTTGGCAGAGATATTGAAATATCGTGCAGTGACGATGAGACCACCTAACTTGTGGGAAGGCACGCCAGAATTTGCTGACAGATCAGTGTATCAGGTCTGAAGGTTTTTATGAGGCAGGATCCCATTTCGTTACTTTATACGATTATTGAAAATGTTTAAGAGAAATGTAATAAGTGCTATCTTCATTGAAACAGGAAGAATTCCATTCCTTTCCTGATGCACAGCCTGCTGTTCCATTTCGACCTCGACCAACTCCTCTTCCATGCATTCCATTTGATGGGAAATCGGTCTACAATGAATCCTTCCTTCCAAAGCCACTGCCATCCATCAAATCCTGTGTACGTAAGGATAAATCAGGTCTATTGCAGACAGAATCAGGTCTCAAAGGTAAAATAACTCTTTGATCTAAACAGTAAGAGAAAATGACTTAAACCTAGAGAATATATAGACAAGGAGTGAGAATATAGACAAGGAGTGAGAATATATATAAACTCCTCTCTCTCTCTCTCTCTTTTTTTTTTTTTTTTTTTTTTTTTATACTATTGTCTCTCACTGCTGAAAATGGCTACCTGATAGCTGAAATACATATTTGGTATTTCAATTCTCCATGTGGATTAGAGGTTTCCCTTTTTGGTTGTTCCATTCCACAGTGTTTGCTTAATTTTTTGTTTAACCATTAATAAAGACAAAAAATAGTTTGTATGATCTCAAAGTTCACTACACAATCACCGTGATTTATTATTATAGTCTTTATTAGTGCCTTTGCTTTAATATTGTTTATTAATTTTTCTAATTTTATTTGATTTCCTTATTTCATCTACCATTTTCTGAATATCAAAAATTTTTATTATTGATTCACCTTATCCATTAAAAGAGTTCGCTCTAGGACCAAAAATCTATGTATCATTTATATTCCTCAGCCCGAAAACTACGAGTTAAATTTCACAAGATGCCAGTCAGATTTTAAATTCTTTTTGACTTCCAAATTTTTACATGCATCCACAATCTTTACAGTGAGAAACTAGAAATTTAAACAAGACAACATGTGACAAAATGAGGTTAAAATGTGGTGAGAAAGATATGGCCAATGATATTCAAAATTAACGAATCAATTTTGACTCGCTGATCAAGAAATGACTATTTGACATATAAATAGCTAGTAAGCACGAACCCTGCATTAAAATAATTCTTTTTCTCAATTTTGCTATACAGGAAACGATGACGTCTAGCCTATAGCAAAATCTGCATAGAGAAAAAATTCAAATAAATTCCATATTACTGAAGAGTCCTTGACAAAAAATCAATATTCCCTGTAAAAATGAACAGTTTGAGTACTTCTTGTATTCACCTCTAACAACCAAGTGGAGATGATATGGAAAAATTAGGCTAACTGCCTACCTGATGTTAATACATGGTAGATATTACTTTGCCCGTGATGATATAGTATCGAAATGTATAAGCCTGCAACTGAAGTAATCATTTACTGCCAAACCAGGATCATCTCTTGCCTTCAAGTTTTATCTCTCATAAACTTGCAAATGTTTTGCACCTTCCCATAATTACATGATCAGCATCAAGATGACAGTCAAATTCTCCCATACTCTCACCATAGTAACAATTTAATTTTTGAGCTCATCCAGGATGGCTCTTCAAAAGTCTGAGATTTCCTCTATCATTTAGGGTATGCTTAGTTAATACAAATACGAAAATTAAGAACTAATTATCCTCATATGGAATTTGATAAATCATTTTCAATAATCCTATATGATTAAACATCCATGGCCAATACAGGACTCAACCCACGACCTCACAAGTTACTGGTTTATCCATTTCAGTAGTGATTGTTGATATCATTATAAGAGGAGAGGTGGATAGTTTTTCAATTTTTAACATTAGCATTCATCCATGATCAATGGCATCCAGTTCTTTGGTATATATGTATATACAGGATGTTACTGAATGGTTTGTACAAACTTTTACGATATGTTCCAGAGACCAAAACAAGCAGAAAATTTCATAATATATAAACATAGGATCGAAAATGCTTCTTTCTAGAGTTATACGGTTTGAAGGTGTTATGCAGTAGACAAAATTAACCTTAAAGCACACGTATTGGTGAACCTGTTGGAAAATACTAGGTGTATGACATCCAGGTCCAGTCATCCAGGATCCACTGACGAAGAGTTGCAACATCTGGTACCGAGGCAGAATAAACAAGTTTTCAAATGCCCCCAGAAGAAGTCCAGTGGATTCATGTCTGGCCAGTGTGCTGGCCACAATATTGGTCCATCCCGACCTATCCATCAACCAGGATAGATAACAGCACATTCTCTAGGAGTGTTGGAAGTTGATTTTCTAGGAAATTGTGAAAAGTTTCACCATTTAATCTTGCTGGTAAAAAATATGGCCCAAGCAAGTGATCACTGATGACAGCCAACAATGTTACTCTAAGAATGTTTCGAATCTGATGTTGAAGAGTGTACAACTCGCTTCAGATGGTTCTTTGAATTGTCGTAACTCTTCCTCTACTATAGGACACCTTCAATTTGTTATATCTCTAGAAAGAAGTGTTTTCGACCCTATGTTCATGTGACACTTTCTGCTTGTTTTAGTCCCTGGAACATATACTGAAAGTTTGTACAGATCACTTAGAAATTATGGTCATAATTATTCACCCATTAAACTTCAAAATAGTTAAGTCTAAGCAAATAGTTATGGATGAACTGCTACTTAAATATTGTAAGGGATATGAAATATCTATTTTAATTTAATTGATTGTACACTGTCATCATCATTATAGTTACCATAATCTAGAATTATTATGGTAAAGCTCAAAAATTTGAGATTTAAGTAAATGTGTAATAAAAGAAAAGGAAAAGAATATTTAATACAAGTTGAATGAATTAAAAAAAAAAAAAAATTAAACAGACTTAACAGTGAAATTAATATGGGACCATCTTGGTGGTTAACCAAATCCAATGGAAAAAGAATTTTTAAAATCGGTTTATAAATGACGGAAATATCAATGAACATACATAAAAAAAAAAAAATACATACAGACGAACATAGAACCTCCTCCTTTTTGAAGTCGGTTAAAAACTGACAACTAATTAAATTTATTTAACCTCAACAGTGCTGAAAGAGAAACTAAAATAATATTACGAAATATAATGTGAAAACGTTTGAATCGCATAAAGTCATTTATCAAAAATGTACCTATTTACAAAAATTTTTTATCAAAAATACTTTTTAAGTGAATTATCAACTGTAACACAATTTTTTCTAAAAGAATCATAGTAAATCTATCTAACAATATATAATAATAATTTTAAAATTGCAATTCAAATAGTTTTCAATATTTTTGATAAGTAACTAAGCAAATCAATTATGCATACTCAATGAGCTGTTGCTGTTCACTGAAAATAAAAAAATTATGCTGCAAAAGGAGGCCCCATAAAGATGAATAGACAAACAATTATTCTAAATGTATACAATTTTTTGTTTATTTCTTGCTCAAGTGGAGTAATTTTTAAATAAGATAATTTTCATCTCATAGACCAACCATTTCATTTCAGTGAATAACAACAGCTCTTTTACTGCCATTGGCAAAGTAGTTTTAACATTATATTTTGAAGTGTTATTTTAATTTTGCTCTATTGGGACTGTTGAGGCTAAATAAATTTATTTAGATATCAGAAAAGAATATTGTTGCCAAGATGTTTTATCAGTTTCAATTCGAATGTCATGTGATTTTTAATTTTATTAGTACAGGTATGCACCAAATAATATCAGAGTTAAGTTTCATCCAATAGGATGTTATACGAATTAGATGTTATGCAAACATCATATACAAAATAAACTTATACATTACGCTTGTTGTTGAAGGGACCATGAACATTTAATTAAAAGACATAGGGTTGTAGATTCCATTTGATTTTCCTGATATATATTCAAAGAATGCTAAAATAAAATTTTGGATCTAAGCAATGTTTCTTCGTTAGCAATTATATTGAACTGGAGGGAAAAAAAAATGAGGCATTAAGCTGAACAAAAATATTTATGCTGCCTTGCTCTTTCAATTTAATTTTCATCTAATCTATTGGACTAGATGAGAATGATATTTTGCTCTTTGATTGAAAGCGGAAAAGACCAATAGGTTTTACATAGTTTTACTATTGGCACAGTTAATAAGTACTGTTTAAACAGAGTATTATTTCTATTAAATATTTAAATTATATTATTTTAAGCTTAAGTTTTTTCAAGAAAAAGTTTTAGCTTCTCATGTACAATAGAAAATAAATCAATACTGTCAGTAATTCTTTAAAGATTTATGCCCAGTAAAGTTGCATTCTACAAAGAGACCATGTGATTACAAATACTTCTGCTAATTCAATCAAAACAAATTATGGAAAGATTAAACATTAATGAAATACCTTCAGAAAAATTTAATTTGG
Source organism: Rhysida immarginata (assembly GCA_023313115.1). Taxonomy (NCBI): domain Eukaryota; kingdom Metazoa; phylum Arthropoda; class Chilopoda; order Scolopendromorpha; family Scolopendridae; genus Rhysida; species Rhysida immarginata. The sequence continues at coordinate 542,581 of JAHWFO010022643.1, forward strand.
AAAGCACTGCCAAAAAGTATCTATTTAAAGCTTAAAAAAATTGTTACCTTCATTTAAATGAAATTTCTTTCTGGGTATTACAAGCAGTGCCATGAATTTCTGCTTTTCAGTTCTTACTTATAAAACCTCAAATTCTTCTTGGGGAAAAGTGCATTTTCACAACTTAATTCTTCTTCCAAGTTAAGGACAATTACACACCATTTTGATTACAATAAGTAGGTCAGTCCAAAAGAATACAACAGATATTATTTAATTTTTATTCTACACCTTTGCTATTTATACAGTATATTGAGATATTCATTAGGGATGAAATATCACTTCTCCACATAGTTTTTATCCCTTTCAACTATCTTATGCTACCATGAAAACAGGGCTTTTATGCTTGTGCAACAATTCTGGATTGGCATGCCTGAGCCATTGCCTGGCAGATGTCACAAAGGATTCATCATCTTCAAATCCCATCCCACAAAGATGTTCCTTCAGTTTAGTAAACAAATGAACTGCAGGTGCTAGATCAGAACTACAGTGCAGGCCAGCCAAGTTTTTCAATTTCATCCTTTTTTTTTTTTTTTTTTTTGATCTGTGGCCACACATTATTATGCAATATCCTCCTGGTGCCAATGCAGTCAAGTTTGAAGTTGAATGGTGGTTCCTTGTGGGATGATGTTGAAAAATACTATTGCCCTAACTTTTCCTACCAAAGGTACCATTTTGAATATTTTTTTAAGCATGTTTGAATGATGCCACTCGATTAATTACCAATTCATCTTGGGGTCATGACGGTGTCACCATATTTTGTCTCCGATCACAATTCTTGCAAGAAAGCCATTTCCACTTTCCTTGTACTGTATCAAGTGGTCGCTTGTAAAAGATTAATTGGATAGCACGAGATGAATCTATACATGTACAGTATTTGGATCTAGTTTGCTCCATAACACAAATCATAACTATGAGGGGCGATTGATAAATAAGGTCTCCATGGCTGTAACTTTTTTATTTGTTAACCGATTTTCAAAATTCTTTTTGTATCTTATACTCACATTTGTCCTCTATGTAATGCACTATTCACTTTTCGACATAGTCCCCATCCCTTTCCATGCATTGTGCCAACGCATGACCACTCGGGTGAACCCATTGAAGAGGAATTTCGGGATTGTTGTCGACACCAGGATTGAATGGCAGCTTTGGACCCTCTTCTGGAGTACGATAATGTCCGCCCGCACACGAGTCAGCACACACCAGAGGTGTTGCAGTGCCTACAGTTCAAAGATGAAAAATTGCAGTTCAAAAATGAAAGACTTTGCACATTGAGACTTTCACCACTTCCCAAAGAAGAAAGAGCCCCTTAAGGGACATGAGTTGGTTCTGACGGCGAGGTAAACGCTGCCATTCAATCCTGGTGTCGACAACTCCGAAATTCCTCTCCAACGGGTTCACCCAACTAGTCACGCGTTGGTGCAATGCTTGGAAAGGAATGGGGACTATGTCGAAAAGTGAATAGTGCATTACATAGAGGACAAATGTGAGTATAAGATACAAAAAGAATTTTGAAAATCAGTTAACAAATAAAAAAGTTACAGCCATGGAGACCTTATTTATCAATCGCCCCTCGTAAATCATAACATAATAATGGGGACTGATAGGCAATCTATCTTTTCTAGTCCTCTTTAACCTTTTAGGTATCAAAAATGTTAAATAACAACTGGATCTATGAGAAATTTAACCTAGCAGGGGATCAGCCTATTGAGGCTTTGCTAGGTTTGGTCTTCCAAGTTTGTTAGTAAAGTAACAAACACAAACATCCATGAAAACACATGGCACAAGCCTTTTTCAATCCCGTTTCAATAATCTGCACTTGATTCCTAAATTCTCGTTAGGAGTGACATTTTTTTATCATTATATGCTGAACGCTGTCAGATGTTTTTGTGGTGCGATCCACCACTGCAAGGAGTATTCTACCAGATAATCTCCACAGTGATAGGACAGTATCTCCACAGATATTTTTCAGCTTTTTGTGACGTTTCCCACTCAGAATCTCAAAATGCACTAACACATTGCTTTTCACGAAGTTTAAATGCAACAGCCATCTACAAGAAGAGTTCAGATTATACTACCAGCAGGAATGGGTTAAGTCAAATTTTAATACAAATAGGAAAAACGCTCCTATGCATCTATAAACAGCAAAGATGTAGAATGAAAATTGAACAAAATGCTGTGCATTGCTTTTGGAGTGACTGTTCCATATCTTGTTATTATAAAAATATATTAAGATTAATCTTTATTGAAAAAAAACCAAAAGAACTATCTTATTGTAGTAACACAGCCAACGAGTATCGCAAAAGCAGACTATGTTCCTTACTTGGACTTCCCTCGTGTCAGCAGTGCTCGTCCTCCACTCTCACCAATAAGATATGGTGAAGAGCCATTTGCTCCGGCTACAACCTACAAAGACGACTACTGGCCACGACCGATAGAGCCAAGAAAAGGAAAAAGGAGAGAATGGTAATGACTTGCTTGAAGCACTTAATTCATTAAAATCACTATTTCTTTCAACTATTTCAGGAGGAAAGCTGAATGAATTTAGGGAGCCTGAGGCAATACTTAAATAAAAATATACTTTTTTAATGCATTCATTTTCGTAATACCCAATTTCATAAACTCTTTAGTCGTACAGTTTAATTTTAATGCCACTATCTACTCTTAACTACAGTTACATTTGGTTAACAAAGTAAAAAGTTTTTAACAGTTACAAAATTCAATATACATGTATAATTTTTTCATTACAGTTATGATAAATAAGAGATTGTAGTAAGCCCTCAACATTTACTACTATGGTATTTGCCTTAAGATTTTTGTTTTCCCTTTAGACAATGTCAAGTTTCTTTAATAAGAGATCCTTTTGTTCAATTGATGGAGTTTAAGAATATTTTGGATTGGGGAGACTCAATTGGTATAAAGCAAATAATTGTTTAACAAAGGTAGGTGGCAATAAATGAGACTAGAAAGAAATTTCCCCATTACAGATTGCCAAAGTCAATGGAATTTTCCACTCTGCAGAGATGTACAACTTAATATTGGCTCTTTTATTTTTAAGCTATTTACTTTATATAGGTTTGACTTTCAATTTTTGGAAACATTAATATAATAGGAAACCCTTAAAACAAGCTCTCCATAGGCCAAGTCTTTATACAAAATGGATTGGAAGAAATTAATACAGACCCTTTAATCCTTTCTGTGAGAGAATAATATTGCCATTAAAAAAAAAGCTTTATATGAATAAATTGATTTTACAGTGAAAGTTTACACTTCTGAAAACAGAGTTGGATTTTAATTAGTTAATAGCCATAAAGCATATTAAATTGTCTCTATTAAATAACCTAAGATAAAAACTCAAGGTTAGATGGCAAAGTTCCAGCAATGGAAGAGAATATAAGGAAAAGATCAATAATAAGCAAGAGGAGAGGCAAAATTTAATAGGTAAAAGTAATATTTATTTCAAAACATCCTCTTCCTCATTCCACGAAGTAAATTTTTCATAAAGCAAATGTGATGGTTCCTACAAGTAAGTAAACATATATCTGAAGTAGGGCAAGTTGCAAGGATACTTTCAATTTAGCAAGGGCTAATAATAGAACTCTTTCTTCATGATCACAATTTGATGGTCATAAGTTTCCTACTATGAGAATTGTACAATAGAAATGTGTTTAGAGGGTGGAAAGCAATTTTTACTCAAAGAATTTAAAAGAAATCTCCATGAACATTAAGGCACAAGTCCCATTGGTGCAGTTATAGATTCCCATCTGGCAAAATTCTTCTGGTTTTGGTGTACCATTGCATAACAGTAAACTCCACATCAGTGTTGAAATTGAACAACCATCCTTTCATTATTTTAGAGGACCAAAGACATGGAAATCATACAGGGACAAGTCATGGAATCACATTTCAGGTTTCTTCATGGTTTTCATAGAAGTAACAGTGAATGTGCACTTATATTTTACATTATTGTTTGCAGTAACTATCTCATCGAAGAAACATGCCTCGAATGCCTCGTGCCACAAAATTTAGTGATTTTCAACAAAGACGTATTTTGTTGGACAATACGAAGATGGTGTCAGGTAAAGTAAAATCTCTCCCGCACACTTCAGATTTCACTGTCAACACTGTTATTACAAAATTCAAAACATTAAACAAGCAACTGCAGAGTCACGTGCAAGCTGATCTGGACCAACAGCGCAACAGTTGGTAGAGAGAAATCCCCGTTGTAAGGCTTCAGACTTGCCAGAACACCTGCAAGTGAATCGTAACACGGCTGTCATATACAGTGCTCCCTCTATATAACGGGATTCTACATAACGCCAAATTTATAATTGCAAGTCCATATAACAAAGTTTGTCAGTCACCCGTTATGAATCCCATCGAACACGTCTGGAGTTTGCTTGATCGTGCACTGAGAAAACGTTCACAAAAACCTACTTCCTGCGCAGAACTTTCTGAATGTTTGCATATAGAGTGGATCAAAATTCCACAGGCTAAGATCGTCCAACTCACTGATACCATGCCCAACTAGGTTAAAGCTATGCGGGAAGCAAAAGGTGCAGCAACAAAGTTATAATGTGCATGTGTAAGAAATACGTGTAGCAAAAAGTTTTTTTGTGGAAAAAATAAATGACCGAAGAGCAGGGTGTTGATTTACTTATTGGTTGGTTGGTTTGTTTGGTATTAACGTCCTTTTCAACTGCTATGGTAATTTCAGGACGGCGTTATAGGGGCCGCAAATTTTGCCTAGCAAGGGTTCTTTAACGTGCAGCCGGCAAATGACTACACAGGACCAACGGGTATACTTCCCTTCCGAAGGAAGTGCGTGATCTCAGAATTTTCCCCCTGAAAAAAATCCTCGTCGTCCTCTGCCGGGGTTGAACCCGCGTTCGCGGGCTTTACTTATTGTGTGCCGCTGTCTTAATGAGTAAAGAATGAATAATTTATTATTTTTTTTTGTTACGAATTAAGCATTGTTGACCTTAGCTTAGAAGGGAGAGAGATTTTAATGGGTTTAAACATATAGATTGGAGGGCCATCTTAAAGTAACTTCTGTTAAAGGGTTTAAGTCAACATGCCTAGATAAAAAGAATTGCCACTTACATACATAAAGAGTTTGCAATCATTTAACAGAAGTAGTGGCATATTGCTTAGGGCACTTATCCGTGAAAGTAAAAATTGTGAGTTCGAGTTTCTCCTCTTACATGTCTCTTGATTTTATCCCCCCAATTGAATAAATTAAAACATTACTAACAATAAAACTTTGGGTAACCCCCCTTTTCTTTTATATTTGGCACTTACAATATTTGACAAAACTACTCTTCAATTATTGGTCAATCTCTTTCACTTTATCTCACTCGTAAATCACAGCGTATCATCGGGTGATATACAGGGTGTTTCTAAATTATCTCCCGTAACAGAAACATGGGAGGAAATAGAGTTTCGCTTTGACGTCCTTCACGCCATAAATGAGGGGCATGCTAAGAAACTTTTTGAGTTTTTCTTTGTAAATAAAAAAAAAATCACGTTAAAATCTGTAATAGTTTTTGAGTAATAAACATCTATAATACGGGAGATTATTTAGAAACACCCTGTAATAGTAGCTTCAAAAAGTTCCCAAAATTAATTTTTATTTCTGCACATAGAAAAAATACGAACATTTAAACAACATTTCCTTCAAAATACTGTTCTTGGGCAGTAACACACTTCTGCCAACGTTTGTATAATACTTGGAAACTCTGCAAAGCCAGTTTGCGGAACGGTGCTAAGTGCGGATATCGCAGCAGCTTTTGTCTCTTCACTTTGGCATCTGTCTTCTCGCACGATGTTGCTCAGAAGATTAATTGTGGATGGATTGCTTGAAGGTGATGGACGTCCACTCCGATGGTCATCTTTGATATTCGAACATTGTTCCATAACTGACATTTTATGTAGCGAAATCAGATTGTGATGCTTACTCTACATTACCAGTTAACAGACTGCTCGTGCACTGCAGCATTCTGTAAATTGCGTCAAAACACGTTCGAGCACGATCTGCGAATGGTAAACAATGTGGGGAAGTCTCGCTCACTCACACACACTGTCTCAATTTCAAAGCATATCACGATTCCAGGAACTTTTTGTAGCTACTAGTATATTATAGCGTGGCCGAAAAGTATCTTTACATTAAAAAATAAATCATTAAAAAGCAACAAACCAGGATATGTTCTTATGTTTTTTTGTATTCAACAAAGAACATATCAAAGTCCCCCCCGCCTTTTTTAATGAAGTATACAATAGATAGCACATGAATTTGTGGGAATAGGGGAGTTGCACAATAGCTTCTGACGTCATATGTGGATGTGAAGTGAGAGATTGTGGGATTGGAAATGTTACAGTCGACGCCTCGATGCTTGCGAGTGACGCACCATTCAGCACATATCTGGTAAAATACTCTGCCAAATTCTATCAAATTTTAATGGAATATAGGAACTAATGTTCTCTCTACTCCCTCACAATTTCAGGTTCCTCACTTTATTATTTCCTGAGTAATGGACCTATTGATCGGAAAGAGTGATGGCAGGAATACTCATTTATTCTTTTTAATCTGAGATTTAAACTCGATGAACGACGAAAACACTGTTCCAGGCATGATCCCAGGAAGCTTTTTTTTTGTTAATTCAGCACACACATTTAGCATATGTAGTTTTATAAAATCAGAAATAAAATGTGAAAAGAAAGAAAAACAACTTGAACATTTTTTTAATTGCGAGTAAAACTTCTCTTCCCAGAAATCCTAGCGCCCGGATTATTCACAAATGACGTCAGAGGCCATTGTGCAACTCCCCCATTGATGAACTGAAAAATCGAATTACAGTGGCCACCAACATTGTCAATTCTCCAATGCTTCACAGAACGTGGTTAGAAATCTCTTATCAACTCGAAGTGTTCTAAATGACTATTTTAATAATACAGCAGAATTCGCTTATAACGACATTCGAGGGGAAAAGAGTTATACCGAATGAAAAGAATGTGAATCTAAAAAGGAAGTAGGGAGAGTTTTGGAATTTGGCTGTCATCTTGAAATTTGCCATTTTAGGTCAAGGTTAATTTTCTTAAATGGGCAGGGGATCAATATAGCATATCAAATAACATCAATTTTTTTCTCAGTTCATTCCTGCAATCGAATTTTGGTTATCTATGTGACCAATGGTGCGCACGTTGAAATATTCTAAACATTGTCAAAACATAAAATAAAAAAATAATAAAGGAAAAAAAAACTCGTACTTTCTTCATTTAAGACAAAAAAAAAACCACAATAGCATATCCTTGTTTGTTTCTTTCTAAAGAATTTCTAAAAGTGTAAAGATATTTTTAAGATGCCAATTATACAGGCACATTGAAATTTATTAAGGCATGCTAAGAAACGTTTTGAGTTTTTCTTTGTGAATAAAAAACACATCACATTTAGTTTTTGAGTAATAAACATGTATAATATAGGAGATAATTTGGAAGCTCCCTGTATTTTGACAATTAGTAAGTGAAAGCAAACGAAAAAGGGCAAGAGAAAGAGATCAAACAATAATTGCCAAGTGTTCTAAGTGCCAAAAATAAAAAATAAAAAAATATGTAAAAAAAAAAAAAAAAAAAAAAAAAAAAAAGTGTGTAAAATATAGCCAGTTCAAGTAAGTCAATCATATCACTAGGTATATGTTTAGTATGGGTGATAGAAGCAAAGATCATAAAGAAAAGGATAAAGCTGAAAGGATTTAAGCAGAGAACACAAAGAAATGGTCCAGTTTCTGAAGCTTCACTCATAACGTAGCTATATCAAGTCTCCCCTGTGGATTTTTTTTAGAAATAAATCTGGAATCGCTGCAATTGTTGACAAGATCACAAGCCTTTTATAAAACAATTTTTTTTTTTCTAGTTTCAAGTCTGAATAAAAAATAAGTTTAGTTATTTTTAATAAGAGCCAATAATTAATCAATTATTTTTCAAACAAAAGCTATTGTAAAGATGCATACTATTTAAAAGCTGCAATTATATTTTCAGTTTGCCGCCTCTATCAGATAGAACATACGAATCTAGGAAGTGTAAAAGCCCTTATTTTGTTTTTGCCGACGATACACCGTATAGAACAACGACGACGGCAAAAACATCCTTTAAACACCCTCCAAGTGGCAGTGGGCCTCCTAAAAGTTACAAGCCAATTTTGCAATTTATGCCACCTAAAGATTCATTTGAGAAATTCACAACATTCTCATCATCTTATAGAGGTAAGAATTTATCAGAATGACATTGTTTAACAAATAATTCTTTACTGTAGTTTCTAGAAAAAAAAAAATTATTCCTGCTCCTCTAGGTGACTATTTGCCTCCGTCAAAGCCCTTCAAACAGTGGGAATCAGAATGGCAAAACAGAATGAAGGGCCTTCCACTATCAACTCGTACAGAATACAAAGACCGTTTCCGAACAAATGAATACTGGAAACGAAAGATAGAAGAAAGGCGATTATGTAATTGCTAAGAATTTTAATTTAATTTCGTAAATTTATTAAGACTTATTTCTTGACCCTAAAAGATTTTTTTTTTTTTTCCTCTGAAGGTTTGAACGATTTAGATAATGGAGACCATGATGACATAGAATGCTGTTGCCGCTACTGCAAATGTTATAGTGATGATGATATCAAATCAGAAAATCAAGATCAGTATAACATTATGAAAAGTGGTGAACTTATCGAAGGAGTATGTTAAAAGGAGAAGCATACAATTTCTTTTGCTGAACATAAAATTAGAAAGCATGAAAAAATGGTAATGGGAAAACAAATGAAAGTACAGTTATCTGAAGACACTATTATCATCTTGACACGAAATCTTTATTGGCATGTAAAGATTTCAAGTGTCTCTCTTGATAATAGCAAAAGAAAGAAACACAGCAACATTTTATAAAGTTAAAAATGAAAATTTTTATTTTTTTTCCCATGATCATGAAAACTAAATTTACACAAGTGAAAAGAAGAATAAATTTTGTACACTTACATTTATCATTTAAGTGCGAAATTAAAAAAAAAAAAAAAAAAATTAATTTACTGACAGATTAAGGTGCAACAAATTATATTGAAACATACGGAATGTTAATAAATCAAAATTTATAAGAAATTATATGTATTTTTTTTAAACATGCTTTTATGTCAGCTCAAACTTGACTAGACAAAAATAACTGCTTTGGCAATTGGTACTCATTATAGCGATACAGTATATAAATGAAACAAGAGAGGCAAAAAAAAAAAAAAAATTTAATATATATGATATGGCAAAAAATTCTTAGTGTCATGGAATTATGGTGTAAATGATATTGCAAAATTAAATGAAATTAAATTAAAATACATTTCCCAGATCTTTACATAAACTTAGGTGAGGAACATAAAAATATAGTCTTAACCTTTGAAATATTTTATTAACGTCAGATGTGTGAAGGATTTATTTTTTTTCCTTGTTCAGATTGGTCCTGCCACTCTTGTTTCTGGGTGAACTACCCAAATGTGTCATAAAAAACTTATAAATAAAACAAAAGGAAAAATTTACGCAAGATGGAGAAAAGGCATCATGCTGGCCTTTTGTTTTTTATTTTCCATTTTTCTCGGTTCTCTTCTTTAATCTTTACAAAGTGTTCAGCACCATGAAAAAAAAGGTGCTTTATCCTGGAAACTCTGAATAAAGGTGTCGCTCACCGAGCGAACTCTACTGTGCCCAAAACCTCCTCTGGACCTTTCAACAATTACAACTGGCATCTGCACTAACTGCAGAGGAGATTTTCCATCCTTCAGTGCTTGGGTCAAGTTTAGGATCTGGCCCCTCATCACTGACATCTGCTTTTCGAACGTATGACGGTCAAAACCTTTGTCAGTCTATTAATGTAGAAAAAGTACACAAATAAATTTTTAAAACTTAAAAAATTAGAAAAACATTATTGGAATAGTTATGTTCTTTGTGATTATGGTATTTTTGGGAAATAATATTCTTTATAATTATGGTACCCACCAAAAGAATAAGATGAACCTGTACGAGGTCTGCTCAAAAAGTTCCGAAACATTCTGAATAGCACACCCATGGTCAGTTATACAGACATCTGGGCAGGTGCGTGTCCTTGAGTGAACCTAACTAATAACCTTCCATTATTGGATGTTGTTAAGTAGCTCAGTTTATGCACATTGTATATGTAAGGTGACCATCTGAGAGTTCTGCAATTGTTTAATATTCACAATGAGTGATTGCCTGAACACTTGAACATAAGGACTGACGTGAGAAAGGGACGAACAAAACACTGACCAGCCTTCTGCTGAGCCTACATCTCTACCTACTCAATCCAACCCAGTCTTTACTCCACTCTTGCCGCCACCTCCCTATCCATCAACCTCATCTATCCAACCTCCCATACATCCTCAAACAAATGCAGTCTTAGCTGAATTGCTGCTTCGCCTGATGCCACAAGATCAAAAAGAGGACACAGCTGCATTGTGTCAGAATCTCTTCAACTGAAATTGGGAAGATGTAACTTTCAGTCCTCTCAGTGAGTCGATGAATATTCAGCATATAGAGGACTATACAGTATATATATTTTTTAATGCCAATAGCATTTTTTACATGAATGGTCAAACAGTGAACCAGAGTTACTATCATATTTCTAAAATGACTCGGAGAAATTGTGAAAAGACCAGAAGCTTATGATGCTATCAAAACTGGATTTTCTCTCATGGCAATGTACCAACTCACTCGGTGATGTCAGCTCTTGAGTTTTTAGCCAAACGTGGAATCTCCTTTCTCCTTATTCTCCTGACCTGGCTCCAGTAGACATTTTTCTACTTCCCAAATTGAAGGTAACGCTTAAAGGGAGGGGGTGGCTGTGGCCTAGTGGTCTCATCGATCGGTTTGCCGATCAATGGAGTTAAGCAACTATAGGGACGGCTAGCTGCTGGCTGGGTGACAGCCAGTGACTTGATGGACCCACTACTGGTTGAGATGGCAACTTTGGGGCACAGCTACTGGAGGAACTATTAGTCTGACCTATTTGCTGAGTGACCAGTGCTGGGTGCCCAGCAGTTGAGGGATGACAGCTACTGGTTGTGCATCCGCCAGCGGTACTTCCATCATGAATCCCCCATGCTTCAGAGGGCATGTTAAGCCGTCGGTCTTGGCTGCTACTGTCATCTCGTAGCAGTCGTTAAGTTACTGGGATGGCACAATATTCCCTTGAAGGAATAAATGCCAGTTATTGTTGGTGGCATACAGCGATAATTTACCCTCTATACCAGATCAATGCTGAAAGGGAAGGGATTGACTTTTGACACCACTGAGAAGATCAAGAAAATTCAGAGAACTTCAAGATGATTCCAACAGAAGCCTTCAAAAAAGTGGAAATACCACAGGGATAAGTGTATTCATTGAAGAGGAGAGTATGTTGAAGGAGATTAAGACCAATGGCCTTTAAATTAAATGAATTCTTAAAAAGAAAAAAAAAATCTGGAACTCTTTGAACAGACCCCATATGATGTCCAAGATGTTACAAGTCTGACCCAAACATTTAGAAGTTCAAACTTATTTAAGTGAGGAAAGTTTCATGACCCACTTATCTTTAATTAACAGGCTTAATTAATAACATATCTTTAATAAATCATCTCCCATCATCCACATCCATTTTTTCCTTCTTTTTTAATATTACATATTTCAACTTTCACAAAACACATGTTTCACATTCCACAAACCACCATTGTGCAGATACATTGGCTTCAAGTTAAATGAATAGATAAATAATTATAGGCAAATTGTTAATCACTATCTGCCGCAAACACAAACAATTATTACAGTCTTTACCTTTAACCCTTTTGCTGCGGAAAGCAGATATATCCACAAAAAAATTTCATTACCTTTATCATTCATCCCATGGGCTTTAAAAAGCTTTTCATCATTCTGCAAAAGTGGCTAATCTCATCTTATCAGAAAGGAAAATGAAATTTAATTAAGCAGTGAAAGGATTAAATAAGTGTAAAATAATAATTCTTCATGTTTGTGGCAAATAATCTGCCTGTAATTATTTACCTATTCAACTGTATACAGAGTTATAATACCTTATTTACCCAAACAAAAGCGGAGCTTTTTTCCCGAAATATGACTAGAAAAAAAGTGATGTATTTAAATTTGCATGCAGCAGATAAAAAAAAAATTATAAGTGCTCCCCCCCCCATTTATATTAGCAAACAGTCTCACTTTCATTTGCAAATCACTTTCGTAGTAGGGATGGCTGATTCTTAACTTAATGATGAATTAATCTTTCAATAATAGATTCATATGATTAATTTGACTCCTAAAGCTGATTAATCCATTACACAGGCCAACGATGAAAAAACATCTTGAATGAATTAGCCTTATTCTTGTGGTTTTAGTGTGCTGAATCCAAATCTGCTTTTAGATTTTTTTCTATGATGTCACATTTCTAAGTTATGCACATCAAGACTGCAATGTTAAAGTAATAGGTGTGAAGAGAAATGGCTGCAATGTTAAAGCATCCATATTTTTGGGCCACAAGAAATATATCAGGCCCCAAACTCTGAATAATTTAAAAGTGTTTCATTGATAAAAAGAAATCTCTGGGTGACAGAAAAAACCAGGTCAGATTCTGTACAAAAAAATGCATAATAATCAGCTCCTAACGTTAAAGATGTCTTTAAAGTTATTTTTTGTTGGCCTGTATTGTTAACAGATTCGAAGCCATATATTGGTGAATACGTAAAAAGTTTCATATAACATAATGGCAATGTTTAAAATTTATTAAATCTTCAATGCACTGAAAAGAAAAAATCATATGAATTTAAATTTGAGATTAAAAACCCACTACTCCTGGCTATTCCATCCTGGACACATCCATTTATATACCACCTTCAAACGTTCGCTGTGTACCCACGAACAGGTGAAGTCTCAATTTATGCACTCCAGTACATGTCTGGAATTTACTAGCAAACCCTTTCAATGAGCGCTGTTGTCACTGTTGTAATTATGATGCTATCGGACATGTCCAGTTTTCATTTGATCAACCCTCACATTAACGTTGATCAGCTCAAGTTTAGGATATGCCACTGTTATCGCCAGTTTTAAAAATTGAAAAATAAAGTTGTGCATTTAATTTTTTGTTTTCTGGTAATGCAACAAATATGAAGTTAATTTTAAGTGAGGTACGTCTTGTAATATAAATAAAACTACTGTAAATATTTTCAGAATTTATATTTACCAGATTCTATATACTGTTAATGAGTTTTCTACATAGTTTCCAAGTTTATTTAAACACTCATCATAGCATTCAATGAGCTTCTATGTGCCCACTTCATAGACTTCTACCTGAGGAAAGCCACAACGTTACTGCAGTTTTCATTTCGTCTTCACTGGAATGCAGGCTTCTGAGAAACTCCTTTAGGTTCCGCAACAAGTGGTAGTCACTGGGTGTGAGGTCCAGACTGTAAGGCAGTTGTTAAATTGTTCTAGACTAAAAGATCTGATTAGAGCTTGCATTTGAGCAGATGAGTGTGGCCTTGCATAGTCATGGAGCAACAACGTTACATGTCCATTTCATTAGATCCTAATACCTTATTGATACGGCAATGAACATCCTCTGACTTCATGTTTCTTGCTGTCAAAAATCGGATATCCTACCATATTCCACAGTCGGTAGAGACCTCAATAATCTTAAACATTTTAATGACACAATGGCTATGAATGATATTTGCCAGTTTGCAAATAGATGCTGATGGTATAGGGAGTCTGTGTGTATGTGCATTACTAAGAGCATGCGAGATTTCCAAAGATATTTACAAACTAACCATACTTAAAAAAAACCCCTCGTACATTCATTAAAAAAAAGTGAAAGCCTTTGTGGGTCCCCTTAAATTCTGGTTTAATTTGGATTGCCTTCAAATTATCCTTTGACTTGCGACAGAGCTAGGCATTTGCTACTGATAGTGTCCGTGGCAATTTCTTTTTGTCTATGAACATTGATAATTAATGCTTCCTAGGCCTGTTTTGCCGAACTGCATTTTCAGCAGTAACCTTTTAACCTTTATTGCATCCTTGCGTAATAAAGGATAACCAATTAAAAAAAAATTTAAAAAAAAATAATAATAAAGCAAATCAATTTTCAGATTGCTATTCATTTGAATTATTAATTATTTTTTTTGAATTTATTAAAATTTTAAGGATGCAAAATTCTATGAAATCTGTATAAAAAGCAAGATTTTTTCCAAATTCATGCTTAGGGCTTCATTTGAAGGCTACGAATAAAGCACTTTGAATTCAGGGCTTCTATGCTCTTTCTTTCTTTTTTATGCTTTCATACTTTTATTGCTTTTGCCCCCAGCCAAAGTTTCAAAACAGCAACAAAAAATATTCTGTCTACACTTAAGAAATGTTTAATTTTCCAATAGTTGTTTGTTTACAAATGATGCCGTTATCTCTTCGTGCTCAATTACAAACACTCGCCCACTCTAACGAAACCCACTGGCAAATAAACCATGATGACGCAAACTATTCATGCAAACAAAAATCCATTGAGATGAAGAAAACTGAATTATATACATTTAAGGAAGGTCATGAAATTGAATCCACCCCCTCCCCTTGCAGGCACAAAAATTCACATAAATTAGTGGTTTCAGGGTATCTCTTATAGGAGCCACATCTATGAAGGGATAAAGAGACAAACAGAATTTGGATTTTAGTAATAGCGGAAATGGGTATCGTAATTTACGGTAATAACACCACAGCGTTGGATAAGCCGCATTGATAAAAATTTATTATTTAAAAAAAAACCGTTGTTACGCTGCAGCGATAATTAAGCCGCACCCCCCTCCCCCTTTATGATAGATTTGTAAAAGTAAAACGAATTGGCTTAATTAAGAGAAACCTTCAAAATCGGAATGATAAACAAAAGTCAAATATTCTTCTTGAAGATTCAAACATTCTTCTTCATTTTCTTTATTTTCATCATTATTGGCAGCGGTAAACAGGAAGCTCTGATGTATATTATACACTAATTTCATTTGAAGTTCATCAGAACAGAAAATTAAATTCAAAGCAATTCAAATGTTGAAATTGCCATTCATATTGAGAAGTTACATTCGCATTTTTTTTGGCAATGGGAAATTCAAATGAAAAGTCGTATAATGAACTTCAAACGAAATTAGCGTATAATATAAGTCACAGAACTTTAATTACCCTGTATTTACAATGTATAGTTCATTATATATTACATTAATTCACTTCTCATTTGAATTTCCCGTCGCCAAAAAAAAAAAACCCACGAATGTAACTTCTCAATATGAAAGGCAACTTCAACATTGTTTCGATGTGATAAAGTGGCATTCTGTTCTGCCATTCATATTGAGAACTTACATTCATATTTTTTTTTTTTTTTTGGTGACGGGAAATTCACATGAAAAGTGAATTAATGTAATATATAATGAACTGTACATTGTAATATATAAAAAACTGATACTGCTTCGATGTGATGCAATTGCGCTAATTTCGTTTGATTTTCATCAGGACAGAATACAACTGCATCACATCGAATCAGTATCAGTTTTCTGAAATCGTTGTTGTCAAGCTATTAGGAAAAAAAACGGTAGATACACCGCAGCGATAGTTAAGCCGCACGGGCATTTTAATAACTTTTTAATAAATAAGCCATGGCGTTATTACCGTAAATTACGGTGCATATATCATATTTATCCGACTAAGATGACCCCACTTTTCTGAGGTAATTTTGTGAAAACATTTTTTTAATGAACATGGGATCAAAAATATTTATTTAAAAATTAAAACAGCTTTAATTGAAATGTTTTTTGGTTTCAAAAAAAAATATAAAGAATGATACCACATCGATCCATATCTTAAGCTTGAAAACTTACTGTGATATTTAAATGAGAATGATATTTTTCCAATATCTCGAGCGCTATCGTAAAATCTCATGATCTCGTTATGTTCGAGAATGCCAGTAAATGGCAGTGCCACTACAGCTGAGGTAGAGGATTTTAGCATGAACTTGTAAAAGCCAGCATATTTGTGTAATTTGCGAATTTAAGACCCCCCTCCCCTTCATTGGCCCTTTAATTTGGAAAAAGACCTAGCCTTAAAGTCAAGTAAATAAGGTACTTATTTTTCCATCATAGGGTTTAGCCTTAAGTCCATAAAATTTTATCTTGGTTTGCAAAATTCATAAAAAAAAAATCAAACAAACAACGTCATTGCCCATGGTTTTATAAAAAGTTAAAAATGCTTGCTGTAAGTTAAATATTAGAAAAAAAAATAAACTTAAATAAGACAAAATGTAACAAAACTTACTTTAAACAATTCATATAAATCGTCACACAAATCTTGAACAAAATTCATGTCGGACAACTGAGGTAAAACTAGATCGCGGATTTCATTGGAGAATGGTGTTCGGGCATATGGAAGCCATGCCCAATGATATGGGTCTGGATAACGAAAAATTAAAAAGAGAAAATTGTAATTGCCCCTATACAATATTTAGGATGATTATTTCATACACCCTGCAGTGAAATTGTAGACTTAGTGTTTACAAAGAAATAAAATGGATCCCTTTTCAATGGAAAGCTATTAACTGATCTCATAATCAAACTCGAGAATCCACATCCAGGAAGATAAATCTCAAAAAATTTTAAGACATTCAAAATGACAAATACGATTATATGCTAAAAAAATAAACACAAGTAAATTTATATGTCAATTAGGAACTTGCAGCAGCAACAACAACAAAAACATCATCATATCTTAATCCTCCTGGGAGGTCAGGCAGCATATAGAAGCTAAGAAAGTTAGGCTTAAATTACCCCAATAAAAAGGAGGGTAGAGGTTGTATTATTAGAAAGAAAGGAATGGCAAAAGCCAATCACAGGAACAGATACATCTTGGGCACACTTAATCTGGACAAAGAATACGTAAAATTCTTGCTTAATAGATGGTCCTTCTTTCTTCAGACAAGTTGGCTATTTAAACTTTCAAAATACTAAAAGTGAAATTGTGACAAATATGTGAAATCACACATTGCAGTAAGTGTTATCACATGCTATCTGACTGTCAGAGATATAGGGCATCGCAATGGAATAAGAGTACAAAAACAACACAAGCGATAATAATTATAGCGATTTTGTTAATAGTTACAGTGACAAACAAGGGCTGTTACCAAATTAAATGCTACCACTGCAACTTCTACAATTCAGACCTACTCATTTGGGCAGCTGAAATGGGATCACCAGGTTCCCCCTCCATGTACACCAATCACATCTTATTCTCATAAGGGGAGCAAACAACTCTTATAATCTCTCTACCATCTTTGCCCTGGGGTGCTTGTTTCAAATGAGTCCCCTTACCTCTCATGGATTTCTGGAAATCTAGATTTACCTATTCTGTTCAAAGATGGCTCCATTCACATTTATGCACAGGTCAATCTTTCTCTAAAAATGTTTAACAGTTGTGAGTAACACATTTCCTGATATGTTCTAACATGGAACTTCAATTTGCTCAATCAGGTCTTCTCTAGTTGTTGGTTCTCTTTCAAGACGACATTATTTAAATATCACCATTAATAAAAATCTGGACACTTCAAACCCAGGGTTCATGCAGGGTTTTTGTACTGTGTACGATGGGCACCCGCTCCATCCAATACAGCATCTTCTATCACAGATCAAACAAAATTTCAGATAAACCCTACATAATTTTTGATATAGAATCCATATCTACAATAAAAAATGGGGCTCCCATTTAAATTTTCAAAATTGACAATACATGTGGAAATAAAATTCTGCGGGGGTCCATTTAAATTTGGAAATTATGCAGTTTCTCCTCATTTCATTACTTTCAATATTTCAGTGCTTTTAAAAAAAATTATGGCAGTGGTTCACAATCATTTAGTATTTACATCCCACCTCTTCCAATGATTTTTTGTAGTGTCCCCTTTACAATATTTTTTTTTCTGATCCAATTTTCTTTTGCTGCTGATATGCAGCAACAAGGCTGAAATTCACCACGAATAATTAGTTTATTCATGTCATTTAATTTACACGAATAATTTATCCCCACCCCCTGAGACTGAGAATTCCTGCTTTATGGGTAATATTTGCTTTCAAAATGTCAAACCCAAAAGAGATACAGTAAATGTTAATATAAAAATTCAAATGCTAACCGCAAAAGTCTTGCAGACAGCATTGGCAGAGTCTATAGATGGAATGGTCATCAAACACTGAAAAAGGCCAATTATTTCAAAATTCAGTCACACAGGTGCACTGCAACCAGTGCAATATTAGAAATATTATTAATTGAATAAAAGGCAACATAACTGCTGGTGTCAATTTTTCCAACTACATAAAACAGATGCATTGACTTTAGTAGAGTTGGAAGAACATTCATCATTTGCTTGCCATGAGAAACTCTCACTGAAACAGAATAGCATTTTAAGAACTGTTTCAATAGATTGCTTGACAATACCAGGGGCAGTCAAAAACCTCACAGAATGACGGTATTAGCACTCTAATGGTAGGACATATGACAACGTTTACCTAATCTCCTTCAAAGTAGCACCCTTGAGAACACACACACTTGTTCCCTCGAATCTGCCATTCTTGGAACCATCGGTGGAAGGTTCTTGTGGAATCTTCCAGAGCTCAGCTGTTGCATTTGACTTGATGTCTTCATAGTTGCAAAATGTTTTCCCTTGAAGCCCATTTTCAGAGCCCGGAACAGCCAAAAGTCACTAGGAGTGAAATTCAGAGAATACAGTAGGGGCGACAGAAACGGTTTTGTTAGCAAGTAATCGCTGCACAACAAGCGATGTAGAAACCACTTGCCCTACCGCTTCCTCCGAACCTCATCACACAACCTCCATGTAGAAACGGCTTGTAACAGTCCGTCCAGGTGGTACAAAATCATGGTGCTCCAAATCGAATTGCGACACTGCAACGAATGACCAACTCTCAGGTCTACTTCAAACGGAACAATAACGAAACAGAACACTGAAATCTGTCAAGCCTTTTGTGCCTGCAAGCTGTTCTCTCTTCCATAAAAGTGGGATTGCTACCTTATTGCTCCCCCCCCCCTCTGTTGAGAAATTTCGGGAACTTTTTGACTGCCCCTCGTACATTTATCTATTGTCCCTTGATGTAAGACTAGTTATTTCTAAATTGCCTGTTTATCATTTCACATACCCTGGAATAGAGTTCATAGTCAGAAAATGACACTTTGTGATATTTCAGCTGCATCTACCATCTGTAATCTAATCTAATCTAATCAATAATCATTGATTAATTTCTGTAAATCAAGCTATTGCTACATCACATAAAACTGAAACCTCAAAAAAGTAGAGATCATCACAATAAAAACTGCTATAGTAAGAAAGCTCTTGGGATAAACTTCATTTTTAACCTAATTTCTGTATAATAACACCATAGATGTTAATTTATATATCTTTGTGCATGGTTGAGGTCTACATTTTCTACATTTTAAGTTTGCTATCACACAATCAGTTTGCATAATGTCATCAGTCACCTGTTCCCGTATTATTTTAAACACTGTATTCAATAACATTAATGTTTAATTATGCATGAATGGTACCAAACATTACAAAAATTTTCTGAGGCATAATTTTATCCTTTAGTTGAAATAGATATATATTTTTATGTACATGTTGGATCAAAACGTTATAACTAGAAATGCTATCTCTATGCAATTTGCAAAACAATGAAAACAAACTATTTTTATACTAATCACAGTCATGTCACCATGAGCTAGTCCACATCGAATTGAGCTCCTTTTGTGGACCAACAAAATATCTAGACGGTCTCAATCTCTCTCCAAGTGTTACTGAGCATATCCTGGGTGATGGATGATATGGCTTGAACGACTTGCTGGTGCAGTTCAGGCAAGTCGTTTACTTTCTTGCCATATGCCTTATCCTTAAATACTCCCACAGGAAAAATCGAGGGGGGGGGGTTATATCTGGTGAATGGGGAGGCCAAGAGATCGGGCCATCATGTCCTATCCATCTGTCTAGAATAAGGTGATCGAAGTTTCCCAAACGAGAACTCTCATGGGATGGTGGACCATCCATTGGGAAAAAACGTTTGACTGATATAATTTTCCAGCATGTTCAGGTAATTTGTGCTGTTCATAGTTATTTTTTCCAGTGAAGAAGAACAGTCCTATCACCTCCATTTGCAATAGTGCACACCATGCATTCACTTCCTCGCTATTCCACTCATGTTCACACGTAACAAGTGGATTTTCTGATCCCCATATCCTGCAATTAAATCTATTAACTTTTCCAGGCATACAGAACATTGCCTCATCACTAAAAACAATCTTAGAAAGGAAAGCATTGTCATTGTTGATTCCGTCAAGTATTGCTACTGCAAACACAAAAGGCCTCGGTTGTTCTTTTCTAGTTTAGGAATAATGTGAATTTTATAGACATATAGCTTCTAACAAGTATACAATACCTTACGAATAGTGCTCTTTAGAACATTCAGTTCCAAACTTGCAATACAAGTTGATTTTGCTAGCTGTGGGTGAACGCTTCTGTGAATTTTGCAAAACTTTCATTAGACGTCGATGATCTTCCTGCACCCTTCTGGTTTAACACACTTCCTGTTGCTTGAAATTATTTGAGCCAGCGATTTAATGACAATGTAGTTGAACTTTAATCAGAGATTTTAATTCCCACAGCATAGCATGCACATTGTTTTCCACTTGGGAGTCATCATTTATGCATGCTGAAATCAGTCACATTAATGGAAGCAGCTGAAAATTTAAGAGTTTCTGTTTTCATAGTTGCAAACCACATAGAGATAGCTTTTCAATTTATAATGTTATGAACAGTCATATAGTACCAATAATTTATGCCCACCCTCTATACATGTATTAATAATTAAAAAAAAATGACAACTTACAAGCTCTCCAAGAATCAGGATGCTTGAATGGAAATGCCAAGCCATTGTCAATAGCAGCTATTTTTATATCTGGAGGTTTAACTGTTACAACATTCCAGTCCTAAAAAGAAAAAATAAGATTTTAAAGAGTGAACAGATTAAAAGCACAACACTCTTTAACCACAACTAAAAAAGGCATTAAACAAGAAATAAAACAAAAAGAATGAAAAAAAACAATACAATCTGTAAACGTCTTTCGAAAGCTTCGCTTTCATCTTCAGCAGACAAGTAGAACCTCAAGAGATTCTTGAGAGAACTGACTTGTTTATTGAATTAGCAAGGTATATATAGTGAACAATAACCAATAGAAACAAAAACCCCCCGAAAACGTGATCACCGTTTTGGTAACTGGGCCACCCATTGGATCAAACTAGATTCACCAATGGGGCCCCTGTCCGAATTTAACAGTAACTGCTTATCCGTTTTATTTATAGCTAAGCTTTCGTAAGAATCTAACAAGTATTTTTTATTGACCGATTTTATTAATTTCACGCTATTCATATGGAATTCGTGGCCCGTATCCAGGGAATGCTTCGCGATGACTGACTGGGTGCTTCTGCCAAATCTTGTGTGGTTCAAATGCTCCTTAAATCTTGTTTCTATGCTTCGGAACGTCTGCCCTTTGTACATCATAGGGCATTGGTTACATTGAGCCTGGTAGATGCCTGATTTTTGTAGTGGTGGGATCTGGTCCTTAGGATTGCCCAGCAGTTGCTTCATTTGACCTGGATTGCTGAAAGCGAGAGAGACATTAAAGAGCTTAAGTATCGAACTTATTCCGCTTATAAGAGCCTTGTTGTAGGGCAAAGGAAATGATTTTCCGGTTATTTATGTTCCTTTTAAAAGTAGTGATTTCTGCTAAGAACTTTTTAAACCTTCTTCTCCTAACTAAATCCAAAATAAGCTTGGACCTATACCCGTTTTTGCTGGCCGTGTTTTGAATAATGGCTATTTCTTTTTTAAATTTGGACGGGCTCAATGGAATATTCAATGCTCTATCTATCATATAGATGAAAGCTGAAAGTTTTTGGTTCCAGGGATGACTGGAATCATTAGGTATGTAGTTTAAACTGTTTGTAGGTTTTCTATACACATCAAATGATAGCGACTCTTTAAACCTAGAAATCTTAATGTCTAAGAACGGAAGGCACTGATTGTTTTCAGTCTCGACCGTGAATTGTACTGACGGAAAGAAACCATTGATGTTTTGGACAAACGAACCAATGTCACATTTGGTGGTATCAAAAATCGTGAATACATCATCTATATACACCTGTACCAAGTGTCTGGAAAGTAGAAATCAGAAGATTTTAAAATGTCCTCAAAATTTTTAAGGAAAATTTCCGCCAAAATATGGCTTAAACAAGATCCCATCGGAGTGCCCCCAACCATTTTATAAACTTTTAATAAAGGTAATAATACTGTTATTTTAAGTAAAGACAATTATTATACCAGAGTTGACAACTTAATTGCAGAAGGTCCTTTTGAAGTTTTCCAGAAATTCTCCTTATCTAAACTAATTACAGAAGTTAAAGAGGTGGTTAAAAACAGTCCTAATCTAATTCCTTCCAACATCGCCAAAGGCTTAATTATTAGTAATCCGGTTGTGCCAAGATTGTACGCCTTGCCCAAGACTCACAAACCTGGCAACAACATGAGACCAATCGTCTCAAACATCGACTCTCCGACGTACCGGGTCTCTAAGTTTGTAGCCCAATTTCTAAAAACTTTGAAATTATCAGAATTCAATAGTTTAGATTTAATTAGTAAAATTAAAAATAAGGTCTTAAAAGAAGGGGAAATATTTGTGTCATTCAACATTATCTCTTTATTCCCCAGTATCCCAATTCCAGAAACCATTAAATTTCTGAAAAAGATTTTGAAGAATCAGATTCCCAAAAATATTAGAAAGGAATGTAAAAATTTAGTTAATTTATGCATTAATAACAACATCTTTACTTACAAAAACAAAGTTTATAAAATGGTTGGGGGCACTCCGATGGGATCTTGTTTAAGCCCTATTTTGGCGGAAATTTTCCTTAAAAATTTTGAGGACATTTTAAAATCTTCTGATTTCTACTTTCCGGACACTTGGTACAGGTATGTAGATGATGTATTCACGATTTTTGATACCACCAAATATGACATTGGTTCGTTTGTCCAACACATCAATGGTTTCTTTCCGTCAGTACAATTCACGGTCGAGACTGAAAACAATCAGTGCCTTCCGTTCTTAGACATTAAGATTTTTAGGTTTAAAGAGTCGCTATCATTTGATGTGTATAGAAAACCTACAAACAGTTTAAACTACATACCTAATGATTCCAGTCATCCCTGGAACCAAAAACTTTCAGCTTTCATCTATATGATAGATAGAGCATTGAATATTCCATTGAGCCCGTCCAAATTTAAAAATGAAATAGCCATTATTCAAAACATGGCCAACAAAAACGGGTATAGGTCCAAGCTTATTTTGGATTTAGTTAGGAGAAGAAGGTTTAAAAAGTTCTTAGCAGAAATCACTACTTTTAAAAGGAACATAAATAACCGGAAAATCATTTCCTTGCCCTACAACAAGGCTCTTATAAGCGGAATAAGTTCTATACTTAAGCCCTTTAATGTCTCTCTCTCTTTCAGCAATCCAGGTCAATCGAAGCAACTGCTGGGCAATCTTAAGGACCAGATCCCACCACTACAAAAATCAGGCATCAACCAGGCTCAATGTAACCAATGCCCTATGATGTACAAAGGGCAGACGTTCCGAAGCATAGAAACAAGATTTAAGGAGCATTTGAACCACACAAGATTTGGCAGAAGCAACCAGTCAGTCATCGCGAAGCATTCCCTGGATACGGGCCACGAATTCCATATGAATAGTGTGAAATTAATAAAATCGGTCAATAAAAAATACTTGTTAGATTCTTACGAAAGCTTAGCTATAAATAAAACGGATAAGCAGTTACTGTTAAATTCGAACAGGGGCCCCATTGGTGAATATAGTTTGATCCAATGGGTGGCCCAGTTACCAAAACGGTAATCACGTTTTCGGGGGGTTTTTTGTTTCTATTGGTTATTGTTCACTATATATACCTTGCTAATTCAATAAATAAGTCAGTTCTCTCAAGAATCTCTTGAGGTACTCCTTGTCTGCTGAAGATGAAAGCAAAGCTTTCGAAAGACGTTTACAGGTTGTATTTTTTTTTTCATTCTTTTTGTTTTATTTCTTGTTTAACGCCTTTTTTAGTTGTGGTTAAAGAGTGTTATGCTTTTAATCTGTTCATTAGTACGATCCACATAAATACTTATTTTATTTTAAAGAGTACTGAAAGTAAATCTTTAAACAATTAATGTATTACATAAAAAGAATGACATTTTAAGATCAAAGAGTTTTTACTTAATAAAAGGAAAAGAATGCCTCGATACATCTTGGAGTATGGGTCTTAAAGAGACTCTGTTAAGGTAAGTTCATACATGTTTTGTATCTTATAATTGAAAGAGAACCACTTAAACTGCTGTTAATGAATAGACATAAAAAAAAATTCATATGCACAAACATCTATGCCAAACTTACATTTACGAGGTGATGCACACGGTCAACCAGGTTAATTTCTTAATGTAAGTCTGTTCCTTATCATTCTGAATGCCCAACCAATGCTTGCCTTGAAATCTGTTTTTGGGATTTCAAAGCTTAAGCCCTTTAAATGCCTTCCTTGTAGAACTTGAATTCCTCAATTTCTCTTTCGGCATTTGGTATCATCTTACATTAATTTTGATGGTATAAAAACATGTGCAGCTTCATAACTGCTTGTTTATTCTGCATGATTTATCACCAATAACTTGAAATTGACATTATAACATCTCAAGCCTTTCACAGCTTGAAATGTGTTTGTGACATTTTTTCCTACATGATCCATACGTAGCTTAAGATTATCTGTAATTTTTTTCTTATGAATTTGTAAGTTTGATTTCCAACACAAAACTGAGATTATGCTGACTGTTAGCACATGTTCAAGTTGAAAAAATTCTCTCAGTATTGTGATGGCTATTGCCTCATGTCACGTGACTCGAATTCCTGAACAAGAAAGCTTAAACCAAGGTGGCCGAATTTGGCATATGTAATTGATGATCTATCCAGCCTGCTACTACCAAGAATGATTTACAGTGTTTTTATAATAAAGAGACAGAGTATCCATTAACCCACTAGATCAGAAAGAAAAGGAAGGTAGCTAGAATGGTATGGAAACACTTTTACATTAAAAATGAACTCGAATACTGTAATACCAAAAAATAATTCCTAATTAAATGTTTCTAATTAATATCAGTTAAGCTCAGGAAGATTCTCTATCGATCAGCGAAAACAGATTTTAAAAATTCTGCTCCTGGTAATACAGAAAGCTATGACATAAGAAGAAAATATTCTTCAAGGCATCTTTAAAGGGCAACTCCACGGTCATATACAACTTTATTTAAATTGAAAGCCTAACCTATTATCCCATTTATAGCTAGTGTTCCATTATTAGAATGGTTGCGACAAGACTTATTTATATCCTACTGCGCATGATTATTGCAGATCTGATTTTTACATATGAATGCCTTCTGATGAGTGTTTGTTATCCTATGGGGCAGAGTTACCCTTAGCACTGCAGATTCAACAATGGAGTATAATAAGTATAATAAAAAAATTGCTTTTCAAATTCTTGTCCCTTGAATTTTTCCTAGATAACATATATGAAATTCATGCATAAATTCCAAAAATTTTAGCCTTCGGCTCAAATGGGTTAATAACATTGTCTCATATTTAAAATTTAATTCGAACCCTAAATGTGTGAAAAAAACCCAAAAATAACGAGCACAACTTGAAATAGGGAGGCATCCATTTAGGGCAAGGCCATTACGTCATTGGTCATAGCCAACTAAAAATACAGGCCCCGGCACGGAATTGTCACGTGTTCTCCGTAGACCTCACTTTCAGTTTATTACTGTTCCCCATACTTTCTCTATGGGGTTTGTGCCTTTCATGGATCGGTGGATACATATTTTTGAAGCTAAGACTGAGTTTATTTTACATACATTTTTTCTTTAAATGCTACTTTTATTATGTTTATGTTTTAATGATTAGATTTTTATGAAATTCATGAAAATATAGTGCGAATTGAAAACTATTTCCATGCCGCAAGTTGACTATGAACGAATGAATGAATTAGATGTACTGTAGTTTTTTTTTTTTTCAGAAATAACATTTTTATTTTTACTGAATTCTAGGAATAAACATAGTTTATTTTAAAGTTATAT
This sequence comes from Rhysida immarginata, assembly GCA_023313115.1. NCBI lineage: Eukaryota > Metazoa > Arthropoda > Chilopoda > Scolopendromorpha > Scolopendridae > Rhysida > Rhysida immarginata. The sequence goes on from JAHWFO010022643.1 coordinate 568,928, forward strand.
TTTCAACAGACCGGTTTAGGCTATGGAGCCATAATATTAGTCTCACAGTTTATATTATCGCTAAGTTTTATAAGACATCTTTTCTATTACAATGAAGTTACAAAGCTTTGATAATGTTATAATATTTACAGTTGTTTTGAGATAATTTCTCTAAATCATCGCCTTTTTGTAAACTCTGCTTATAAGAGTAGTTTTCAATTCCCCTTGCACTTGACAGTGCTATAACTTGATATACAGGGTGTCCAACAAGTCTGGTAACATGGCAGATATCTCAAAGCTGACAGGTAGGTGAGATCTGATGAGTGTGGTTTATAGGTAATAGGGAGGTGGGGAATTTATTGCCACACTCAAATTTGACTTTGACTCCCAAATTTATGGTTATCCATTTGCTAACTCGAAAACTATTAAAGATAGGAAACGAAAACATAGGGCACCACTCTTATTGGGCAGTCATTCAACAAATCGCGAGTGTTCAGTTCACAATTATCGCAATGTCTATACATGATAGCAGCGAATCCGTTTAGGCTTATCTCCTTTCTCTGATACATACAGGTGCTTTTCGTGGTTTTACTTCAGTTAATATTCCAAATCTGTTGGGTTCTGGTAAGATTGGAATAGCATCTGGCTTCAAAAAGTACATTCTTTTCTTAGTGAGCTTAATATGACAAGATGAACAGCAAAACAATCAGTTTCGAAATGAGCAGAGCAGATTCGACTACATGTGGCCGGAAAAAAACTATCTCTTCAAAAAAAAAGTATCCACTTCCTCCTAATTGCTTCACACAAAGGAAATGGATGAAATGATGAATCATTATCACTACCTCTATTCTTACAGCTGAATACTACACAGTACAAAGTATGATAAATATGAAGATGACTATGTTAAAACCATCCAACTCGGTAAGCGAGAAAGGAGTGAACCAATAAAAGCCATTTGACTCAGTCGATGTCACTTCCCAGAAGAAGAATGGGGGGAAAAAAACAAAAAAATACATGTTATTGAGAGGAGTGCAAAAGCACCATTTTTCGCTTTTCAAAGCAGTTTTCCTACTGAAATTCTGGACTAAAATTAAAATTTCAAAAGATATGTTATATTTTTATCAAAGAATGTTATTCGATTATTTTGCATAGAGTTGTCCTTTAAAAATCATGTTGAACAGAAGTAATGAGATTAAATAAGAAAACCACCAATCCACACAAAAAGAGTTTGATGACCCAGATATTGGGGGCTTTAGTGTTGAACAGAAGGTTTGGTTATTAGATCACTCAAATCTTTTCGACTTTTTGATCAAAAGACATTCTTCAAAATCTACAAACCTACTTAATAAAAAAAAAAATGCAGGTTAACATTCCATCTCTATTCAAATCTATTTTAAACCAAACCCTCTAATTATTTGTTGATTTATGTGCACATCCTTCTACGAGGGGCGCTCCGAAAAGTAATGCCTCCCTTTTTTTTCTTCTTTTTAAACTACAAGAGATAAAATTATCAAACACATCCAATCTGATAAGAGTACGGTTTCAGCTCCTAAAAACTATTTTTCCACATAATCACCATCATTAGTTATGCAATTTTTCCAGTGATAAACGAGATCCTGTATGCCATGCTTGCAAAAATCTACATCAGAGGATCTCAGCCACTATTTCACAGTTCATATGACAGCATCATTGCTTGAAAAATATTGATCACAAAGTCCATCTTTCATTGGTCCGAACTGATGATAGTCCAATGGTGCCAAATGTGGACTATATGGTGGGTGTGGTAGAACAGTCTGCCACGACCAGTATTGTGCTGTATGGTCTGGGTATGGGGACTGGCATTATTGTGCCATGGGGAACATTAATCTTTATCTCTAGCCTGACTCTGAAAATTCGTATTTTCAACTTGTTCAAAGTTGCGATGTGTTGGTCTGAATTGATAATTTCTCCATGGTTCATAAAGTCCAAAAGAATAACCGCTCTTCTATCCTAAAAACAGTGCACATCATGTCAATGAATGTCAATCTTTCAGCAATCTTTAATGAATGTCAATGGGTGTAATTTTTTCAGCATGGAGAAATTCAATTACACACCTTTGTTTCAAACGCACATTCGTGATAGCAACCATTTTGTCAAGCTGCCTCACTGCTGCCATGAAATTAAACAGAATAATGAAGAAAGATTCAATGACTAACATTCACATGTGTCATCACAGTACTACAAAATAAAATAAGAGGCATTACTTTTGGAGTGCCCCTCATAATTAATCCTTTATACAAATTTGTTTATCCCTATTCATATGCCTTCTTTTCATCGATTCTTTCTGAAGATACCATAAAATAAACCATTAGGATCTGCACTCTTTACTTTATTCCATAACATCAGAGACAATTTCACCCTACTTTAACTTTTAAATAATTCATTATGACAGATGGATATAACTTTCTAATAAGTATTATTAATGAAATATAAATAATACTTAGAATATGATAAATCAACACGAATTTTAATTATGATACATGTAATTAACCAAAATAAATTATTTTTAATTACATCTTGGTCAGATTTGTTGGCTTCTACATCAGATTTCTCATAGCGGATTAGCCAATTATCGTTACCCCTATCTGAAAAGATAAATAATAGAGTTTATGTATAAATAAACTCAAAATTTCATCCATTTGAAATTCAAATCCTTAAATAAATTTAAAGCAAGTGGTTAAAGATCTTATTAAAGTATTAATTGAATATGAATATGATGATCAGGCCTTGTATTGTTGCTAAAGTAGATAAGTAAAAGATCAGAATCAAAACCAAACAATACAACTGGATAACTATTAACAGCTGACATGTTTTGGAGCTATTGCTTCACTTAACAAAACAATAATGAAATATTGTGGAATGGAACTAACTATAAGTTGAAAATCTCTAATTCATAAGGAGGATATAGAAATACATGTACATACCCAGTATTTCTATATTCTTCTCGTGGATTAGTGGTTTTCGCTTCATAGTCACAACTCCTAGGTTAATTTCTATTTCTTAGAATTCTACAGCCACAGTGAAATACCCAGAAAATAGACTATATTTCATGAATAAACTGCCCTCTGTCAAAGCAAACACTAATTTGAACATTAGCAACAGTTGTTTTTACAATGTTTCCAGTGACAAAAGAAGTAAAGCAGTTGATGCTTATATGTAGTTTCAAAGCATGCATTTTCATTTGAAATTATCATTTAAAAATTATCATATACAAAGTCTGTTCAAAAAAAAAACAGACTTTACCATAGCAAATGAACCACTGCACCAATTGAGCTCTGTAAGTGGCAACCTTTGGTAACAAGATCCACTTTTATCCATTGGTGATCTGCAGCTGCCAAGTGAATTCATGCGTTCACCATTCTGCTAAGAGAAAATGGACTGAGCTGTGGAAAAACAATAGCTGGGTTTTGCACTATGACAATGCACAAAATCACTAGTCTCTGCATAACTTCTTTTTATGCTGATATGAAGCATAAGGAGAAGTTGATACTGATGTACAGTCTAAAAATAAAAATTTGGAGAAAACCCCTTATCGTTTTGTTTATTTTTGAGAGCAACTGAAATTCAACTCATTCTATCGACAACATCTTTCTGAATTTTAACGCTATTTGCTTGGGCATTTTATAAGAGTAGCTCTATCCATTTGGCTAATAAATTATGCAAAAGACATTCTGGTAATGTTTGCACATGCATAGTTAAACACTATTTAGTAAAAATGCTCATATTTCATCAAATATTTAATATTTTTATATTTGGATATCAGGATGTTGTCTTTACTGTAGCTTGTCAAATTTCCTAAAAATGCCATTACATTGGGTTGAAAGCCCTGCATGTTATAAACAAAAAACTTACGAAAACATTTCGACCTATTTAAAGAAACCTTTATATCTCCATGAATATACGTGCTATTCTCATACAAATGAACACTTAAATAAAAGAAGCCTGTTAATCATATGCTACAGCTACAAAGCATTTCAAGCATTATTTTTTTACAGAATGACCCCAAATATTATTTTTATGGTTCACTTCGTTGCTGGTCCCCTATTTGCCTTCAAGACAAGACCTTCGCTGAAATATACATGGGGTAACATGCTCTTTACACCCTATTATCCAATTACTTTTGGGTAGATAGTGTATATTAAATATTAAATAAAACTTTGTTTGAACGGGGGGGCGGGGGGGAGGTTCCCTGGTTTATTAAATGAAACAAACTGATTTTAATACCCAGGAAAGATTTTTTTTTAACTTTTATTTTGCATAATACACGTATTATATACCAAAAATTACAGTAGTAAGGAAATTCTGGACATTTTCCCAGGCCTCTCTTCACATGAGTCCCTTGGACTTGGTTCTATTTACTAAAGCAATTTGGACATTTCATTAGCCTATAGAAGATCACAACTTCATGCATAGGATACCTGAAATGGAGCTTTTTAGGGACAACAGTTGTGTCTTATATGCCATAAAATATAAGTAAAAAGTTTAGACATCACTATAATGAATGCAAACATCATCATAAACATTTTTAATTAGCGTATTTTTCAGAAGTAAGGCTGCAGCAACTGATAAGCCACAGCAGCAAAAATTTAACAAAAATAAAAAATTAGCAATAGGCTGCAGCGATATTGTCCCCCTCCCCCACACAAATAGCATTCTGTAATCTAAAACCAGCTTTCTTATATGCTTCAATCAAAGTAATATGCATTTCAATGGGGAAATATTTTTAATTTCGTACATTTAATATATTCTGCATTTATTTTATTATGAAATATTTTAATAATTACATTTCAAAATTATTTTTTAAATTTAAATAAATTAAATTATATAAATTTTTATATAAACTTTCTCTATGTTCATTGTTAAAGCAATTTGTCATGCTTTCATCCTAATAGCTGTTGTTGATACCGAGTGCCCACCCTCTCGCCAAGTTAAAACCCAGTTTAACAACTCCTTTTCCAAATATGGCCAAAACGCAGCTCTGTATCTTTTTGACTGCTTACATTTTAGCTGAATAGCGATGTCACTCACATCTTTCTCCCAGCGCCGAATACATTTTTCATCGATTCCTAACTGCCTTGCTGCTGCACAACCGATCTCTTTGGCTTTTTCAATTGCTGTTGGTTTAAAAACTGCTGTATAGCTTGCATGTCTCTATGACATTTTGAAATATAAAATAGCAAATTTGAAAAATACTTTAATAGGATGTAAGTTCGTCAATTATAAATCAAAGAATAATTTTTTGCTTTTGATTGCTATAAATTGATTGGGCATTGCTATCATGAATTAACCTATAAAATGCCACCCTCCATAACGTGTGTACATGGAACACGTGGTCAATACTTAACCAACGGAGTGCCAACGAGAAAGCAAAAACTGAAGAGAACTATGAAGTAGGCCTAAAATCATGGGTAGAAGAAACTTTAATTTTTTTTTAACTTTTGGAAAATCTCTGCTAGTTACGCAGCAGTGATACATAAGCCGCATTTTTAATTTTTTGCACTTTTTTACTACATAAGCCACTGCCATACTACTGAAAAATACGGTAATCAAAATACTTAATATGAAAAAGTACAGTATATTAAAAATGTGAAAATAAATAGACAGGTATGAGTCACATAGCATCATAAAATAAGAAAATTCAATTTAGATATGGTGCAATCATTACATGCGAGTTATTTCAAGTCAAGTGAGCCCATTTGAAAATCATCCACAATCCTTCCAACCTAACCTAACATCAAAACACTACCCACATGTCACGTCCATGGTGTGCAACAATTCTACATAATGCCTACCGTAAGTATTCTATTATTATGTGAAACATTTTGACTTGAAAAAGCACCTAAATTTGTGGGATCACATTATACAAGAGGGAAAACTTAGCACTACAATGACTGTCTCTCACACTAACTCTTATAGGTGAACTTTTGACCAATACTCAACGAATGTCCTTAACCAAAAGCACTACATTCGCTAGATATGGTTCAATGTTACTTTTTCTTGGTTCCAACTCATACTACTGCTTGATGGAAGACATTTTGAGTCCATAAAACAAAATTCGCAGGTGGTGGTGAAGGTCATATAAGAAAGTGTCTGTAAGAACTGTTTCTACAACCAGATTATTCATTGGCATCAGTGTATCATATCAAATGGAGCCTATTTTGAAGACAACAAATAAATTTGGATGATTAATCCAATATTTTGGGTTTTATTGAACAATTCCCAGCATTTATTTGACTGAAGGTATATAGATTACCTCCTAACATGGGGGAAAACTTTTAAAATCTGACACAATCATATAGGGTGTTGCAATTTAATTTTCTTTCAGCGAGTGTGTTTAGCAAACCATACAAATATATACGGTTAGTGAGAAACAAGTTTCCCACTTCAGAAACCTCTGGAGTGAGTTCTATTACTCCAAATATGAGAAAATTTGTACTACAGATAAACAAATGATGTACCTTACATTTACTAATAAAAAATTTAAGTACCCAAATTCACTAACAGGTGGCACTATAACATGAATGGTATTTATTTGCATATATTGAACAAATAAAACACCATACGTTTTATAGCACATGCCCATTGTCATTATTCATGGACGAGCTACATTTGTGCCAAATCTGAAGGACCATACTCGGTATCATGTTCTGGATATTCCGACAGACTCACTGTGTTTAGCTGTGTAAAACATGGTTTTGCGATTAGAGCGCATTGTTCAAAATGAATGGGGATATATTAAGAATTTATGTGTGCGCTCCAGCACTACCTATAAATGGCTTTTTGTACTATTCCTTTTTTATTTAATAAATGACAAGTGCACCAGTGAATTATCTGTAGTACAAATTATATCTTATTTGGAGCAGTGGAACACACTCCAAAGCTCTCTGCAGTTGGAAACATTTCTCGCTAACGCTGTACATAAAGGGTGGTCCATAAATCATGAGCAGACTTTCAAACTTCTTAGCTTAAACAGGTTACATGAAATAAATATACTGCTTTGTTTCTGGCTATGAAGTTTTAAAACCCGCTCATTATTTATGAACCATCTTGTATAAGAAAATATTTGATAGTAGAAATGTATCTTTCTACACCTGGTAGATATGCATTTGTCAATGCCTGAAATTTGTAGCCTGAGAGAAGATTTTTTCACCTTACTTGTTAGCATTTTTCATGCTCAACGATCAGATGCTAAGTGATGCATACTTGCCAATAAACTCATATAGGCATTTACCTGTATTTCTAATAATATAATCTAGAATGACAAGTCGCTCGAACTGATATTGGAATTGCGTTAAAGTCGGTTCTTGAAGAGGCTCTGAATCAAACCTTCTTATCCAATAATCGGCATCTTTATAGCCAACAACAAACGTCTGAAATGAGCCTACCTTTAATATAAGAAAACATCAAACCGATTAAGATTTTACTTACATATTAAGAAGACAAATAATTCTAAAAAAAAAAAGGATGATTAGGATTAAGATTTAATTAAGCTTTTTGCAACTTTCATTTAATTCAAATACTAGGAATTCACTATACCATAAAGTAATAATGAAAAATACATACACCAGCCACTGAATTTGAAATCTTTTTATTGATATTGTGTTGGGTCTCCTTGCACATTTTGACTGAGCAAGGATTCCTTAAGATATTTAAGCAGATCTACACTTAAAGCAAGACTAACAAACATTCAGACGACTTGTTTTCAAATTGTTTGACTGGATAGAAGTGAATGACTCTTTTGAATAGCTTTTACTATATATTTCATAGGTTCTCCATAGGATTCAAATTCAGACTTTTGACAGACTGAGAATGCTGGAATATTTTAAGATGCTTTTGGAACCACTCCTGAGCAACTTTTGAATGATTGTCAACTACAAAATATCCAACTCCTGAATAAAAATATAGCATTGCAGAATTTTCTACTATACAAGAGTAAGTCAATAAGTTACAAATTGATGTGGAATACTACATGTTTAAAAGAGGCACCTGAGGCTATCTGTGCTGGATGGTAGTGTTATTTAGGTGACGACTGATGACAATCTGGTCGTGATAAACGATTTTACAGAAGAAAAGCAGCAGTTGTAAGATGGCTTCTCTCCGTACATTATATATGCCTCAAGCAGCACTCTGTTGTTCAATTTTTGTGGGCAATAGGATGTTACCCATCTACTGTGAGAGGTACCTACAATTAGGTGCAGATGTTCTATGAAATGCATGCACATATCAAAAGACGAACACAGAGTCTGCTGGCCAACGGAAAATTACTATATACAGAACATAAACTTTATTAATTTGACTGATTTTGGATTTATTTATTTTTGAGAAAATGCTAGTCTCGTCTGCATTTGGCTACGTCCATGCTAGTGTTAGATATTAAAAATTTAAGTACTGGTATTATTTAAATTCCGTGAAGGTACAGTCGAATCCCGTTATAATGAAGTTCAATGGACCACCGGTTATAACTTCGTTATAACAAAAACTTCGTTAAATTGAGATTGCAAATTAATTTGAGAATAAATGAAAAATAGCTTATTTTAAATTGAGAATATAAATTTTTTAATCTTTTATCCTTAATTATGACAAATACCAATCAATATTAGCGTTTTAAATGTACAGTTAGGATTTTGAAATGATAGAGTGTAACGTAAATGCTTCATCTTTACCGGAAATCATGGTTTAAAAAGGAGGGTGAATTTTTCTTTAAGTCTTTGCCGCTGTAAATAGTAGTCTGCGTGCCTAATATCAGTAAATAAATTGAACATGACAAAGATATTATTTTTTAATGTTCTTGTTTTCAGATATTTAAACTAGTCTAATATAATTAAAATATAAGCGTTAGATAAGATATTGCATTGCAGATAACAATTTTCAATATGGCGTTCCTGGTCACATTGTCACAAATGAAAAGCCCATTACGGGGATAAAATTTCACAATGCATACATATTTTTTAAACTTTTATTGAACAAAACCTTAAAAATTTAATGAACTTTTAATAAGTGACATGAAGTTGTATAATCATGCACTTGTTCTCAGTGTAGCTACTGTATTGTATTGACTCAACACGTGCTAATATTTACACGAGTGTCTTGTTTGCCTACTTCATAATGTTACGTGAATAAAATAGTTCCATTTCACGTAACTAAAACAGCTCCGTTTTAATGCAATTTCTTTAAGATTTTCCTTCAGTTTAATATTAAACATCATAGATTTAGTTAAAATTTTATAGTACTCTATTTACACTTATTAAAATAATTGGATTTTAATATTTCTTTTTTTTTTTGTTTAACAAACTCTTGTGCGATTTTTGATGTTTGTTCCAGGATGCTATCATTTTACTACCGTTTATTAATTTAAATTCCCACAAAGTTTTGATAATAATACAGTACACAGTATTGAAAATAGTGATGAATAAGATGTTCCAAAACAGTATTGTATTTCTTAAAAAATATTTGTTTGAATAGAAACGTGATCTTCAAATCATTTTGTTTATAGGGTGTACTAAAATACTCATGTCTTACTGACAAGAGCAGCTATTTTTAATTTGAGATAAAAAAATTTAATGCTGATTTTTACAGAATCGATTTGTGTCACTTATCTAATGTGCAACTTCCAAATAAAAATTATCTTCTTTACAGTGAAATCTTCATTATAAAGATTTCGTTATAGCGGAATCATAATAACATTAAATGAATAGGATTTTTGCCGGGACCGCAGAAAAACCTCACTATAGTGAAAACTTCGTTACAATGGAATTCGTTATAACGGGATTCGACAGTATAGCAGTCTTTCAAATTTTTCAAGATGGTACATCTAACAATTCAAATGGAAGATCTCACTCAAAGTTGTCTACTACAAAGTATTTAATGTAAATATGGCATGATTTCTTAAAACCTTTTTCTTTTGGCAAAGCTAAGTATTTTTTGTGTAATATGCTTGGGTTTTTCTTCATTTATTAAACTATATTATACACGGCACCATAACAGCATATTCCAAGCATATCTCCTGCATAGTTCGCTTGTTGGGTCTATGAGTGAAGTCACATTCACTTGCCATCTAGTGAGGATATTGACAAACCAAGTCGCATAAGCAATCCTTGTTATTTTATTCTTCTTCAGAAAATGCAAATAAAAACTGCAGTTAACATGCCCTAATGGTGGATATTGGTATAATCATGAGCATGCTTTGAGTGCAACTAGTCTATCATATAATCCATTCCACATTTTTTGTTTAGATGCTAACATTTATGACTTCTTGAAAATTGAAAATTTAAACTATCCAATAAAGAAACGTCATCATTTCATTCATTATGATTAGTGATGCCCAAACAGAGACTGTCTAGATTGGCCACTACTGTGATGGTACAGAGGTCATATTGTGACACTCCATGTCAGTTTGGGTCTGTCATGCCTGGCAGAGGGCATATGTTGTTTGTGTGGGGGGAGGGTGTTGTCTTGGTCTTGTTTGAGTTGTGTTTGTGTGCAGGTTTGTTGCGTAGTGTTGTGAATGTTGTGTGTTGAGTATTGTGCGTTGTGTTTTTGTAGGCGCGAGTAAGTGCGTGCGTGTGTGAAAAATGCATGGACGTGCGTTTTATGAGGTTATGTTTATTAGAAATTGAGTAGCATTATGTTTTCTTTAGTTCATGATTATTTGTGATTTGATGCGCGGAAGCACATTGTCGTGTTGTCCGAGGTTTGCATGTGAGGGAAGAGCTAAACCGTTTTGGCATTGTTTTTGAATATTTTACTTTTATTTTCCTGGTGCAGGGTGTTGAGCCTTTATTTTGTTATTAGTATTAACTTAATTATGAGTGTATTATTGTTGCTATCTGAAGCTTTTTCTTTCCTTTGAGCGACAGCGCTCACACATTGTTTGATCAGTCATTTTTTCTCGAAGTATTATTCACTGAGTAAACGATGACTGCTTGTTCGGTCATTGTTGATGACGTTATTTGTTCTGTTTGCAAATTTCTGATGGTATTTAATTTTGTTAATGTTTTTTTTTTGGATAAAAAGTCTTGAAGGAAGAGGATGTGCGATGTTTGTCGGCATCGCTGCTCGAATGTTGGCAAGTGAGGTGCCGTAATTCGAAAAGGGGTGTGGAAACGCCACTGGTGCTCAGTCCGAACATTGGGGGAGAGAAGTGCCAGTTTGTCAGGGGTATGAGTTGCTGCCTTTGTGCACCTGTATGCCTAGACGAGTAGAGCTTAGTAATTCGTGCCGAGTTCCCACCTCATGTAGTGCTGGGATGTAGGGGTTCCTGTGTTTCCCCCCTTGTCTAAATTAAAAGGAACACTTGACGCGTTCATGCGTCTTTTGTGTGGAATAGTTGGTGCCCCAGCCTATCGTGAGCGATGTCCATTCATGGATACAGTGTTTTCCTTTCAAACATCAACGTTTTGTAGTGGACTCAAAGCTGTCACTGGCGTGGCTGTAGGCTTGTAACCAGAAGGCCCAAGAAAACCCCTATTATAGGATAGCACCCGCCTGTCTTGTTCTAAAGAAAGTATAGTGAGCCAGGTCTTTCTATTGCAAATGTAGAATAGTTCTGCGCTAGAGGAGCCCCTCCGGTTGCATAGTAGTTAAGTTTGCAGAATCTCATTGAGCGTTTTGTCAGTTTTAAAATTAGCTTTACACCTGCACCAGTTGTAAATGACATTGTATTTTCAAATCTTATGAACTAATTAAATGTAAATTCTTTTGAAAGGAAAAGAGCGTGTGTTTTTCTGTTTTTTTCTTTTTTTAGAAACAATAAGTGTCCCTCAAGACTATTCCCGAGCTTCTGATGACCCCCAGCCCGAGGTTACTTTAGAAACTAATCTAAACTTGATTGCCATTTTCATCATAATATGGCAATGCTCGTCATCATATAGGGGTTGAAAATTATATATTTTATCCAAAGTGTATACAAGGAATTTAAAAATACTCTCCAAATGCATTAAGGCATTTATCCCACTGTGTAACAAGGCATGTAATTCCTTTATGGAAGAAGTCTTTCGGTTGCGTGTGGAACCATTCCAAAACCTCTTCTTTCACTCCATCGTCTGACTGAAACCTGCGGCCTTTCAAATGTTTCTTGAGATCCCCAAACACATGAAAGTCACACGGGGATAAGTCAGGGATGTAACGTGGATGCTGCATTGCTTCCCAGTTGAACTTTTTGATGAGGTCTACCGTTGCTTTTGATGTGTGAGGACGCGTGTTCTCGTGAAGAAGAAGCACTCCTTCTGTAAGAAGTCCAGGACGCTTGCATTTGATGGCTGCACACAGTGCCTTCAATGTTTCCCCATATCGTGCTGTGTTGACTGTGGTGCCTTTTCCAAGAAAGTCCGGTAAAATCAGGCCTTTGCGATCAAAAAACACAGTCAACATCACCTTCCCCATGCGGTTTGCGATTGCTTTTGATTTTTTTGGGGGTGGTGACCCATAATACTTCCATTGACGACTTTTACGTTTGCTTTCGGGTTGGAAATGAAAGCACCAAGTTTCATCCACTGTAATGATTCTGTCAAGAAAACTCTCTCCTTCCTGTTCATAGCGAGTCAAATGCTGCAGGGACATGGCCATTCGAACTCCAAGTTGTTCTGATGTCAAATGATGCGGGGCCCATTGTGCACAGATTTTTCTGTAGTGCAGATGGTTCCTGATAATGGAGTGAACAGTTCCACGACTAAGGCCAGTTTTAGCAACCACGACATCGATTGTCACTCTTCTGTTTTCCTTTAAGACAGCATCAATTTTGGCTTTGGAATCATCCGTGATGGCGTGGTTTGTTGATCATCTTGCAATGATGACAGTCCCTCCGAAAACCTCTTGCTCCATGCCCAAACATGAGTGAAGGTTAGGCAGTCATTTCCATAGATGTTCTGCATACGACAATGAATTTCAGAAACTGAAACTCCTTTACATGACAAAAAACGAATTACTGCTCTCTGTTCCTATTTCGTTGACTCCATTTTGTTGTTTGGACGAAGCGATCACTTGCAGAGCTTTGAAGCGCGAGCTATCGTTCTTTCTCACGTGATGCAACACTTGCAACCTATTGTTCAATTTACACGTGGGGTTTCGCAATTGTTGAAAACAAAAATCTTACGATCCTACAAGTCATCTATTTTTTTATCACACAAATTTTCCTTTTCATTTGTACGACCCTTATTTAATTTACATTAACATGCCATGAGTGATCGTTGAATTAATTTGCATCAAGGTTTATAATTTAGTGGTTAGTGTGTGTAGTTTGCATTCTATATATTTCTTATGTTGATAATCAGATTTTACCTTAGGTGGAAGACCAATTCTGTGAAAATGTCTTCCAATATTTGGGAATCTTCCAGAGACATTTTTCTTTGCCCTGGCTTTAGCCCTATCTAATGCTAAATAATTAAATGTTTCACTGGCTAATTTCACTACCTGTATGAAATTAAAAAAAATAATACTTAAATGATTAAAATCAGTATATCTGCCAAATCTGTCACAAAAAAAGAAAAAACAATCTTAAAAATATTTAAGTAGTATTAATTAAAAAGCCATCAGCTAACAGTCAAGACAAGACGTGGCTACTATTGGAGTACATCTGTTAAGAACTAAAATGTAGAACAGATCGTCCTTACTTTTTATAATTAAGCCGTTGTATTGTACCTTGGTCTTGGGAACTACATTTAGTTGAAGTTTGATATCAACTAAACTGGCTCCAGCTTCTGACAAGTAGCCTTGGTTGGGGACAAGGCAAGTCCTTCCAAAGCAACACGGACAACACAGTTTATGCATCCATTTGGTCCATTTGGGATTTAATCGTCCATATGGTTCTTCGTCTTTGGGTTTAAAGACACCAATGATTTTCTGGTTGTATAAGAAAAAAAAAAAAAAAAAAAAAAGCATCTTCTTAATTTTAAAATATTACATCTTGCTTATCTGATCTAATCATTTTTTAAGCTTACTTAGGAATCTAAGAATTTAACCCTTTAAAAAATGAACACCAGAAGGGATGATGCCACATAGCTGAGATTTAGAGTCTTGCAGATGAAACAACACAGTGATCATAAGCACAACCTCGTATCATACGGTTTATTGAATTTCTTTACACCCTTGCTGCGATGCAAACCTGAACTCTGGCATGCATTCGATCATACAGATGATGAATGCCATCTTGAGAAATGTCATTCCATGTTCTTTCCACTGTAGGCACCACTAGGCAAAAGTCGTTGATGGTTACGGATGACACATCATCTGATCCAACCCCACACATGCTCAATTGGAAAAAGATCTGGTGGGCATACTGGCCAGGAAAGTTGAAGGACATGTTACAGAGTATGCCGAGTTAAGGACATGTGTTTAAGTGTTGTTTTTCTGGAACAGCACGCCTCCCATTTCATCCAAAAAAGGGACCAGGATGGGCTGATGATGTTCTGGATGTAGAATGAGCATTTAATGTTTCCTCCTTAAATACCAGACATAAGCGACTGCTGGAAGACAACAGTATCCAACACCAGGATCCATTCCAGGGATGGTCCAGTATGTTCAAGATGTATACACATTGGAATGTGCCTCTTCGATGGACACATATAATAGCTATTCTTTTTTCAACCTCTAATCACTGAATGACGAACCGAGCAGTAGGAGGCAAATCTGCGCACTGCACAGCTCTCCTACCATAACATCTATCACTCCCAAGTCCAACACATCAGTTGAGCTGAACTGCAGGCCCCTTAATATGGCCAGCTTGAGTGATTCTCCCGCTAGGGGCGAACTACAAAGCAACATTCGTTTTCTACAGGCAGAAGGGAATAGCGCAACAGAAATTCATCGCCGAATGAGCCGTGTATATGATGCAACAAATGAGTGACGGTGTTGTGCGAGAATGGTGGGTGGAGAAGGATGCAAGTTTTTAGCTAGTGAAGACGTTCAGAGAGTTGACCAAGTGGTTATACAGGGTAATTCAAAATGGTACAAAAAGAAAACATACTACTGCGATAATGAATTTATTTCACAAAAACCAAAATAACAAGTACGACAACCAGAGGGCACTGGTCCACCCCTACTGAGTGGAGTAATTTTTGATCTGCTACAGCAGCCCTTTGGATTTGCTGATCCTCACGTTCATCCAAAACCATGTCTGTGGGTGATAATCAGCACCTCTTCCCAAAGTCTCTAATAGCCATGCACTGCAGACACATCCGTCCAACTCTGCACAATTTGGTAGAAAGTCCATCCTGCCTTCAGAAGGCCCACTATGCGATCCTACTCAAATCTCTTGTTACGACTTGAGAGTATACTAGAAGCAAAAATGTATACTGTAGAATGGATAGGCTTCCATAAATTTGTCTAAATTACTAAATTTGAGGGCAAAAGAATTTTAAAATATATGACAACGATTTATCTTTTATAGAAAACGATGGGAAGATTTATTTTCGTCAGATTTGTTTTTTGTTTTTTTTCGGATATAGATGTCCTGACATATATGAAGAAATACTATTTGAACTGCTGGATGCACAAATTTCCTTTTCCTTGCAATAAATATAAAATTGAAATTACAGAATTTCATTATTATTTAATATTAAGATTTAGGTAGTTTTGTAAACAAGTGAATTTCAATAAGAAAAATAAAGGAAAGTTTTCAAATCTTTTTGTGCACTGTTATACATATACGTGTATATGAAAGATCCATGGTTTGAGATCAACAATGAAAGGACACAGATTTCTCGATGTTCCAAATATTCAAACTGCTTCAAGCAGTACCAAAAGAGGATTTTTCACATGCCATGCAACAGCTGTACGAATGATGTATTCTGTTCTCTATCTTATGTTATTCACATTTAATATTTGCTTATTTTGTGAACAAGAATTTTTATACAGTAAAATTCATGAAACTGTTTTTTTTTGTTTTTTTGGGTTTTTTTTTCCTTTTTGTTTTGTTTTAAATACATGGTGTCCCAACGGTGCACGTCCAAAATGAAAAAGAGTAGAGAACCTCAATACCTATGAGAATCACCCCCATGTATATTATCCAAAATGTTACCATTATGGAGATATTAACGATTTTGTGATTTTTGTGCGTAACGCCTATCCTATTCCGTTAAAATATGTGTTTTTGGGAATGTATGACGCCCTGTCTAATAGAGACTACTAAATTCTATGTCATTATTTACAAACTTTTAACTTTTTCAAAAAACAATAAATTGTTTATTTTAGTTTTTAGATAAATAACACATTTTGTACGTTTTATCTATGTTATAATGACCCAAAGCAAGTACTTAACGAGTTAATAATAAAAAACTTTTCGGGAGTTGGCAAAAAATTGTACAACCACCAGAAAAAATGAAAAGGGAAAGAAATGTGGATAAAAGTAATAAGATAAAATAAATAAAAGACTCTTTGACCACAACAAAAATACAAAAGGAAAAATGTAACCTTGTCCTGTAAGCGCTTTTCGAGGGCGAAGCTCTCATCATTCAGCAGGTAAAACAGGGAGTAACCAGGAGAAAACCCGAAGATACTGAATTTAACATAAACAGGGCGGGTATTTATAGAGAAAAGCGGCCAATAATAAAAAAGAACAGACGCACTTCAACTGAAAAATTCAATGATTGGTTAGGTTGACCCACCATTGAATCAGCTGAGAGAAGCTGATTGGCCCTTTATCTGAATTAAGTGACTTATTGCTGTTTGTAGATTGAATCGCCATACTCGAAAGGCATCCAGGAATTGTTTCTTATTTATTGACTTTAAAAGTTTAACATGTTCGAAGGAAATGCTGTGTCCTGTGTCCAGTGAGTACTTGGCGACGGCAGACAGGTGGCCTCTGCCGAATTTCCTGTGGCGCAGATGCTCTCTAAACCGGGTCAAAACGTCGTGAGGAGTCTGTCCTTGATAAACCTTCGGGCATTGAGGGCATTTAACTTCATAAATCCCTGACTTTTGGAGAGGGGGAACCTTGTCTTTGGGGTTGCCTAATAAAAACCTTGCTTGATTTGGGTTGCTGAAACAAAGATATTATGAGCTTTGAAAAGTGTACTGAGACCTTTGACAAGCTGTCGGTTGTATGATACGGAGATAATCATTTGATTGTGTTTAGTTTTTTGAAGTGTAGTAATGTCCCTGATAAGCACAATAACTTTTCTTTTCCTAAGAAGGTTTGTCACAGTAATGGGATCATAGCCATTCCCCGTAGCAATTTTCTTAATCATGGAGATTTCTTTCTTGAAGGCAATATTACTTAAGGCAAGATTTAAGGCGCGGTCTAGCATTGACGTAAACGCTGATATCTTCTGACTCCATGGGTGGCTGGAATCAGACGGGATAAAATTCAATTTATTAGAAGGTTTGCGGTATACATCGAAGGATAGAGAACCCTTATTCCGCAAAACTAAAATATCCAGAAACGGTAGCTTATCATCAACTTCTTTTTCGTAGGTGAATTGAACAGTGGGGAAGAAATTATTAACATACTCAACAAACTTATCAATACTGCAAGCCCTGGTATCGAAGATGGCAAATATGTCGTTCACATAACGGTACCAAACATCGGGAAAGTAATGGCTCGAATTCTTGAGGATGCTTTCGAAGGACTTTAGGAAAATGTCCGCAAGAATTGGGCTAAGACAGGACCCCATAGGAGTCCCATTATTCATTTTGTAAAATTTTTCTTTATACAAAAAAATATTATTGTTAACACACAATTTGGTTAAACTAAGATATTCATTCCTTTTAACTTCTGGAACATTTTTGGCCAAAATCTTTTTTTAGAAATTCAAGAGTCTCAGGGATGGGGACGCTAGGAAAGAGCGAAACCACATCAAAAGACACCAGAATTTCCCCGGGTTTGACCATCCTATTGCTAAGTTTTTTATTTAGTTCCACACTATTCTTAATGGAATTATCAAATTCTGAAACCTTAAGGGTCTTGAGGAAGTTTGCAAGAAACTTAGAAAGCGGGTATAAAGGTGAATCAATGTTGGAGACTATGGGTCTCATTTTTCCCCCTGGTTTGTGAATTTTTGGCAGGGCGTACAGTTTGGGTAAAGTAGGATTGCGGATGATTAAAGATGGTAATAAGTTGTCAGGGATAGTGTTGGGGCAACTTTTGATGGTCGTTTTAGTGTCCGTAATAAGATCGGGGAGAGGATCTTTTATTAAAGACTCAAAGGGGCCTTCGGCTATGATATTATCAACCCTTCTAAAATATTCTTCTTTTTCTAAGATGACTGTACTATTAGTCTTATCGCTTTTTAAATAGAAGCAATCCTTGTTCTTAAGGGATTTGACAATTTTAGAATATTGTTTATCAGCAGTAGAAGTAATATAATTGTCATAATTGCTAGAGACGACTTTTTTCCATTGTTCTCTGATAACCATTTTGTTGGGTTTTGGCAAGTACTTAATCCCGCCCTTTATTTCACCCACTAGACCATGGACGTCATTGAATTTTTTGTTGAACGCGAATTTTAAACCTTTGGATAAAAATTCTATTTCTGCATCGTTGAACTGCATGTTAGTTTGATTAATTACGTTGTCTTTACGGGGTCTCACGGAATTTTTGTGGGCAGAGTTTGATTTTCGAGAATAAGCTTAAATTTATCTAATAATTTTTTGCTTTTTTGCTCAATTTTACGCTGATTAACCCAATTCATATTCAACAAAAAATCGTCCCAGTCCTTTTTCTTCATGCCATTGCTTATTTTTAAGTGAAGAGAATAAGCCTGGGCCTGAGTAATCGCTAAGTTATAGTTTAGGAAACCTATTTCCATACACAGCCTTTTAATTTTAACCATAGGGAGAATACTACTTAAATGGGGGTCTTTTGAATTTTTAAAGCCAATGCTATTAATAAAATTAGGGAAAACTTTCTGTGCTTTACAACAATTAAGAAAACAAATATCAGATTTAAGTGACTTAATTCTGTAGTTTAACCTAAAAAACCGATTACAATCGCTATTCCCCAAAGAAGCCTGAGTAGCCATACATAAAAAACTTTTCGGGAGTTGGCAAAAAATTGTACAACCACCAGAAAAAATGTAATAAGATAAAATAAATAAAAGACTCTTTGACCACAACAAAAATACAAAAGGAAAAATACGACCTTGTCCTGTAAGCGCTTTTCGAGGGCGAAGCTCTCATCATTCAGCAGGTAAAACAGGGAGTAACCAGGAGAAAACCTGAAGATACTGAATTTAACATAAACAGAGCGGGTATTTATAGAGAAAAGCGGCCAATAATAAAAAAGAACAGACACACTTCAACTGAAAAATTCAATGATTGGTTAGGTTGACCCACCATTGAATCAGCTGAGAGTCGCTGATTGGCCCTTTATCCGAATTAAGTGACTTATTGATGTTTGTAGATTGAGTCGTCATACTCTCAAAGGCATTGTTAGTATTGTTTGGGTGAGTTAATAATATTTCACCAAAGCCCAGATAATAATTTTGGTAAACGTGGCTCCGAAAATATGTCAAAATAGTATTTTCAAAATAACTGACCTTTAAATTGATATCAGATCAATTCCAAAAATATTTTTTTTAAATAATTATAAATTTTAAAAACTGTAAATAATCATCAGAGTTGTTTTAAAAATCTTTTTTAAAATTGTTATCAAAAATGCTCATTGCCCATTTAAAAATTTACAATTTTAAGAAAGTTTTTTTTTTTTTTTAAATATTATGATGGTTATTTATAATTTTTTAAATTGATTATTTTTGGAAGTGATTTAAAATTTTGATTTATAAATAAATTTATAAGTTTTGACAATGGAGTTGTTCATACTTTTTAATTTAGATTTTTGAAGTTGATGAATTTTTATAAAATTTAATAAATTTCAATTCATATTTGCATCCTCAAGCCATTCATCTTTAACCACAATCATTTCGTAAACATGGTTTCGAAAATATGTAAGCTGCTAAAAGGAAGCTAGATTATACAGCAATTTTCTCATACATTTTACGGTCCATCTTATATGTAATAAAGCAAGAAACACATACAATGTAGTTCAAATGTAGCTTTTAGAACACAGGTAGCACTCTAGACATGCAGCATTTCTCACTGGTTGAAGTAGCGAACTACCTACATTTAATCATGGCCAACTTAATCATCAGGGTCTGTTCGTTTCAGCTTTTTCCATAATAATCGATTCTAGAGAAGTGGAACCGACACAGCACCATTTTTTAACAAAGGAAAAAGCTGAAATGAACAGGCCTTGAAGATAAAGTAAGCCATGTTTTAAGTAATATGCTTTCGGATGCCATTTCCTCACCACCTAATCTTACACCATGTCACTACTCGATGAGCTACGCCCCCTCTGTCAAAGACCTTAGCAGTGTATGGGATCCCAACATGATGTCCACCTGCCTGCCCACACAATCATGGTCATGTTCATTGATGTTAGCGAGTATGACCCACGCTCTTTCCAGATGTGAACACATCAAGAATCAGAGTCCAGGCTGTACTGGGACTCATCCAAGAACATGACCTGACTCCACTGTTCTTGTTTTCATGCTGTATGTTCAGTGCACCAAGCCAACAGTTCCCTACAATGTCCCTGGGTAATGGGATGCATCTCATTGGTCATCGAGCATAAGGTCAACTGCGTGGAGTCTCCTGTACAAAGTTTGCCTGAAAACATTAACCCCAGTAGCTGCTGACCGCTCTCTGACAATGTCTCTGGCTGTGCTTTGCCTGTTCCTTTGGGCAGACAGAGTAAGGTATCAGTCTTGTTTGGGCATTATGATCTTTGGATGGCCCTGAATAAAGTGTCTGCAAGTGTTTCCATCCTATCGGAACCATATATATAGTCTTGAAACGACACTAGCTGACACGTTCAGTGACTGAGACACTTAAACCTGGGTTCCAGTTGTCCAATTATTTGTCCACTCATTTCACATGTTCAGTGCCGGAAGGGGAGGGGGGGCGTGGCCTGGTGGGCTTTCACTGAAACATAACTTCAGTGAAGTTAAGCAACATCAGGCACGGCTAGTCACTGGATGGGCGACTCATCAGTGACCATCATACAGCAGTTGTTAATCCAGAGGCCCAATTCGTCAGTCTCAGGCCATACAGGCTCTGGATGGTATGGGCGTACTGGGATTACAATATGAATTCTAAAATAAGAAAAGGACACAGCCATTAGCAACAACTATCTAGTGCTCAACTGCCGATGAAAGTTAAACGTTCTTTATGTCACATGCACTATGGCCTATGTCGCAAGGTCAATGAGGTTAAGTGTGTTCTGTCTCCAGTAGTGCTGCCACCTGTGTATTTAATGATGGAATGGTATTTCCAGGACCCACAGAATGGCCTTACCAAGTTTATTCTGCAAATCCCTTTATTTATGGACACCAGTGTAGATGGGAGAAAAAAAAAAAGTTCTTTACGTAACAGCTATGTTATAAAACCAGAGCAATAAACTAACAATTATGTATTATAATTCATAAAATTGTTCTACAGGAAATTTAAACTCAAGCTTAGGGTCAATGATTATAAAAATAATCAGAAATATACAGGGTGGAACAAGTCTTTTCCTCCTCTCCTATCTATACAGAAAATGAAATAGCAGGTGAGCTATCTATTAGTGGCCTTCCCATGAACTGATTATGCAAAATTAGGTCATGTACAAAATTTATCTCAAACCAAACAGTTAAGGACCAATTTCTAATTACAAACTTGTTCCACGTTCAATTATGAACACGGAAAAATAAACGCATCATAACTGGATGAATAGATTACTTAAAAGTGAAACAAGCATTTCTAGATGCAAAGAATTGACATTTATGTTTCAAATGTAAGTAACAAAATTGAAAATACAGAAGCTTACTCAGCAAACAAAAACTAATTAAGGATGTGCTCAAAATGTATTCCACAGTTGATCATGATGTTCGATAGGTTTTCTAACACCCTATAGAGTGGATGGGCATGTGACCTGTTTTGTTTGTAGAAATGTTTCAGTTTTGAGTGAGCTAATCATTTCATTATAATGTGTTTGTCTGTTTTTGTTGTGTTAATAATTGAAGTTTGTAATTGGAAATTGACCCTTATCTGTTACAGTTTGAGAAATTTTATATAGGACCTAATTTGCAAAATAAGGTCATTGGAAGGCCACCAACACGTATCCCACACAGGAATTCCTATTTGTAGACTGCAACAGTTTTGGGATATCTCCATTTTCTACACAGGTAGGAGGAAAGGGGGGGGGGGGGAGGAGAAAGAAATAATCAAGGTTAGAAATTCATAAAAAATGTTGCTATTGAGGCTGAAAGATAGCTTCCATATACAGTGCTCTCTCTCTGCATAACGGCCACTCCATATAATGAAGTTTTTTTTCCAGAAAATAAAAACTGCAGACTTATATGTAGGTATAAAGCTGCCCGGTATGTAGAGGAAGCACTATACTAATACATTCTGTACAACTGGTTTGAGTAAACACCACCATTTTCAAATGATATTGTTCATTTAAAAAAAAATATCATTAAATTAAAAAGATAGGTTCAAAAAGTGATACGGTAAACAAGAGTTTATTTGCCTAACACATTTCGATTATCATCATCTTCGGAAGCTATACTGCTACAAAATTGGACTGGGAAACCATGTTCCTTTTATATTAATAGTGATGGCGGGCCTAATAGAGCGCTTCTCAAACGCAGCGACCTATTGGGGAACTCTTCTGCCCTTTTTGTTCATTTTTTATCAAGTATTCCATGATGCCGTCCCTCTCTAACGATGTTTGTCCGTTGAGGAGGACAACGTCACTTTGGTGATAATGCCTTCTGATTTCCATTTCTTCTTTTATCAATATTTTCCCTCTGTCGCATCCCTTCTATAGGACTCCATGCAATTTTCTATGTCCATCATAAGATACCCAGCATTTATGAGATGATCTACATAGGCCGACTTCCCGTCTCCATTGAACCAGGCCCTTTGATGTTCTTTGAACCTTTCACGGAATGGTCTAACCGTCGAACCCACATAAACCGCCTCACAATCTGTACACTCCAGCCTGTTATGCGATGCCCGGATTGTGAGACGTTTTACGTTGGTTTGACGGTTAGACCATTCCATGAAAGGTTTAAAGAACATCGAAGGGCCTGGATCAATGGAGACGGGAAGTCGGCCTATGCAGATCACCTCATAAATGCTGGGTATCGTATGATGGACATAGAAATGCATGGAAGTCCTATGGAAGGGATGCGACAGAGGGAAAATATTGATAAAAGAAGAAATGGAAATCACAAGGCATTATCACCGAAGTGACATCGTCCTCCTCAATGGACAAACATCGATCGAGAGGGACAACATCTTTGAATACTTGATAAAAATGGAAGATGAACAAAAGGGCAGAAGAGTTACACAATAAAATATTTTTACTTTAAATATAATCGGTGCAAGGAGTTACACACGTTTTTCAAATATTTTAAAACTTGCGATATACACAATGTGAAGTACAATAAAAAAAGAAAAAAAAAAAAGCGAGAATAATCTTTTTATTAAGATTTAAAATAAAACAAACTTCCGGAATATTACTATACAAAAATGTATTTAAGCATATCAGTAACCGCTTAAATATATATTTTTTTGTATAGTACATTCCAAAAATATAGCTTTATTTATTTTAAATCATAAAAAAAATAAGAGATCGGCTTTTATTAGTTTCGAATATGCTATCTAAACCAGTAAACGATCGCCTTTCTTCAAAAGGCACTATGCGATGGCTTGCCACTATGATTTATTTCTTTAAACATACATGAAAAAATTATTCGTAATACACTTTTACGTATTATTTATACAAAATTCGTACGTAAATACCTGTCACATTTCATGTGTGAGGGTTTGTTTTTCGTTTAATCATTAAGCTCGAAACCAGTGTATCAAAGTAACATGGCCAATCGCATCCCCACTAAATAAGAAAATTATAAATTTTTCCTTCAAAATAAAAATATTTTCTTCCCGAACTTTTAAGTTTACAAGCATATTAAACATTTTTTTTGTAAGCTCTTAGTAAAGAATGAGAATGTAAGCCGAGGAAATGGCTTTAGTCTCTCGAACTTTCGGCCGAAACAATGTTCGTCACTTCTAAAAAAATCCGCAACATTCGTGTCGATCTTCGGCAAATTCTCAGATTGTGGTTTTTGATATCCTGAGTCGGTCCTGGTAATTTTCTGTTAAGTAAAAAAAGAAAAACTACGACAAAAGGAAAGCGACGATGTGAAATATGAATCTTATTCAATAAACGGTAGCATGAAGTACAGGATAGCAGGTGGATCATGACGTCAAATCAAGGAAAACCAATCAGAAATCGTTTTCAAATGGGGTGTGGTTTCGCATTTTTAAAATCAAATTTAATAAATTTTGAAAAGTTATTAGCATTTTTGACCACGATTTTCATGTTCAGCGTGTCCAAATCTATAAAAAAACAATTGTTATTTATTAAAAAAAAATTCCATGCATGTTCCCCATTTCAAGGGAGATTGTGATGAACAATACTCTTACTTGAATGCTCTAATTACTTTAAACCAAGTTAAACTTAGTCATCTGCAAAAAGGATCTAAACATGCAGGCTATGTTTGATTTTTTTACAAAATGAAATTTTCCTACCATGGAATTTGAGGCTTGGATAGCTATTGATGAAAACATCGTAAATCATACATAACTTTATTTAAAATGAAAGATGAAGGTATCAATAATCACTTAGCATATAAAAATTTCCGATTCAAACTCAAAAATCAATAAGTATACGAACTACATCTATTTCATTTACCACAGGATTTTGGTTCCAAAAAACCACCATGATAAGCAAAACTGTGATAAATGAATAATAGAACCTATGGGAAAAACAGGGTTTCATCCAAAGACCCCCAAAGCTTCCTTCTAACATATGTTACCACTAAATAAATTTAAATACACGTAATAATATTTAATTTTAATTAATTGTTACATATGTCTATGTTATCACTTTCAGGATATTTCTCTATTATCCTCTATCCGAAACGTCAGTTGTTTCAGGGTCTTACCACCCTCTGTTCTATTTTTATTATTTATTATAAAATATATTTAATATATTAATAATTTAATGTGTCAGTAAAATTTTATACATAATACATACACTGAATGACCAATTTATTAGAGACACCCCGCTAATAGAGTGTTGCGCCTCCTTTAGCGGTGAGAACTGCATGAATACGTGCTGGCATGGATTCAACAAGGTGCTGAAACAGTTGTGGAGGAATTGTAGCCCAGGCTGACATCACAGCATCCTGTAATTGGTGCAGGTTGGACGGTAGTGTGGGAAAGCGTCGGATGGTTCTCTCCACTTTAACCCATAAATGCTCGATCGGGTTGAGATCGGGCGATCGAGTTGGCCACTGAAGGAGGTGGAATTCCGTGTCATGTTCCTCGAACCAGTCCAAGACCATTCGAGCACAGCGACAGGGAGCATTGTCCTGCTGTAACTATCCATCACCACCAGGGTGCACCTGATGATGAACGGGTGCACCTGATCGACAACAAAGTTCAGTTAGTGTGTCGCATTCAGGGATGTGTCTACGGATATCAGAGGACCCAGTGTGTCCCAAGACACCCCAGACAAGCACTCCTCCTCCACCCGCCTGTACGGTTGTCTGCTGACAGGATGGGTCCATGGTCTCGTACTGTCTGCACCAGATGCGCAGTCTGCCGTCTGCATGATGACGTAGGAACCGCGATTCGTCGGACCAGACGACCTTCTTCCACTCATCCAGTGCTGATGCCTGTGTGCCCATAGCAGGCGCGCTTTCCTATTTTGCGGTGACAGCGATAGAACCCATACAGGCCACCTGTTGTTAAATCCAGCTCGGTGCAAGGTGTGCCATACCGTGTGCTCCGCAATTTGTTGGGCTGTTGCAATCCTGTTGCTGTGGATGATTCATCCACGGCCCCGTTTCGTCCGGAGTTGTATTTGTTGGAGGTTGTTTTTTGGCGTAACTGCCATTCACGAAATACCCTTGACACTGTTGCATGGGAAAACCCGAGGAGGTTCGCAATTTGCGAAATGCTCAACTGCGCCCATCGAGCTTCAACGATCATGCCTCGTGCAAAGTCGGTCAAATCCATATTCAGTCCACTTCTGCTGCTGACTGCAACTTGTGATCTAATGCATCCCTTTTATACACCGTTTCGGCCTGTTCCATCGTTTGTGTGTCACTGGGAGGCCGATCCGTTTTCCGTAAGAGGTGTCTCTAATAAATTGGTCGTTCAGTGTATATGAAATAATCAATAAATGATAAAAATCACTGAAAAGTACACAGTGACGTAGCGAGAGTAAATGACGCCCGGTATGGTATTCATCATTTCACCCAGTGTTATCATATTTTGCACCCCCCCCCCAGGATGGATATCAGGACTGTCGCCCGAGGCATCAGCTTCTCCCCTCCACCAAGTCATTACTCCACTGAAAATACATACTATAACACTTTCAGGCTTGCATAACCAGGTCCTGTTCACCGGGCTTAGCTTCAGGAGCGTCTGACTTCCTTCTGTCAAATTCAAACAAAACTAAGTGTGCTGCCATGTCTTGCAGGTCACTGTTACTATCACGACTGTTTGACGACCCGTAATAACATGGATCAATCTGCAAAAAGCATTACATGGGTTACAATCAAGGGTACCGTGATAACCTGGATCAGTGATAAATGATGTCATGACAAACGAGGATACATGTACTGTCATTTCCCTCTCCCCCCTGCAACAGAGGTAAAAGAGGTACGAATGATCTCCAGAATCCTCAATTACAGTGCCGGAATTTCTATGGGTTTGTGTCTCGACACACATAAACACTAATAGTTTTAAGAAATGCAGAATGGAAAAAAAAAGTTAGCAAAATCTTGCGATACGAAGACTCACTTTAGGCTAGAATCAAAAGTACTAGCTTCAAATACTTCCTTTACTTTTGGAAATGAGATTCCCTACAGGAAATGACTTAATATCTGCTGATTTTTTTCAAAAACAAGAAGGACCAATGAGCTAATTTCAATATTCCCAGGTATTTTTCTTAATAAAATATTAAATTAAATAAAAAATATTGCAGAGAAAAAAAATATATATATAGTGAATATTTCTTAAGTTTAACTTTAAGTTGCAGCACTGAATGACATCTGCCAACCATTTTCTCAAAATGAATGAGAAAGATTCTGATCAATTCCCTACATCTCAGCACGTGAAGATGCTCTGTGAACTAAGATTAGGGGTATACCAACGGTGTAACAATAATTTTGAAAAACAATATGAAAACTAATATCTCATAAATGGATTTTTATTTAAAAACTGCAAGTAAGCAATATATTATTAAGAAGTTTTTTGAGACATGCTAAGGAAAATTTTGTAAAGGCATGTTTATTTCCTTGAAAATGTTTAAGTTGTATGAACATTTATGAGTACTCCCACCCCCCCCTGCTGTTTAATTCTATCGTTTGGTTAATGCTATAAATGGATTGAAAACATGCAACATATGATCTTGCAGATGGTCAAATTCACGTCTGTTAAATTAAACCACAGTTGCCATAAAGCCCTTGATACTTAAATACAACAGGTGCTCTATAAAGTATAAATAAATTTCTATGTTTAATAGCAAATTGAAATTGAATAACCATTAATTCATCATAACCCAATAAAAGCATTTTCCAAAAGAATCAGAAAATACAGCCAAATCATCCTTTATCCAACCTCGGAATTTCTCATAAGATCCAGATTCTCATAATGAAAGGGGTTAATAAAAAGATTTTTTAAGTCGTATTTAATAAATAAGACAGACTGATTTTTTTCGCCCCACAAGCAACTTTTGAAGATACAAGAATGGAACATGGAAGGGAGGGGGGGGATTAAAAAAATAATAATAAATAAATAAAATAAATATAAAATAAAAATTAAAGAAAGAAAACCTTTCATTCATTAAGACCACCAAGTTGCAACAACATACATGCATGCATCTTCTGATTATAGGAATCGTAAAATTAAAAGTAATTTCCTGCATACGTACAAGACAGATATGCATGATGAGCAGTATGAACTATAAAAACCTGTTTTCACTTTAATACAATGGTCTCATATACAAGGAATACTGAAGCCTCGTATACTGGAATAATGCGCTTTCATGTTCAACTGTTTTCAAAATCTTCCAAAATGTCTATGGGAAAAGCCTGTGGTGATCTGTTATAGAAACAATCATCAATGCGATGGAGTGTGAAGATTGCTGTATCGTTGTAGTCGACTTATCAATGCTTTATAGTTGTCAACTAGTACTGCTTACACAATTTGATGAATAGACGACAACATAGCAAATGCTGTCTGAATTTTGGCCCAGAATTCGTCTTGATACTTCGTCTTCATTACTGATTCGCAATATAGGTGTCCCACAAGGCTCTATCCTTTCACCATTATTATTTAACCTCTTTATCAACGACTTGGCTTCAACACTTACCTCTTCAAATTTAATCTTATATGCCGACGATGCAACCTTGCTATTTGCCGACTCTAGTATTGCAACTCTTATCACTAATATTAATCAAACTTTATCTAACTTAAGCAACTGGAACTCAGCCAACTCGCTTGCCTTAAACCTCAACAAAACAAAATACATGCTATTTTTCCAACGGAATAAGCTAAATGTTCCCACAGATTTACCTATTTACTATAATTCACACTTATTACTAGCCACAAACACTTTTAAATACGTAGGAATCCATTTGACACATGATCTTACCTGGGACTTACATACTAATATTCTTTTAACCAAACTTAATAAAAGACAAGGAATAATATCTCATCTCCGCTTTCTTCCCTCCTATATACTAATCCTTCTTTATAACTCATTAATACACTCGGCCCTCTGCTACGGAGTCCAATTTTGGGGATCTGCTATGAACTCCAATCTCTTACGCCTTTATCGCTTGCAAAAATGGTTTCTAAGAACCTTGCTTAACATCCGATTGCCTAACTCTGTTTCCCATTATTTCGAACTCCTGGGCATTCCAACCATTTATCAAATTTATATTATTCAACTTTGCTTATTCGTTTACAAAATTATTAACCTTCAATTAATTCTTTCTACTCCTTTTGAAATATGTCATCAACAGAACATTCACTCCTATCCCACCCGATTGTCACACCTGATTAGACTCCCTTTTACCAGAAATAACTACCAACGCCGTTGCATCTCCTTTATTAGCGTCAAATGGTGGGGCAATTTACCTGAACATATCCGATTATCTCCCACAAGTGCAACTTTTAAAAAATTATTGAAATATTCGCTCCTATCTAATAAAATGCCTACTAGCCCCTACTAAAACTTTTTACTATTTACAATTTTCCCTATATATAACCCATTTTTTTTTTTTATTGATTCTTAATATCTCATACATTTTCCTACAGATACTTAACTACTAACCCCTCATCCATCTTAACTCCATCATGAACTACCAAAAAATTACCATTTTATTAGTTGTTTTCTTCTTTTTTTTAAAAAAATGATATTTAATTCCAAACCTTTACTATAAATTAATACTTAAGATCTGTTATACAATAACCCCACCGGAGACCTCACACGTCAGCCAGCTGGCCATACAGGCTCCGGTCAGGGCTTTTTGTAAATCAATTCTAAAGAAATAAAGAATAACTTCTTCACTTTCTGCCAGTTCCTGATTTTACACCGACTTTTTTCCTTCTCCTTTATTGGAAACTGAAATAAGGGAATTCACTTTCAAAATTCAAGGCTCAGAGGCAATTTAAAACGATCTCAGTAACTGACTGAATTCACATGCTTCCTATTGGTCTAGAATCGGCCTCAGTGGCTCAGTGGTTGCGTGATCGCCTCTGATGCCCGAGGATGCAGGTTCGACCTGGCCGAGGACGATGAGGATTTTTTCAGGGGGAAAATCCTGAGATCACGCACTTCCTTCGGAAGGGAAGTAAAGCCGTTGGTCCTGTGTAGTCGTTTGCCGGCTGCATGTTAAAGAACCCTTAAGAAGAAAAATTTGCGGCCCCTATAACGCCGTCCTGAAATGACCATGCCAGTTGAAAAGGATGCTAATACCAAACAAATCAACCAACTATTGGTCTAAAAAAGGACATCGTTTTTCAAGATGGACACCATAACAGGAAAAATACTCGTTGCCCCTATATATGACTGTTTATGAATTAACAAATGTTAAAATGATTAAAAGTTGCTGTGTTCCTCAATGCGACAGCCGATAAGGAAAAGATAAGTTATCTTTCATTTGTTTCTGCATGAGGAAAAACAACCATTCGAAGTCCGGATGCATCATTAACGAATGGGAAAAGAAACGGTGGTGTGCAGCAGACGGGAAGAAATCAGCGAGGAAGTCGTACACTGAATTGAACTTCTGTTATTTTTATTTTTTTCCCTTCGTTAATCCATTCGCTGGAGCTTCCATTGTTTTCTATGACTTGCCAGATGATTTAAAAATCTACTAAGAATAAGATTGAAGTACAAAGTAAAGTGACAGTAAAATTCATTGCCATTATCATTTACTTAAATTTTACTTTATAAATTTTATTATCGTATATCCAATATTATGCTTGTCTATGCTTATTTCTTGAAAGTCACTTATTGTTCTAATTTGGAAACTTGTGCTCAGCAACTATTACATTTCAACAAACCTGTAAATTTGCTGTGAATGGGTGAAATATTTTAAAGATTCTTTAAACATCTCAGGTTTTAGCACCTATGTTAAGAAAAATTCATTTCCCTCAGTCTTCTACTTTTGTCATTCAAATCTGAAGCGTATCTATTTGGACAAATGTAATATTGAGGGTGTGTGGTACTTCATTGTTTTTCATCAAACACCAGCTTCAAAGAATCCTTCTTCAGCTTCTTCCATGTTACCATCATCAACATAACTGCCCACATAGAAGTGAAAGTCTCGTTCTTTACATCTTCTACTACTTACTGATTG
The DNA here is from genome assembly GCA_023313115.1 of Rhysida immarginata. Classification (NCBI taxonomy): domain Eukaryota; kingdom Metazoa; phylum Arthropoda; class Chilopoda; order Scolopendromorpha; family Scolopendridae; genus Rhysida; species Rhysida immarginata. Next base: position 599,866 of record JAHWFO010022643.1, read on the forward strand.
TTTTTCTAAATGCTCAAAACCCATTTCAAGAGTAAAAGCTTGGAATATCTGTAAACTATCAGTAACGTTCATATTAGCACTACAGCTCGCAAAGGGAGGATCCCCTATACAGACGGCATCTTGGAATGGGCAGAGCTTAGTGAAATCTGTCAACTGCCTTGCACTCAGAGATCCTTAATCCTAAAGAGATGCGACAACAAGCAAAATTCCCATAGCAAACTTGATATGGCAAAAATACCCGTGGCGCCCTCTCGTAACTAACGTTCAAATGGCAAGAGAGCATTCGCAAGTGTCGTAACTAACCATCGCCGACTAACAATCCAGTACAACCTCCATAGAGCGAGCGTCGATATAGCGAAATTCTCTCAATAACGAAATTTTTCTGTGGTCCCGGCAAAAATCCTATTGATTTAATGCTTTTTCAATCTCCATATAGCGAAATCTTTATAGCGTAGTTATCCCTATAACGTAAGGATTTTTCGGCCCAGACAATAAATTTTAAGGTATATTTTAGCTCTTTATTACGAAATTTGGTTCCCTCACTTAGCATGACCGGACAACCAACGAACGAAATCATCGCAAACGAAGTTAAAAACAAGTTCTTACGTCACAAGCTCTACCCAGTCGGCTGCGGCTATGGCATTAGGCTTATTTTATCGGCAAAATTACGAAGAGTTCTCGAGAACAATGTTATCACACCAAACTACCCAAGATGCACTGCAGAGCAATAATGGTGGCCTGCTGAGGAGTTTAAATGTGCAAGCATGTTAAAAATTTATTTTCTATGAGAATCGGCACGAGAACTACTATAAAAGCTTTCGAAACTTGGTAAATTTTTTATATTAAAAAACTTTAATATTTGTTCAAATTTATGAATTTATTTTATTGAAAGTTTAAGCCTATAAACATTTTTGTGAAATGTAATTTTACCGAGGCCGACGAAAAAACACTCGTCGGCCTTAATATACCAGCTTATGGATACGTTCTATCAGTATTTTTCCGTAAAATACGTATTGCAATATTATTTTCAACCCGTTCTGCTTTCAAATTTTAATTATTTCAGAAAAAATAATCGCGATCCAAACCAAATTTTCAGCAATGGCGGCCTAGATGACTTTAGATAGGCAGCGATGTCAAGTATCGAAAATGTTTTGTTCTTAATGTTAAGAAGCAATCAAATTAATATACAACACTAAATTTTTATATACAAATACTAAATTTAAAATATATACATATATTAGTGATTTTTCTAGGCGTTTTTAGCCTGGCGCTGCGCCCGGCCATTTTTCGTTGCGCCCGGCATTTTTTAAAACAGTAGTCAGTAATAGATACTAATCTGTACAAACAAATTTCTTTACTTAAACGCCTCCCTCCTCTAGAGCCGTGCGCAACGATCACGTGTTTCCTGTCGTTCGCAGCCACGTGATTAATACTTCCGGTACAGAGCATTGAAAAGCTCTGTTACCCTATGGTTCCGTGTCCAAAAAAATGTTAAATGTACTTTCATATGTTCTCTTTGTATTTTTATCCAGGTTCTGTATTAAATTTCAAGCATTACCTGGCAAAATCTACTTCCGGTATTTTGGCAAGTCTCGCTGTTGGGACTACTTCCGGTATTTTGGGAGGTCCCATTTTTAGGGCTACTTCCAGTGTTTCCACTGGAGCACCCGGTTATACATATTTTCTAAAAAAATCACTATATATAAATACAATTATCAGCAATGTATACATCAAAATTATGCAAATTTTAACACCACCTCCATGCAACGAAATATCTATATAGCGAAATGATTTTGCCGGTCCGTTGAGTTTTGCTGTACGGAGGTTCTACTGTACTTCTTTTATTAATTAAATAGAAATGAAGTCTTCCTAGGCAGTTGGTTATTTTCCAAGCCGGTGGGTAAGAGACCAAGAGGTCGGCCTAGAACCAGGTGGCTAGACTACATGGAGAATCTGGGTTCGAGTCGCTTGGATATTACCAGGGAGGACATGCGCCTGATGGCGGAAGATCGCGATCGCTGGAGATCCTCCATAGGGCTGCTGCCCCCGCGACCCTAACGGATAAGCGGGTTTGAAAAGTAAGTAAGTATGAACTCTTTTTGATTTCTTTCTTAATTTCTTTAATTTTTGATTTAATTTTAATAATTTTTCGCATGTAACGGACATGTCGTATTTTAAACATCGAAATATTTAAAAATCTCTGCCTTGTCGCCGTTGCAGCCTGCTTTCCGTGCTCTGAAGAAGTTTTGATGACGTCAGATATCATCAAGACCTACAGCGCCATCTGCAACTAAACTGCGCAGAAGAAAGCTGCGCAAACGATTTTACATATACGGATTGTCACATCTCGTTAGGATTAAGGATCTCTGCTTGCACTAGTCTGAAAAAACAGGTACATCAAACTAGAGGAGGGAGTATTTTGAGAAAAAACATGTTCGATTAGATCAGGGAATTCCAACCAGACGGGAATTTTAAGGTTTCAGGGAGGGATTTGGGACCACTACTGACCAAAGTATGATTCACCTTAGAGACTATCATGAGAAGGGGGGAGGGGTGATATTTTGAACTATGGTCAAGTGGGGGAGGGGGTTGTTGAGCAAAAAAAAAAAAGTTGAGAAACATTGGATTAAATTAAAACTTACAGATGGAAACCAAAAGAAAGAAAATAAATCAGTTTAAGCCTTTACTAAATCACCCCACAAATAATAATCATGAAATACAGTTTAAAGCAAAGGAAACAGATACAATAACCAGAGCAGAAACAATATTAGAAGTTGATTAATGAGAGATGAAGGCATTACCACAACGTTACAGAAGACTTATGAATATATAATAAGAGTATTTCTCCCACAAAATAAAAAATCACTGGACCAAAAGAAAATTTATTATAATGCACTAAAATCGAGTGGTACTCTCTTCCAGTGAGTATGTACACTCAAAATAGTAATGCCTTGCTGTCCTACCAAATTAATGCCATCTCTTGTACTGAAAGAAAATTCACACTAAGTTCTATTGCAAAGCCCTCACTATCTCCTTATGCCGCTCATTGCAACAAAGTTCTTCAGTAAACCTATAAAGTAACGTCCATGAGATGGCGATGGCCGCGAGTAACAGGAATAGATGAAAGGTTTATGAAATAAGTCACAAATTTTCCCATTTATTTCTGATAGTAATTTATTAAGTACATATTTCACAAAAAATTGTTAATAAAAAAAAAACCCCTATAATTATATGCTGTGGATTAGCAGTTTTTATTACAGCAATACCGTTTGTTTGATTTGATTAAAAAAAAAAAGATGACGAAATTTAAGGCTTAAGATATTCAAATTGGCAATGGTGCAGTGATGAGAAATGTGAACGAACTATTTCCGAATCTGAACAAACAATTTTATTAGTAATATGTATAAAATAAATAAAATTACTTAAAATTATATAGATGTCCTCCCGATCTCCCCCATCTTGGGGATGTTACCAGGGAAGAGGGAGAACGGGAAGCGAAGTGATGCTCTTTTGTTGAAATAAAGATACAGCTAGCGATCCTAACGTTCGGGACATAAAACTTTAGTCCCTTTAACCTTAAACCCAGAGATCGTTAAAGAAAATCTCTGCTTTAACCTCTAACCCAGATATGAAGAGCACTTTTACTTTCGATATGGAAGCGACCAACTGCCTGCCTACAACTGCTGTCAGTACAAGCAGAATGGAGATATTATACATCTCCATCGTGAGTGCAAGTGAATTTGTGCTGTTTTTATAATATTTATTGATGGCATTGGTATTTAGCAAGGTATTGTGGAATGAAAACATGCAGAAATTCCGATCGGAAAGCAGGGATTGAAAGAAGTTAATTCAAAGAGGAAAGTGAAAATAGAATGGAGAGAACAGCCAGGGAGAGGGAGAACAGCCTCCTTCTTCCCTGGAACAGCCACCACTCACGTTATGGAGGGGGTTGACGTAACAGCCGATTAACTCATGTCCCAGACGTTGAGATCAGTGGTGCTGTTTTTATTAACACCTAAATAGCATTGAATCAGTTACAAACTTCGCTTCCCATTCTCCCTCTTCCCTGATGTTACTTTATAGGTTTACCCAGTTCCTCTTATGAAAAATTATATTCCAGAAAATAATAAATGACATGGTCTTTCCACTTAAACAGCACAATTTCCCACCTTCCCCAAATCGCAGTTCACTAGTTGGCATCTGAATCCACTCTTATTTCTCCTCCATGATGGTTACAGGACGTTTATAAATATTATTGTAAGGATTATGTTCTGCCTACTCTAAAATTCTGTTTTCACCTTAAAACAGAATACCATATGTTAATCTGTCTTCTGCTTTGTGACTTTATATTCATCATTCACTATAAAGCAGCAGGTAAAAAGAACAGATTGTGATATTCAATTGTGTGAAGCAGAAATATGTAATGACTTTCCTCATGTCTGTAATAAATAAAAAAATCACATTTATATTCAACAGAATTTACGACAGGAAAATAGCATATAAGACAAACAGGCTAAGAGGAAGCAGGAGGTATAATTGGAGTTCCTCAGGGAAATTTAACAGTGCAGGCAAAAATTATGGCTAATGCCATCACAAAGAGAATGCAACTTCAATGAATACATAAACCTTTTCACTTTATACAATATAAGAGGATACATGATATTGTTATTTTCCCAATGTGTTATCTATTTTGCTCCAGCACTTAAATTTTAAATTTACAGAACGAATTATGTTAACGTTTGAAGTTCCCTCACTTTTTAGTTCATCTTTCCTTTAGGCAATCTCCAATTAAGATAATACAAATTTATTTGGCGAACCTGTAACGGCATGAGGCCTGCCTAAAAAGTATCAGACCTGGAATTTTGACGCACAAAGTAGTGTCGCTTTTCACAATCTAGTGGAATACCTTCATGCGCATGTGTGAATTTTTGTGCCCTTGCTATGAGGTAGCCGTTGTTCAAATTGGTCTATTACGTTTGTTGCATTTTCATTTTGACCAACATGATGGAACACAGAGCAAATATACTGCATCAAGTTTTGTCAAAGGCTTGATGATTCCCAAGCCAAAACAATTCGGAAGATTTATCAAGCGTTTGGAGAGGATGCAATGGGGGAAACACAAAGCTGTTCAACAGATCGTAAACAACCGCAAATCTATGGTGACTGACCAGCGTTCTAAGAGACAAGAATCATCTCGCAGTGCAGCCATCACTGAGAAGATACATAATTTGTTGACGGAAAATCGTCGTTTGACAGTAGGGGAAATTGCTGATAAGGTTGGGATCAGCAAAGATTCTGCACATGAAATTTTACGGGGCAACTTAGACATGTACACAATGGCTGCGGAATTTGTCCCCAAGTTGCTGATGCAGGAGCATAAACAGTTTCATCTTGACGTCATGCAGGACGTGTTGTCCACTGCCACCACTAATCCTGAGTTTCCGAACACCGTGATAAGTAGAGATGAACCGTGGGTATGATCTGGAAACACAGTCATCAAAATGGAAGCATTCCTCAATTCCAAGGGTGAAAAAGGGTCCACAGCACAAAATCAAGGTGATGCTAACAGTCTTCTTTAACGGCCATGGCATTGTGCATTATAAATACGCACAGGAAGAGCAAACAAGTTACAAACGAGCACTATAAACAAGTTCTCAGCAGTTTCAGTGATGCAGTTAGGAACAAACGACTGGGCCTTTGAAAGTCGAAAACTGGCAGTTACACCATGGCAATAAGAGGGTGGACATCATTGTTTTTTTTGGTTTTTTTTTACCTATATAAGACTGTAAACTGAATAATGTATTTTGAGGCAGGAAAGGTTGGTTGGTTGGTTTATTAGAAATTTTTGCATCGACTACTAAGGTCATTTTGCACATTTTACACAAGTTATATCTGTACGCAGCCCAGGACAAACACAAACATCCATGCCCACGGCAGGATTCGAACCCACGACCACGCGGACTCGAGAACTAGAAAGCGTACGCCCCAGCCCTCTTGGCCACCTGGCTGGCAAGAGGCAGGAAAGCAACGGTCAGAAACTCATATTTTAGGCACCATGAGATCTTTAACAAGTACTATGTATGAGGAACATTTTTGTAAGCGCTTTCGTTTTCATAGCAAACAACTACCTGCTGCATCGACTTTTGGTGGCATTAGATCCAAAACAATGCAAATCACCTGTTGTGTTTCGACAGTGACACTTGTTTTTGTTTCCAGTTTAAGCCTTCTAATCAAAGATGGAGCGTTACTCATCACAGGAACTTGCAGACGTGAATTTAATGTATGGTGCAGAAAAGTGTGATGCGTGGAAAGCCGAACGGATGTAGAGCGAAATGTTTACCAACAAGAGTCATCCAAATTGGGAGATATTTCTTGCTGTGGATATGAAGTTACGATGAAACTGGGTTGTTCCAAGCCACAGAGAACTGGTCAGTTGCTAAACAAAGACATATTTGCATACCAGACTTTCAAGAGATGATGTTGGATTGTGTAGCAAAAGCACCAACAAAAAGCATCATTACTAAGATTGATGGTTACCAATTTAAGCACTTGCTCTGAGCTGTAAGGTGCTACTCTGGGCTTGTATTCAGTAAGCTATCTTAAGCATAGTCTACCTTAAGTTAAGACTTACCGTTAAGTCAGCTTACTTAAGTTATTACACTGAACGACCAATTTATTAGAGACATCTCTTGCAGAAAATGCATCGGCCTCCCAGTGACACCCAAACAATGGAACAGGCCGAAGCACATGCATTGGATCACAAGTTGCAGTCAGCAGCAGAAGTGAACTGAATACGTAAATCAAGGCTTTGACAGACTTTGAACGAGGCATGATCGTTGGACCTTGACGGGCGCAGTTGAGCATTTCCCAAACCACGAATCTCCTCGGGTTTTCCTGTCCAACAGTGTCAAGGGTATTCAGTGAATGGCAGTTATGCCAAAAAACAACCTCCAACAAACAACTCCAGAAAGAAACAGGGTCGTGGATGAACGAGGCCAATGGCGACTGGCACGAATCATCCACAGCAACAGGATGAGAACAGCCCAACAAATTGCAGTGCAGTTCAATGAGGGAGCATCCCAACCCATTTTGGAGCACACGGTCCGGCGCACCTTTTACCGAGCTTGGTTTAGCAATAGGTGGTCAGTACAGGTGCTATCGCTGTCACCGCAAAAGAGGAAAGCGCGCCTGCTATGGGCACACTGGCATCGCCACTTGGACACTGGAAGAGTGGAAGAAGGTCGCCTGGTCCCACAAATCGTGGTTACTACTTCATCATGCGCATTGGACCCATGCTATCAGCAGACAACCGTATAGGCGGGTGGAGGAGGAGTGCTGGCTGGGGTGTCTTCTCTTGGGATACTGGGTCCTCTGATATCTGTAGACACATCCCTGAATGCGACACACAACCTGAAAATTGTTGCCGATCAGGTGCACCCGTTCATGATGACTGTGTTCCCTGGTGGTGACGGACAGTTTCAGCAGGACAATGCTCCCTGTCACCGTGCTCGAATGGTCTTGGACTGGTTCGAGGAACATGACACGGACTTCCCCCCTGCTTCAGTGGCCAGCTCGGTCACCGATCTCAACCTGATCGAGCATTTATGGGATGAAGCTCGGTCACCTTGATCCAATGCCTTCCCACACTACCATTCAACCTGCACCAATTACAGGACGCTATAATGTCGGCCTGGGCTACTATTCCTCCGCAACAGTTTCAACACCTTGTTGAATCCATGCCAGCACGTATTCAGGCAGTTCTCGCCGCTAAAGGAGGCGCAACACGCTATTAGCGGGGTGTCTCTAATAAACTGGTCGTTCATTGTATTTTAAGTCACATGCAAAAACCTGTCTCAGAACATTACTTTGCTGAATTGCAGGAAATGATGTTAAACGAGTTGCATTTTGGGAAGTTTCTGCAATGGTTTCTAATGAAAATGCACTTAAACTAAAGCCAACCTGGACAGAAAAGTGAAAATTTTTTTCATAATAGAAAAGTGAAGAAAAGGTGTTCAATTATCATAGCAATAATAATATCACACCATGGTCAAAGAAGAAACCTGATGCTGGAAAATGGAGGTGGTGTTCACGGTAAAGAATAATGCTTGGTATAGTGGGCATGCTTAATTTGATCACTTTGAAACCAAGCCAAATTTATAACAATAATTGTCTGATAACAATAACCGAAGTTGAAATAAAGAGGCATTGTGGGAATTAAACTTCACACTGTACAGTCTGTATTAGTGAAACAGTCTTTATAACGATGGTGAAACAATAAATAAGAATAATATAGTACAATAAAAAAATTATTTACGGTATCCTGAAAAAATTACATATACTGTAAACTGGGGTTATTTTGTGATTGAAGGGTTAATTTGTGACACACCATCATTTCAAATCTCACTCCACAATCGCGTGGGAAATAGCCGCTAGATGGCACTGAAAGGTGGGCTAGCTGTTAGCATCAATCTTTGGTGTTTTGGCCACATGATTGTGAAGTAAGATTTGAAATAGCAAAAAAAATAAACCGTATGTCACAAAAAGTAATCCCAGTTTACGGAACTAAAAAAAAAAAAAAATTAAAAAGTAAGTACTGAATGGTCTTATGAGGTTTTTTACACGCCAAACCTCAGATGTTTAAATTATTGATAAATACAGGAAAGAAAATTCTAGGACGTAGAATTTTCTTTTCTATTTTCATCAATATTTTAAACATCTGAGGTTCGGTGTGTAAAAATCTCATAAGACCATTCAATACTTACTCTTCAACAAATATTATGCCAGTAGGAAAGATAGTCCCAGCCTGTGAACTGGATACTGCTCCAACCAGCCCTAAGGATATTAGATAGCATTAATGCTTCCATGTCCACAGTGGTGCAATTGGTTGGTGCGTCTCCATGGTGAGGAGAAACTTCCTGGTTCGCATCCAGACTGTGGAATTTTCTTACCTATTTTCATCAAAAAATTAATTATTGATAGCCTGCTAGTTTTTGTCAGGAGATCATTAATATGCCTTTCATACTGATAGTACAGGTTCTCCCCAGGCTCTTTTGAACGGGCACACTGCACGGCTGAATACACAAAAAACTGTACAACAATGCATAATATTTTATTTGTTTTTAATTTTTGTCGGCCCGGTTATTATATCTTCCCATCCACCTGATAAATTTTTCTGGGGAGAACACTGTAGTACCATGTGAAGTCTTCTGCCAAATGATGAATTCCTTTTCGTAAAAACATCAAAAGCTTTGTGCATTTCAATAGCAATCGGAGGAATAATACACTGCTGATGGCTCGTTCTGCTCTTCAGATGAAGACTCTCTGGAGGTAACAATTTTGCAGATTTCATCTTCAGTAACCCCATCTGCGATATCCATATCTTCATCAATTGTTATCCAGGCTTCAAAATCACTTGCCATTATATCTTCTGGTTGCTCAGGAATTTCAACAATGACTTGTGTTTTTGCAAACCCGGTATGCTTAAAACAATTTTGAATGGTCACGCCTGAAACTTGCTGTTTTAATGAAGCATTCGCACCATGTGCAGTGCAGTTATCAACAAGCAAAAGTATATTGCAGTTCAGCCTCTTATATGTTCAAACATTCTTTGATTGGCTCCAATGATTTCAGCCATTGTTCTAAATTTGCGATTTTCAGATTACAATTGTGCATATGCAAGTACGTCAATTTAGGGAAAACTTTGATAACAATATGAGAAGTTTTGATCTCAATAAATGGAATATTGTCTATATGTCTATAATTGTTGTGTTACCAAGCAAAAATAATAACAACCGATAAATAACATTAACTGTGATTACATTAAGCAGGACTCGCTGTATTTGATTTCTGTTACTGCTTTTTCCATAACTGAAAATGTGTCAAGTTGTTTCACCTAAGAGGATTGTCAAAACTAGCCTATTTCAACATTTAGAGTCTATTCAAATTAAAGTGTTGAAAAAGACAACATTATATTTGGAGAAAAGCCACCATTTCATAGCAGGTCAGAAATTTTTTTAATCCACCCTCAAATACGAGGCGCATCCAGAAAGTAAGTTTCCCTATTTAAAAAAAAAAAAGAACTCACACTTATACAGGAACATATTTATTGGCAACAAGTACAGCAATGTTTCAGCTATTTTTCAACATAGCCACCACCAGAATTGAGACACTTGTTGTATCGTGGGATCAACTTTTGTATCCCCCTGTCGTAGAATTCTGCAGTCTGTGAATGGAACCAGCGTGTGACAGACATCTTAAGCTCTTCGTTGTTGCCAAAACGCTCACCAGAGGACAGGAATTTCTTAAGGTGCAAGAAAACGTGAAAATCACTGGGAGCAAGATCAGGGCTGTAGGGTGGATGATCAAACAACTCCCAGCCAAATTCCGTCAAAACAGCTGCTGTGCGTCGAGCCGTATGTGGACGAGCATTGTCATGGAGGAGCACAACACCAGCAGTAAGCAATCCACGCCTCTTGTTTTGAATGGCACATCGCAATTTCCGCAGTGTTTCACAGTAACGGTCAGCGTTTACTGTTTCACCACGTGGAAGGAAGTCAATGAGCAGAATGCCCTTCCTGTCCCAGAACACCGTGCACATCACTTTCCGTGCCGACAGCGTCTGTTTGAATTTCGTCTTGACCGGAGATCCACTATGCCGGCAATGCATTGACTGCTGCTTGGTTTCCGGGGTGATGTGCGAAATACAAGTCTTATCGCCCGTGACGATCCTGTCGAGGAACTCGTCGCCGTCATTGTGATACCATTGCAGAAATGTCAGTGCTGCACCTAAGCGTTGAATTTTGTGTTCGGGTGTCAGGTTTTTCGGCACCTATCTGGCACACAATTTTTTGAACAGAAGGTGCTTAGTGACAATCTCATGCAACAAGGATCGCGATATCTGCGGAAAATGGGTGCTCAGCTCCGTAATCGTGAAGCGACGGTTCTCCATAACGCACTGCCGCACAAGTTCAACAAGATCATCATTGATGAGGGATTGTCGCCCACTGCGCTCTTCATCATGGACACTTTGACAACCTTCGGAAAACTGCCTACACCAGTGACGCACCATCTGCTTACTCATGATGTTCGGCCCACAGACCTGACGATGAATTTCAATTGGCGCAATGCTTTGTGCATTCAAGAACTTTATCAACGACCGAACCTCGCAGGCGGCAGGAGAAGAAATAAGAGCTTCCATTTCGGACCATTGCTACCACGCTACTGGCACGAGGCGGGACCTGTCCGGCTGGCATATGATTGATACGTCATAGATCTGTTACGCATGAGCAATTGACACGGCTATTTACGTTTACTTTAAAGGGGAAAACATCGGGAAACTTACTTTCTGGATGCGCCTCATATATTTACCAGCGTACCTGTGCGAAGCTTTCACACTGCAATTGTTGAGATCATTGAGTCTCCATTCTCTTCAATGTTTTGCGGGGAAGCTCCTACCCACTAACGAGTAACTTTTTCGTTATTTTTAATTATCTGTAATTTTTAATGGAGCAACATGTTTTAACAAAATGTGAGTGTACTAAGTCAGAAGCCTGTTTAAAACCCTTTCGTTTGATACCTCAATCATCATTGTGCGTTTTGTATGTAAAGAGAAAAAGGGATGTTGATACGAGAAATAATAGAGTATGTACTGAAACGAATATCCCAACTTTGCAAGGTTGTTAAAAGAAAACAAAACAAAAAAAAGTACAACCTTGTTGTTCATCGGAAATCAATTGTGACAGTTGAAAAGTGTTCAATGTGAGCCCCTCCAGAAACACGAATGATATAAATGAATATCCCAACTTTGAATATGCTACAGATTGGTTGTTGCCACAGTAAGAAGAATCTGGTGATTTCATTCTACAGAAGGATGGTGCACCACCCCATTGGCACTTAGCTGTTCGTGGGTTTTTAAATGACAAATTGCCACACCAGTCAATTAATCTCCTTCATCAATAGCCTCCTCGCAGTCCTGACATCACTCTGTGTGATTTTTTTCTGGGGTTACATTAAAGATCAGTCTACCAACTGATGTTGATGAACTTAAGGCATGCATATTTGTAGCCATTCAAAGAGTCACACCAGACATGCTAAAAAAAAAAAAAAAAAAAAAAAAAAATAGTGTTGGATGAGTTTTCGTACCGCCTCGATATCATTCGTGTTTCTGGAGGGGCTCACATTGAACACCTATAACTGTGTTGAATTTAAATTTTCAACTGTTATGTTTGATTTCCAATGAATAACAAGGTTGTACTCTTTTTTTTGTTTTCTTTTAATAGCTCTGCAAAGTTGGGATATTCATTTATGTACACCCTGTATATGCGATATCTAAAAATCTAACATTGCGAAAACTTATCAATTCTTTTATTGTTGATATTTCAATTTTAAAGACTAGTATCAGCTATCCACATCTTTTGACATATAACAAAACTCTAATATAATAACAATTGTAGAGTTTAAAATGGCAATGGTTTTGAAATATTCTTTTCAAGCCTCTTACTGTTGCTTTAGCTATTACTTTCTAGCATCATAACAGTAACTATTCAACACATTAAATGATGCAGGGTGAATCATAAATCCCTCTGGGGTTTTTGGAAGTTGATAAACAGTAACCATGACAGACATAGTAGAAACAATCACCTCAACAGATAGAGTGTCTCTCAATTTTTTGTGTATACCTTACATGTACACACTTGGTGAAGTGGTAAACTTCAATCCTGTCTTCAAGTTCCTCTTACACAGGTCCAAACATCTGACGGCTAATGCCAATGACTGCATGAGTGACCTACTCTCGTAGCTGAATGAAAATCACATGGCAAAGGTGGGCCAAACATATGAACTTTGACATATCCTCACAGATGGAATTAGGTCACGTGACCATGGAGGCAATGGAAAAAAGGAGAGTCATGTCACCACGTTTTCATTACGACTGCCCTGAAGCAGATAAATCTAAAAGTATGCTGTGGTGCAAACTTTGATTATAACCTATCAGGGTTCGCGCTTACTCGCAATTTACGCATCAAATGGGCATTTTTGCTACAAATTGACTCATGATTTTTTGACCAGTAAGTCAAAATTGACTTTTTAAATTTTGAATATCATTGGGCCATATCCTTCTCACCACATTTTAACCTCACTTCATTTTGTCACATGCGGTCTTGTTTAAATTTCCAATTAACTATAGCAGCAACTACAGAGATTGTGGTTGCATGTAAAAATATAGAAATTAAAAAGAATTTAAAATTTGACTCGCATCTTCTGAAATTTGACTCGCAGTTTTCAGGCTTGGGAGTCAAATTGACTCCTAGATTTTTTGTCCTAGCGCGAACCCTGACCTATATTGGTTATTGACTTATGAAACCACCTTGAGGGACTTATGAGTCACTCTATACTTTAAAAAATAATACAAATCAGATGAAAGATTAATATAACATTTTAAATAATGATTTATAATTTCATTCTTAGGAGAATTTCAAATTTAAAAGTCGTTTACTTCAATAAAGTTATTGTAAACCACTGGATATTACACTCACATCAACTTCTTGTGTACAGTAGATGACAATCAAATGTTGTAGACACTCCAGATGAATCACACACAATTACCAAACTTCTAAGAAGTCGATGTTTGTCACAAAATGGAGAAAATGCTCCAGCAACTGTAAAAATTTTCAGAGTGGAAAATGAAAAGGAAAATATCTGATGTGAGATTGAACCAGGGCCAGCAGCATCAGTCTTGTTCCCTTAATCCATGAGCTTCTGCAGATTCCACTACAATCTTTCTCCAAAGTGCATGTGAAAGCCTATGAAACAGAGTTGGCAACCCAAATGGCATATCAGTGCACATACCTCAAGTTTACTCATTTATGCATATGCTAGTTTGTCATAGTAAAATCTGATCAATAAAAACCATATGGAGGTTGAACTATGAACATCAGATTGCAAGTTCAGATCACAGTGGTTCGTCCTACTAACAGACTCCAATCTGCATCTGTTCAGAGCGGAGAGGTATTGACAATTTCCCTTCAAATTAACCGTGCTTTCTCTTTGCGTGAAAAACTTGGAGGAGATCTCATCTTGCGTGGATAGATAATGATTGTAAATGATGATGGGGCTAAAACAGTCCAAGTGCTTAATGACACCCACATGCAACTGAAAAAAAAACTGGGATTTTTGGCAGGAAGCTCAGGAAGAGTTTGACCCTGTTGCCCCACTCCTTAGTTTTTTCCTGCCCTTTCGCCCCCACGAGGCGACCATTGCTCGGACAAAGGAGGCATGCTTAATTGGCCTATTCGAGTTATGTTACAAGAGAGAGAGGCTGCACGGATGGGGCAACCCACTGACTGCTTAATTTTTGACTGGACAGTTGTTTCCATATTTAAGGGCTGGTCGCCCTTTTTGACACAACAGAAAGCTTCCTTGAACTTTCTGTCTTATGGCCAGTTGCGATCTGAGATTCTTTTGGATGGATTTGTGCATACCGACTATTTCACAGACATACTCTGCCCGTTTTTACTCGATCACTGCTCGCCTCTTCACGTACTTTTCAGTGTTTCTTTAATAAAGGTGTACTCTTGGGCCAGTCTTTCTCCCTCCCTTCCTTTCCCATTTACGTGCATTTTCCCCTCAGCAACCGAAGTCATCATTGCTCGCAGTTAAGCTAGGGAACTTTAGGGAGAGTTGTTTTAAGAATTTAAATTTATATTTTCTTACTTTTATTTACTTCTTTTTTTTTAGTGGGTCGAACTTTAGTCGCCTTTGTTTGGGTTCGGTGGATCTCTTTCATTGTTATTAATATTTGTTTTGTTTATTTTATCTTTTTTTTTCGTAGTTGTAATTGCTCTTATTTTTATTATCCGTACCCGAAATTGTATCATATTGTCGGTCCACAGTCAAACTGTGTTATTTCTGTTAAAGATCTTTTTGTTGTCTCTTTTTTTAAGCAGCGTTATTTTAAAGTTTCCCTGCTCGTCCCCATCCCTCATTTCGAGTTTTGTAGTGGTTCAGCCTCCTGGATTCCACACTATTTTACCATCTTCAACAGAACACAAATTCAGGGTCGTTGAATTGTTTGCCAAAATCGTAGTGCCCCCCCCCCCCCCGTTTCCCACAACTCAATTGATATGATGGTATCCTCACCCAGAAACTAACTAAGTAGGGTACATATATGGGCTTAGCCAAAAGGAAGAGGGGTGGGGATATTTGGCGCAATTTTTCATAATTTTCTCACATATAAGTATTAGACTTTGCCCCCCCCCCCCCCAAATATAAATCCTGGGTATGCCCATGGGTACATATCAATCCATTAGAACTGAGGTGCATGGTGCCAAGAAAGAAGTTTGTCAAAGGTTAGATGAAGCGGTTTGCAGCATTTGTTGCTAGGGAGAGTGGTTTGTGGCAATGGTGAAATTTAAAAAAAAAAAAAAAAAAAA
>JAHWFO010022643.1:615303-630594 GCA_023313115.1 Rhysida immarginata
CTAAGACGGCCTTCAAGATAAAAATATTAACTTTAATTAATTTATACGTTAAAGAAACATGTTTACAAGTACTTAAACATAAAAAAGCTATAACCATCATAATTCTATTTTTCTTATATTATTAAAATAATTATTTAGGCTTTGTAAAAATATTTACTGAGTTGCGATCTTTGACGAAGTAGCTGCCACTGGAGCCCTGCGATATGCGCTCCGGGTAGATCTCGTGCTCGATGGCTATCTCGGCCTCCCTCACTAGCTGAGTGAAGGCAGGGTCATCCGGATAGTAATTGAAATTATAAGTGATGTCCTGATCCATTCGTCCTAGAAGGGGTTGATTTTCACGGGTACTTCGGGGGGAACCTGCTCCACTGGCCGAGTTCGCCGTCGGTCCAAACGCTATGTCTGGAAGAGACTCTTCCAAAGATAAAGTTCGGTCTTCGGTGACGTTATACAACGGTTTGCTTTGCGCTTGTGTCGGCTCGGCCATCGGTTAAATGGCCCACTCAAAACTAAACCGAATGGAACAGCACTAACAAAGGGTTGAGAAGTAGATTCGTTACGATCATGCTTTGCTCTTATTTTAGTTTTTTAAACAAAACATAAAAGCCAACTTAACCAAATTTTCTCCAAAACCCCCAGTGACTATTTCCTGCGTGAAATCATCGTGACGTCACATCCCACCTGCAAAATCACATGCTGCTCCTTGATATGATCACACGCGTAAACAATAAAAGAGAGAAACAGAAAACTTATTTACATTACTCAATGGAGGTGATTAGATGCGTTTATTACTATTACTCTAGAGTTCTAAATTAAATCAAGCACGAAAAAAAATGAATAAAGCGAAATGTTAGTTCATGACAAATCAGCTTTAGGTGTCACTGCTATCGAGGCTATCTATCGTTTCAAAATGGCTGATGACAACGAAGAAGCGTTAACGGGTCTTACTGTCGAGGATCAGGCCAATAATATAGGATATGGTTTCGAAAATCCTGCAGAATTACAGGATGGTGTTAAGATTGCACGGTATTAAACAACTCTTCAACTGCTTAGAGAATTTAAACCATTCATTTGACTGGTAACAGTGGCTGTCCTTATCTAGTCTGAAGAATGCACGTTTATGCTACATTGTATATTATCGGCGGCTATTTCTTTGGCTGCCTCTTTAAAGTTCACGGCAAATCAGCTCCTTATCTGCAGTTCAAAATGAATTGTTTAAATAATTTTGAAAAACGTTTAGAAATGTTGTAATATATTGAAGTTTTGTTTTATTTTTCACTGTGATGAGCGAATTTGCATGCCGTTCACGTAAATCTCCGATCGTGGGTTCGCCTCCCGTTTCGAGATGTCAGAGCATGCCTGTTCACACTGGCAAATAATCCAAATGCTATTTTCTTACTTTTTAATACTTCTAATCGAGCTTACACCAATAATTTTTTTCTTTATATTTTTATCCTTAACTTATAAGAGCGATGTATTTGTCAATCTATGAATTTTGCCGACATCGGCCGGATTCTGTACAAGCGGATCATTGCATGAAAGATTTCCACAAAAGAAGGATGTTCCCTTTTCAGTATTTAGAATAGTAAACGTGGTGCTATTGAGATTTAATTAGGATCGTATACATTTTATGTTTTGACTTTGGAATTAGTGATATATAAGAAAATGCACATGCACAGGGTGATCGTATCCAGTCATTTTGGTATTGTACATGTTAGTATTACAAATGGTGTATCTTGTTTAGAAAATGTATAGGAAATGCATCAGATGCCTGAAATAAGATGCGTTTTAATTATGGCTTGAGTAAACTTGTTTTTTCGTCATATCAGAACAGAACATTTCTCATCATGTTAAGCATGGAAAATTTCAAGGTGGCTGTGTTGATATTAGTTCATTTTTTATTGAGCGGACCCCCCCCCCCCAAAGAAAAAAAACAAAACGCAAAAATAACAACTAAAAAGAAACTTGAATATTTCATCCTTCAGACGAAAAACGAATCTTATCATAAATGCCTTGTAAAGTGCATCCACTTGAATGTGAGAAAAAAAGTTTTAATTTTAATTTGAGAATTAAAACTATGTACTATTGGTCAACGAAGAAATTAGAATGTTTATTTAAACAGAACATGTTAAGGCTTCATTAGTTCACGTTTGGAAACATCCATAACTTCAGCCTAGTAAGTACAAGGCGAGTTTAAACTCTTGCAAGTTTAGCTGCCCGTAAAAATAAAGTAACACAGAAATTAGTTGAAATGTTGGCTTTTATTTTTAGCAGACAAACTTTAGGTGTTACAATAAACGTTGGAAATGACGTCCTTTTTTGTGAATACAAAAGTATGTTCGTTTTATTAGACAAATTTTAGGTGTTACAATAAGTGTTCGAAATGACGTCCTCTTTCAAATTATGGATTGTGTCCCTCTCACTCCTGATTTCTTCCTAAGGGGTTACCTAAAAAATATAGTTTATGAGAATAGTCTGCACGATTGCTGAACTGAAAAACGAACATCACAACAGCCATTTCTAGCATCAATATTGCCATGCTTCGTAGAGCCTCATGAAATCTGGTAAAACTAACACGCTTTTGTATTCGCGAAAAAGGACGTCATGTCCAACATTTATTGTAACACATAAAGTTTGTCTGCTAAAAATAAAAGAAGCCAACATTTAAACTAATCTCTGTGATACTTTACCTTCATTTAAATTTTCAAACTGATACTTTTACGGGTAGCTAAACTATGATGCGCGGGACTTTAAACTCGCCCTGTTCTTTGAAAATATTATATTATTTAATTTTCTCTGTTAATGTCTATGGATATTATCAAAAGCAATGAGGGTGGTAGAAAAATTTGCTATGATGGATACATATATACCAAACAAAGCACTTGCAAAATGAAGCTATGGTGGAACAGTATTAAACAATCAAGTGCTCGATAAATGTCTCGCTTAGAACTATGTCAGTGACCAGACCATAATGACTGACTTCAAAGACGGGTACTGAGAGCTGTTATTGCAGTGTTATGGTGCAACGTGCAGAGCAAAGGATGATTCTGCTATCTTACACAATTCACTTGGTGTAAGATCCAGGAATTCGGTTTGATACCTTGGTACAAAAATAATGACCAGTTTTGTCTGTTTTGTGGTTTGATTGATGGCTTAGCTTTCTTGCCTGTCGATGACGTTGCAGATGGTATGTACAGGGTCGCCTACTCGGAGCCCTCTAGAGCCCAATCGCATGAACTGATTGTGATGCAAATTGAAATGTAGGCTATTCAGACCATTGGAGGAGAGAATTCCAGAAAGAAAAAAATTAGTGCAAATTTTTACCACCAGGTGAAAATGTGGCGCTGTGGAATGACAAATAGAAATTTTAAAACTGGTTTTATCGTTTTAAACAAGCAGGCAAGGTTTTTGTTTGATTACAGCATATGTTCAATATATCCGCCCTCCTCGTCAATGACATGTTGGAAGCATAGTACAGCATAATCAATTGTTGCATTAAGCGTTTCCCAGGGAATGTCTGAGACATGTCGTCTAATGCTGGCTTTCAGCTCAGGCACAGTCCGTATGCTTTGTTGATAGACCCGATCTTCAAATAAATATCCCAAGAGCCAAAAATCGCACCGGTTCAAATCCGGAGAACGTGGAGGCCATGCATCTGGAAAACTTCTAGAGATCACACGAACATCTTCATAGTTGGCACGAACCAGTTCCTTCACTTGTTGACCAATATGAGGGGTGCTCCATCTTGCATGAAGACAGTGGTTTCCAAGCATCGTCGTTCTCGCAAGGCAGGAATCACATGCTGTGCAAGAAATTCACAATACCATGCACTTGTTACAGAACATCTTACAGGACCTCATTGTGTTACTTCCTCAAAGAAAAAAAGGGCCTAGAATAAAATCAATGGTGAATCCACACAATACAGTCACATATTCAGAATGCAATGACTTTTCATGCATAACTTGGGGGAGCAAGGCACCCCATATGCGGCAGTTTTGCGTGTTCATCGCTCCTAGTAGGGTGAAATGTGCTTTGTCTGGCCATAGTAAGTTCCACGGCCAGAGGTCATCAAGTCATCCTCGCCAGAAAGCAATAAGCAAAGTCAGCGCTTTCAGAGGGATCTTGAGGCTTCAGCTGTTGTGTCAGATGAATCTGGTATGGGTACTAATGTAGAAATATGGATCACAAGACCTTTCGTACCGTGGACTATGGGATGGACAATTCGTTTGCTGTTATTCGAGCTCTTGCTGTAGAATGTTGAGAAGAGGAAGCTCTGTTCACCACTGTAACAGCCACGTCCTCTGCTATCTTACACCGTCCTCTTCCTGGTGCGACAGCCAAATCGCCAGTCTATTCAAATTTCTTTATCATTTTTCGCAACCCAATATCTGACATGGGCCCTTTTTGCAGTCCTTTTAGATGACGATATGCTCGCAATGCAGCTGGACTGCTGCTATCATTCTGGTAAAGTAACTTTACCAACAGTGCACTTTCTTTCTTAAAACCATGATTTTTCGTGAAAGCTTTTCACTAAACATAATGGAATGGATCAATCCATTCCATTGTGGGTATGTTCACTTTCTAATTTGAATAAACTTTCCGCTAATAAGGCCGATATTGAGAACGAACATATGCTGTAATCAAACAAAAACCTTACCTGCTCGTTTAAAACAATAAAACTAGTTTTAAAATCTCCATTTGTTCCTGGTGGTGAAAATTTGCACTAGTTTTTTTTCTTTCCGAATTCCCTCCCCCATGGTTTGAATAACCTCCATTTCAATTTGCATCACAATTGGCTCATTAGATTGGACTCTAGAGGGCTCTGAGTAGGCAAACTTATTTTATAACCACCCACCCTGTACTTGCAAACTATCCTTCCACGAGATCCACCACAGGCTAGAAAATTCGGCCAATTACCTCTATGATTAATGAAAAATGTCTGTGATGTTACGATAAAAGTGCTTAATTGTCTGTTAAAATAAAAGTTTTAAGAAAAGAAAATTAAGACTAGAAAAAGAATCAACAGTTCTTTGTATATTGAGCCAACAATTGTTATATTGAATTGAAAAAGAAAAGACACTTCAGTAAATCTGTACAATATGGTTATTAAGTCTTTTAGTGATTAAGTTTAGTCATCATCAGCACCTGATCAGCATGTTTATTTTTTCTTTTCATATTTGACAAGGCGTTAATAACATGAAATTAACATTTTCCAACTGCTGTCCAGAAAACAGCCAGCAATACTTTCTTTATGTATAGGTCCTAGTTTGGGATCTCTCTAGGAGATTCGTCTGGTGATAACCATTGGTAAAAGTGAAGAATGTTATTGTAGAGGACCAAACTATCAGTGCAGAACATTATTGTGCTGAATTGCAACAGAAGTTGCTGCAGAAACAACCGGCTTTGGTCAAGGCCCATCTTCATTGTCGCTCAACAGTTGATTCTGACACTGAATGCTTTGGACTATGAAGCATTGCCATATTCTGCCTGTTCCTTGGTCTTATCGCAGACAAACAGACTAACATTTGTTTTGTTGTTGGGTTCATTTTTTGTGATGGAAACAGTTCACTACAGGTAATAAGGTTCACCTTTCAATTGATGACTTCTTCAGATCCCATCCGAAACACGTTTCATTCAGAGATCATGGTCTTATTTTGACTAAGCAAGATGTCATAATTTCCAATTATTCACCTCCAGATGTGTTTTTCAATTTCAGGACATTTCATTCGTATGACCCAATAGTACAATGGAAATTTTGCCTAGAGGAATCAGCTTGCAGAAATGCCTATAAAGGGTATGGTCCCCTGTAACTCCTTCCCCAGTGGGACTATCAAAATCAAACTAAATAGTGAAGTAGGTCACACCTATAGTAACCTACATTCTGAATTTCACTCTTCTAGACCCAAGAGTTTAGAAAATACGAAGAGACATACGGACATGGTTAAACCAATAGAAGCTCCATTTCGCCGTTACACAAACTTAATAGTGACATTTGAACACACAGCAACAGCATAGTTATATACAGAGCGTTTCAAAAAAGGAATGGCCCAATTTCAAATAATTTTATTTGATAATGCAAATGGGTTACAGTCACAAAACTCTTATGCTGTATCTTATGTGAGCGACCTTAGAGCGAAGCAGATTGAAGTGAAAATATCATGGGCATTATTTCTGTGAGAGTGTCTTACGTGAGCGAATCCTAGCAGCAAGAGGTTGAGGCGGCAAATAGGCGGGTGCGAAGAGAACAAACCAGTTTGTTTTTTTCACGCGAAGGAAGCAGTGTCAGAAAACTTGATTTCCTGCGTACAGAAGAGACCAAATCTGTGGGATCAAAGGAATAAAGATTAACATAACCATCTTTTAAACCACTAAGAATGGAAATTAAAAATTAATTACGTGAAATGGAAATTGAAAAATTGTTAATAAGGTTAAATTTGTGCTTGAAAAACTTCATTAAAACTGATCCTTAAAAAATTACTTTGAAGGCACATCTATTACAGTAATTTGCAAAGATTAATTTACTACTTGATAATAATAATATGGCCAGTTCTTCAATTTCAGGTCATTACTCGAGTTGGATGACCTTGGGGAGAGTCCTTATTATTTATTTAGAATAGAACTTTATTTAGAAGAGAATAGCGTGGCATCAAGACCATTTGCAGGAATTTTTCAAAGGTGGTTTTGACTTCTCAAAGGGTAGGTTTATTTATCTTAATTAATCCTCCACAAATAAAGAGGGTTAAGCCCCCGCTAAACTCCAAAAATCACAAACTAAAATAAAAAAAATACAATTTTATTTTTTCTTGTTTGTAATAATTTTACATTATTAACAGAAAACGACAGATAGCATGACTGGCACAAACTAATCTGACTGATCTCACTCTTTAGCTCGCCACACTGAACTTGCTCTCATGTTTCGCTCACATAAGACATACTGTTCGCTTCTCCTTCTTTCGTGCGTTTTTCTCTTCAATTCGTCTGCTCGCTTGCGTCTCTCCAGAATCGCTCACGTAAAACACATAGAGGTTGTTGAGTAAGTGCTTAAGTTTCATTCATCCTAGTTAAAAATGTTCTGTGCCTTCTACCTGCTGGACAGACAACATCATTGCAATAGCTGAATTATGCCAATGGCGTTTTGTTGCTTCATCTTGCTGAAAAATGAAATCTTAAGAGTGGGAATGGCCAATCCTGCATCATTTCAAGATAGAATTTTCCGTAACTGTTTCCATCGAAAAAGAAAGGGCCATAAATCTTATGAACAGAAACAGCACAAAAAAAAAGTTAATTTTTGGTGAATCTCGCTCTTGCTCTGTAATTTGATGTGGATTGTCAAGTTCCCATATGTGAACATTAAGTGGAATATTTATGGAATTCTTCACTGAAATGCCTCTTGAATTCAGTGCACATTTTTCCTTTTACATAACCATCTTGTTTTTTTAATCTGTCGATAACAAGGACAGATGCTCTTTGCCAATAGTGGACCAGTCCCATAATGTCTCGAAACACGCGTTATACCATAATCATGGACTGCCGGCTCGGTGGCCGAGAGCCTGGGTTGCAGGGTCTTAATCACTCTAGGAACCGGAGAGTTGCAGGTTCAAATCCTGCTGGGGGCATGGATGTTTGTTTCCCTGGGTTTGGCGCAATATTCCCTTGAGGAATCGGTACTAAGGTTACTGTTGGCCTTGAACAACGATAATCTAACCATAATAATAATAATAAATAATCCACTCTGTCTTTCTAAATTCAAGCACACAAAATCCTTTCTGTTGCATGGATGCCATCTTCTCAGCAACTAATGTTGGAATCTAGTACCAGAATCTAGCGGTAGTCATATGAAACTCTAGAGCATGGCTGTTCATGTGGTACAAATTTCATTTTTCACTTAAGGGACGCGATATTTTATTACTGTGAGAGATGCGCATGAATACACTTTTGGGACTATGTTGTATTAAGGACGTGCAAAAAAAGAGATTATCGGTAAATGATTAAAAATTGTCGAATTCCCAATGATTGAAATAATCTTGCAGGATATCCTAAATCTTTTCTAAACTGAATAAAAAGATGGAAGAGGTTAATTTCATTGATAAATTTTCAGAGTTGTTCCTAACTCTCCCGCCCCCCTCCTCCTCCCTTCATCCATCCCTGTTGCGGTGTTTTTGTTACATCTACCTTTATTTTAGATAATTATAAAAACAATATGGTGCATGATTAAGACCAAATACAGTTTATTTATTAAGAAAATCACAATGGAAAAAAAAATAATGTCACAAAAGCCTGTGTGACGAACATTGCGGATGGGCGGCTGTGATTTCGTCGAAACTTCACGGCCGGCCGTCGCTAACGTTCACTGTCACCAGCTTTCATAACTTTTCTCCATGAATTTAATATAAATTCTCAAACTATGGAAAACCATTTATTTATTATGTAGAGATGATACAGTAATAAATTCAGATCATGAACGCGACCGAAGATGGACAAACTATTAATATTAAGAAAGAAATCAGAGGAATCTGAATTAAAAAAAAAAAAAAAAAAAAAAAATCAAATGAAATTTTAGTAACTTTGGAGTGAATAATTAAACTGAATTTTTTTTTTAATATCTGTTTGATACTTTTGGTAAATATTTACAATACTAAAATGTTTGTATCAGCGATGCCAGACCTGGGTTTTTCCACCCAGATCTAGGTTTTTCCTATCCCAGCGACATCTACTGAGAAAATAAAAACCCAGAAAAAACTTAGATGAAAAAAAAAAACCCAGATGGAAAAAATAATACGTATATAAAAATAAACATGTATAAAAACATACCCTATTTAAATGTAAAAAAATGAAATATGTTAAATGTAAACATCTAAATGTTGGTTAGATTGAAAGACCGTGGTTATGTTAAATGAAATAATTACAATTAAATTTATTGAATGAATAAAGTAATATATTTCAAAAAAAAAAAAGTGTTAAATGATCAAATATTTGGTAAATATACAAGTTTAAAATTCTGTCCTCTAAATTGCAAAGAATATCAAAAATAGATTCTTCTTCTAAAATATCTATATGTTATCTATTAAATGCTTCTATGAAATGCCTTAAAAATTATATACATGGACAAAAAATTAATAATATAAATATTAATTTTATACATGAAGTAAAAACCACGCTGTCTTTAAAATGGGCTGTGGTCTCTGCTGACCTTGAGGTCATTCTCTTGAAGTTTTCATATTTATATTACAAGTTTCTTTATTCTTTTTTACAACTGGTTTATTTCGGATTGAGGTTCTCCCCTTCCTCTAATGCAATATTCAGGGTTTTGTTTGAAGAGGTCGCTGAGATTATCAGTGAATAGCAGGTGACGAAAAAAACCCAGATCTGGGTGGAAAAACTTATTTCCGGCAATACTTCCGCTGGCAACGCTGGTTTGTATAAGTAATATTCACCATTTTTTTTTTCCAAAACAAAATGTTTTATTGAATTATTTGTGGAGTTGTTTTATTAATTTTTTTTAATAACTCGTTTTCACATAAAAAAATATTTTTCCTGCAAAACGCCATGAAAATTTAAGGGTCGGCTTAAATTCGAGCCAATACGGTATATTTTTTCAACTTACTTTAACATGTGCATTAAAATAATTATGGTACTAGTGAAGCTACATGCTTTCATACTCTTATTTATCCTCACTTTTGTTGTCAATATTTACATAAGTATTGTAGATATTATAAAATATGGACTCTGGTAATGTAGAGGAACCAAAATCAACTCAAATAATGCACACACGCAAATTTTTGGCGCCAAAGTTTGGGGGGAAAAATGTGCGTGGGTTCATATTTACTCACAGTTTACGCGTCAAGTAGGTATCTTTGCTAAAAATTGATTCATGATTTTTTGACCAGCGAGTCAAAATTGGCTCATTAGATTTTGAATATTAGTGGACATATCTTTCTCATCACATTTTAAATTCACTTCATTTGGTCACATGCTGTCTTGTTTAATTTCTAATTAACTATAAAGATCGTGGATGCATGTAGAAATACAGAACTTAAACAGAATCAGAAATTTGACTCAACAATTGCGGAGTCAAATTGACTTGTAGATTTTTGGTCCTAGAGTGAACCCTGTGCACAGGAGTATTTACGTACATACAGTATTTGTCAATGAGATGTCCCGTACGATATTTCATACGATTGTTGCCATGTGGCTTTTATTATTTGAGTTGATAAATTTTACCTCACTGTGTAAATGCCACAGTTCATATCATTCAGTTGATATCTTATATCTCTGTAGTGATTGGCAAATTCTGAAATTTTTTCAAATTTTAGCTTATTATTGAGTCTACCATACATACACACATGCGTCATATAGGTATCATATATTGAGTTATTGGACATCAGTAGCTATGATTTTTCGGTGGTATCTGTTGGATTATTGATTGCTGATCAATACAAAAATTTATTGATTTTAAGTGTAATATTAAACTGTTCTGGTTCCATTTTGTTATGACTCGCCATTTTTGAGATGGAGCATATTTGGAAAATTCAGTTTTTGGCCAATATCCTGGAAACTACTGGTTGCACAGAAATTTGGATGTCATATCCGTTATCAGTGAGGAAAGACACGTTTATTTCATATTTCTTGTCCCACAACTTAGAAAATTTCGGGCAGACAGAAATGTAAGATTCAGTAATGAACTTTTTAAGTTTGTCGAAAATATTAATTCGAAATAGGCATGATACAGCATAGATTCAAACAAAGGTATGCATTATACACTGAGTGGCCAGATTATTATGATCATCCATCAGTACTTCGTTGGAGTACCTTTTGCCTTCAGTACTGCAGCTATTCTTCTTGGCATTGACTCCACGAGATGTTGAAAGGTGTTGTGAGAAATCTGACGCATGGCTGACAAATAGTACTGTCCAGTTGTGTGAGATTTGATGGTTGTGGAACCAGCTGCCTGATGGCTCTTTCAACTTCGTCCCACAAATGCTCAATTGGATTGAGATCTGGTGATTGTGGGTTCACCTAAGAAGGTAAAGTCTCTCTCATTTTCTTGAAACCACTCCTGCATAATATGAGCACCATGGAATGGCGCATTGTCTTGTTGGAAGAATCCATCTCTATTGGAATACACCTTCAATGTGATAGGATGAACTTGATCAGCAACTACTTAGGTATGTTGTGCTATTCAGATGTTCCACATGAATTAAGGGGCCCAAATAATGCCAGGAAAACATGCCCCAAATCATAACACTGTCTCCGCCAGCTTGAAGGATTGTACTCATGCATGTGGGGTGCGTGCTGTCATGCTGTTTCTGCCAAATTCTCACTCTGTCATCTGCATGATGCAACTGGAAACGTCATTCATTGCTCGACTGTCCAATCCTTGTGTTTTTGTGCAAATTGGAGACATTTTTTCTTGTTAACTGCAGACAGCAAAGGTGTTCGAACAGGCCTCTGGCTTCCATATCCCATACGATACAGTGTACAGCGAACATTGTGTTCAGAGATTATTTGAGAGGATCCCCGATTAAGATCTGCAGTAATTTGATGCATTTTTACCCTTTTGTTGTCAATCTTGCAACTCTCAGTTCTGCCCGAACATTGCCTAGTCGCTGACAGCCATAACTCGCATGTTCAAACCCAAATTTCCTGCTGACCGTCCAGTCTTTAAATACTTTAACAGCAGCTGCTCTTGAACATTTAAAGAATGCAGCCTGTTTACTGATACTTGCTCCATTGCTCTGAGCAAAAACAGTCATCCCATATTCAAAGGCTGTTAAATTGAGTCGTTTACCCAAATCTTCAGTAACAAATCACTTCTACTGTTGCGGTTAACAACCCGCTACACTATTTATAATGGTCTGGCCCTCTAGCAACTTCAGTGCAAAATCATAGCTAATTTGCCTACAAATGTTTGGTGGTCATAATAATCTGGCCACTCAGTATAGGTGGTTATGTTATTTTTTAGAAGATATGCATATTATTTTTCAAATTATTTATGTATTTTTACAAAACACAAGAATAATTATAATTTATATGATTTTTTTATATGCTAAAAATAATGTTATATGAAATTATTCAGTGCTCCCGCTAGCCTATTTTAGGAGGGCGCTGCGCCCTGCCGTGAGAGTTTTGCGCCCTGCCACGACAGTAGTGTGCTCGTTCCCAAAAACATTGCTTTAACTAAATTATTTACTCATTTAAGTAGATATTTTATTTACAATGGTTAAATAGTTTTCAAACATATTTTTCTAGATTATATAGATGTGAGCATTATTGAACATCTTTCACTTTTGGATTTGGCTGATCTTGAAAATATCCCGTTCATTTATGGGATGTCAGATATGTAAGCAATAGCGAAATATTTTGCAGAAGATGAAGAACAGCTCCTAAACGAGCGGCAAGTTTTCTAACCTTAATATAAAACTTAAAAATGGAAGACAGATTGCTAAAAGCGATCGTCAGATCTATTTTATGGATCCAGGATGACCACTCCTCCTATAATTCATATATTCTCCTATATTTCCCTCCCCCTCCTATAATTTCCCATATTTAGCAAAAATTTCCTATATTTTCTTAAACGCATCATCAAAATATATTTATCAAAGTTTTGGGGAGAAAAAACGACTTGTAAATTGTTTATTTTTTTGTTCATTAGAGGGCATCTTAATCAACGATATAAAATGAGTAGATCGCTTATGTGGCTACCATCTTTGGGGCAATTTGATAGCAGCGAAAAGTGGAACTAATCTCTATTATTATTGTGGTTGGCAAAACAACATCGCCAGCTGAGAAGCCCCACCCACCCAATATTGTGCTTGCAGTCTGAAATTTCTTATGTGACCTCTCCCAAATTTAGATGCTTTATAATGTCAAATATTTTCACATTATCTACACAAACAAGAAATCGGCATTGAGTTTTACTGTGTTTGTCTACACAAACTACTCACGTAAACATACGATGAAAGCATTTTTTGCCAACCACAGCAATGGCCACCATGCTTTCAAATGGGGACGTGGTGGTGGCGCTGTAAGCAGCTCACTAGCGATCTACTCATTTTATATCGTTGATCCCAATGCAGCCGTTTTCTTCATGTCGTCATCGTCACGTGGTAGGAAACAGCGCGCTTTTTTCCCTCTCAGACATGTAAAGGTGTGGAAATTACTGTAGTGACATAAATATATGCTAAGTAGTCTATCTACGAGGGCTTCACAACAACACAACAACAACATGAAAAGGTTAGTGGTATTCAGCATGTGATTCACGTTTCTTTGATCGAAAAGGTTAAGTCTATACATTTATTTTCTATTCGTTTATTCGAATTTAGCTGATATGGTGCCATATAAGACGAAATTTCAAGAAGCTTGGCTAACTGAAAAGGATTCTAATGGACACGTAATCGGTTCTTGGTGTAAACGTGCTCAAAAAGATGAACACAAAGTTGTATGTATGATCCGTAGCAAAGTTATTTCCATCGAAAATTCTGGAATCGACCAAGTATTACAACATGCCAAAGGTATAAAGCACACTGAAAAGGCTAAAGTTTGTGGCATCCTCGAAACAAAGTAGGATTGAAACAAATGAATTTAAACTTCTGATTCACGATGATAACGTTACAAATGCCGAAATTTTGTGAGCTATGCCATGGATGAAGATAAGATGGATGGGACACTCCATTGCCTTCCTCAGTGAGTTTGATTTTAGGGCGACATCTGGAGCTTTGCGTAGTACTAAATATAATCATCTGCTTAGATTAGGTTAATAAAATTAAAAATACACTAAAAACAATAAAATAGAAAATATAAAAAAACTTTCTAAGCACACTTTTATCTTAAAAAGTCAGTTAATATATAAAATTCTTTTTTAAAAAATTTCTAGTATTACGCAAATCGAAACGATGGTGGTGAAGTTTCGGTTTAGTACTACGCAAAGCAGCAACTGAAACTATTTTTTTTTTTATTTCCCAGACAGTTTTGGTTTAGTACTGCGCAAATCGGCAGAGCGCGCTACTGGAAAAAAACTCTCGCTCGACGCATAGGAGTGTCCCATCCATCTTTTCTTCATCCATGGCTATGCATGGTGCTCACAGTGACTATAGCTTCCGTTCATTTGGTAATTGTTCAGAGTTATTTCAAGCAATGTTTCCTGATAGCAAGATTGCCCAAGATTTCAAAATGGGAAGAACAAAAGAAGCATATTTGGTTAGTGATGGACTGGCACCTGTATTTCTAACGAAGTTGGTTAAAGAGATTAATGAGTCAATATAGCCATTTTCTATGCACTATGATGAAACTACAAATGTACAAGTAAAAAAGCAACTTGATTTGCATGTCAGGTATTGGAGCAATGCGAAGAATGAAGTTGTTACTCACTTTTATAAGTCCATTACATTTGGGCATGCAAAAGGTGAGATATAAGTGAGGCAGTTATCAGAAATCTTGAAATGGACAAATTTGACTTGAAGTCTTTCTTATCACTGGGCTCGGATGGACCTAATGTTAATAAAAAAGTTTTCCGATTGCTTTCCTCAAAGCTCAGGGAGTTAAATTTACCTGGACTTGTAGACATTGGAACATGCAATTTGCATGTAATACATAATGCCTTCCATAAGGCTTTGCTTGCATTTGGGACTGAAATTGAAGAACTTACTGTAGATCTTCACTTCTTCTTTAAACAGTCTTCAGCCCGCCGTGAAGACTTGCAAAATCTACAGAAAGAAATGAAGATGCCTATCCTCCTTCCAATAAAGCATGTGCCCTCACGTTGGGTAAGTTTAGGACCAGCATTGGAACGATTGATCGATCAGTGGCAAGTTTATGTGGTTTACTTCAAGCACCTCAGCTCATCTGAAAAAAATCAGCCAACCTGTGCTCGATTCAAAAGAATATGCAGGAAGGTGCTACCTATAGAAAATGGAAAGGAAACTCAGGTTATCTGTCATTTCTTAATACATGTGTTGCCCATATTTGAGGAATTCTTGACGCTTTTTCAAAGTGGAACCCCTAAAATCCATTTGATGTACGACCATTTTACGAAAATTGTCCAGTCTTTAATGCTGAAATTTGTGAAGCTGGAAGCCATATGTGGCAATGAATGTGTAATTAACGTGGAATTTAAAGTTAGAGCAAATCAGTTGGAGGATGTTGAACTAGTAATTGGTGAATTGACAAGGAAAACTCTAAAACAGGCAAGCCCAAGCTACTTACACAGATAAGAAAGTTTGATGAGTACTTGCTGGCAAACTTCCCTTTAATAAGTTTGTTGAAAGATGTTCATTGTTTGAATCCTCTAAAATC
>JAHWFO010022643.1:630994-673342 GCA_023313115.1 Rhysida immarginata
TAGTACTGCGCAAATCGGCAGAGCGCGCTACTGGAAAAAAACTCTCGCTCGACGCATAGGAGTGTCCCATCCATCTTTTCTTCATCCATGGCTATGCATGGTGCTCACAGTGACTATAGCTTCCGTTCATTTGGTAATTGTTCAGAGTTATTTCAAGCAATGTTTCCTGATAGCAAGATTGCCCAAGATTTCAAAATGGGAAGAACAAAAGAAGCATATTTGGTTAGTGATGGACTGGCACCTGTATTTCTAACGAAGTTGGTTAAAGAGATTAATGAGTCAATATAGCCATTTTCTATGCACTATGATGAAACTACAAATGTACAAGTAAAAAAGCAACTTGATTTGCATGTCAGGTATTGGAGCAATGCGAAGAATGAAGTTGTTACTCACTTTTATAAGTCCATTACATTTGGGCATGCAAAAGGTGAGATATAAGTGAGGCAGTTATCAGAAATCTTGAAATGGACAAATTTGACTTGAAGTCTTTCTTATCACTGGGCTCGGATGGACCTAATGTTAATAAAAAAGTTTTCCGATTGCTTTCCTCAAAGCTCAGGGAGTTAAATTTACCTGGACTTGTAGACATTGGAACATGCAATTTGCATGTAATACATAATGCCTTCCATAAGGCTTTGCTTGCATTTGGGACTGAAATTGAAGAACTTACTGTAGATCTTCACTTCTTCTTTAAACAGTCTTCAGCCCGCCGTGAAGACTTGCAAAATCTACAGAAAGAAATGAAGATGCCTATCCTCCTTCCAATAAAGCATGTGCCTTCACGTTGGGTAAGTTTAGGACCAGCATTGGAACGATTGATCGATCAGTGGCAAGTTTATGTGGTTTACTTCAAGCACCTCAGCTCATCTGAAAAAAATCAGCCAACCTGTGCTCGATTCAAAAGAATATGCAGAAAGGTGCTACCTATAGAAAATGGAAAGGAAACTCAGGTTATCTGTCATTTCTTAATACATGTGTTGCCCATATTTGAGGAATTCTTGACGCTTTTTCAAAGTGGAACCCCTAAAATCCATTTGATGTACGACCATTTTACGAAAATTGTCCAGTCTTTAATGCTGAAATTTGTGAAGCTGGAAGCCATATGTGGCAATGAATGTGTAATTAACGTGGAATTTAAAGTTAGAGCAAATCAGTTGGAGGATGTTGAACTAGTAATTGGTGAATTGACAAGGAAAACTCTAAAATAGGCGAGCCCAAGCTACTTACACAGATAAGAAAGTTTGATGAGTACTTGCTGGCAAACTTCCCTTTAATAAGTTTGTTGAAAGATGTTCATTGTTTGAATCCTCTAAAATCAAGTGAACTTTCCAGCGGTGCAGAAATCCACAGGATTACTACGAGGTGCATTCAAGTTCTAAGGCCTCTGATTTTTTTTCTCCGGATTGGAAAGAGATAGAAACATGCGCATTGTTTTAAAATGAGGCCGCGTTCATTGTCAATACATCCCAGAGATGGCAGCACCGTATGGCAGATGGAATTTTACCGCCAGCGGCGAGAATGAGAACTGTTTTAGATACTTAAAATGGCGACGTTTTCCTTACTTGAACAGCGTGCAATCATTCGTTTTCTGAATTTGCGTGGTGTGAAACCAATTGAAATTCATCGACAGTTGAAGGAGACATGTGGTGATGGAGTTATGGATGTGTCGAAAGTGCGTTCTTGGGTGCGACAGTTTAATGAAGGCAGAACATCGTGTGACAACAAACCGAAACAACCTCGGGCTCGCACAAGCCGGTCTGACGACATGATCGAGAAAGTGGAGAGAATTGTTTTGGGGGATCGCCGAATGACTGTTGAACAGATCGCCTCCAGAGTTGGCATTTGTGTGGGTTCTGTGCACACAATCCTGCATGAAAATGCGAAAAGTGTCATCCAGGTGGGTGCCACGAATTCTGACGGACGACCACAAGGCTGCCCGTGTGGCATGTTGCCAAGCAATGTTGATGAGCAACGACAGCATGAATGGGACTTTCTTTTCGTCGGTTGTGACAATGGATGAGACGTGGATACCATTTTTCAATCCAGAAACAAAGCGCCAGTCAGCTCAATGGAAGCACACAGATTCACCGCCACCAAAAAAATTTCGGGTAACTGCCAGTTCTGAAAAAATGATGGTGTCCATGTTCTGGGACAGCGAGGGCGTAATCCTTACCCATTGCGTTCCAAAGGGCACCACGGTAACAGGTGCATCCTACGAAAATGTTTTGAAGAACAAATTCCTTCCTGCACTGCAACAAAAACATCCGGGAAGGGCTGCGCGTGTGCTGTTTCACCAAGACAACGCACCCGCACATCGAGCTAATGTTACGCAACAGTTTCTTCGTGATAACAACTTTCAAGTGATTCCTCATGCTCCCTACTCACCTGATCTGGCTCCTAGTGACTTTTGGCTTTTTCCAACAATGAAAGACACTCTCCGTGGCCGCACATTCACCAGCCGTGCTGCTATTGCCTCAGCGATTTTCCAGTGGTCAAAACAGACTCCTAAAGAAGCCTTCGCCGCTGCCATGGAATCATGGCGTCAGCGTTGTGAAAAATGTGTACGTCTGCAGGGCGATTACGTCGAGAAGTAACGCCAGTTTCATCGATTTCAGGTGAGTAGTTAATTAGAAAAAAAATCGGAGGCCTTAGAACTTGAATGCACCTCGTAGTAAAATGAAGGATGGAATGAATGATGTTGAACACTGCGTAGATGAGTGGAAATGCTTGCAGTTGTTACCATCGTTCTCACCAGCCGACAGAATTGATAAGTTTTGGGCAATTAGACTAGATATTCGGAAGTTCCCTTTAATTTCAAAACTCATAAGGGTAACGCTACTGTTGAAAGAGGATTTTCAGAAAATGGGCTGATCAGAGGAATAACTTAGAGACCAGAACTATTAGCTCTCTCAGACTGCTGAAAGATGTCGTAAAATCACATGATGGAAAAGCACAGTGCATTTCAATAACTAAAGACCTTCTTTCTGTGTCTCGCTCTGCCCACAGATTGCATATGTTGAGATTAGAAGAGCAAAAAAGAAACGCAGTGGCTACGTACAGTGCAACCTTGTACGCCTTCCGTTCACTACAAAGGAAGTGGCAAGCTGTACCGCCATCTACTAACAGAATCAGATGCTAAACTAACTCAAATATCGAAACAAGCAACATGGCGGATTCCCATCGCGTAGTGGAGAAATGGAACGATTTAAACAAGTTTATCTTAGTTTCGAGCAGCAAATATGGGATAGAATGAATATTGTTAACGGCGCCGATCATCTGCAAGTCAAGAAAAGCTACATTTCCTTCAAATTTACTAGATCTGTATATCGGTCACAGCGCGTAAATGTCCCTCCCCCCCCCTCAAGCATTCTCTTCTCCTGTTAACTGAAGTTAGCTCTGAACGCTTCGCTGTCTTCATTTTGACTCTATTGCAATTTATTTCATGTAATAGATGAAGGGGAGGTTCTTCTGTTTCTGATTTAATTTTAGTGAAAATTAGTCAGGGTCCCTATCAATGTTTTGAGCTGCAGATAACATCCTTGATTTTTTTTTTTTGTTATTCTAAATAATGGATTTATAATTATTATTATAACTATTCATGTAGTCAAAAGGTAATAGATTCATTATTATTATAAAAATTCTTATTTTTATTATAAATATTCATTTCTTGAATGATAGTTCTTTACAAGTCATTTTATAGTTAAAATTAAGAATGTTACGATTTCTTCAAAATAAAATTTAAAATATTAAAAAATTTAATTTTTTTATAATTTTTATTTAGTTTCATACTTCCAAATATAAATGCCAAATAAATTATTATAGGAAAAATAAAAATCAAATAACTTATTACAAAATCCACTTAATATTCACTAGACGTGTTTGGATTTCCAATAGATGAATTTTACGGTGCGGTTCTTCGTTCTTCTTATAGAAAATATTTGCTTATAAACATTTAACAATGATTAATTCAAAGAAACTTATTAAATTTCTATAACTGGGGATGAGAGAAGATAACTCTCGAAAACGTTCTATTAATTATACTTAAGTTTGTTTTATAAATTTTAAATTTCTTTTACTGTGCCATAAAAGTGACTATCATCTTATTACTGAAGCTGTCTTTGGACATTAAAACGGTTGGATGACCAGCTATTCTATTAATTTCTTTGTTTTCACCAGTGGACATCCTGCATTTGATCTATTGTGGACATCCCAATATTAATATGCAAAAGAACAAAGTGTTGCATCCTAAAATTTATGTTGGAAATCCAAAGACGTCCAGTGAATATTAAGTGGGTTTTGTTATAATTTATTTTATTTTTATTTTTACTATAATAATTTATTTGGCATTTATATTTAGAAGTATCAAACAAAATAATAATTATAAAAAAATTAAAAAAAATTTTATATGAAGAAATTGTAAAATTCTTAATTTTAACTGTAAAATGACAAGTAATAACAACTATTATTCAATAAATGAATATTTATAACAAAAATAAGAATTTTTTATAATAATAATGAATCTATTACCTTTTGACCAAATGAATAATTATAATAATTACAAATCCATTACTTAGAATAAAAAAATTAAAAAATCAAGGATGTTAATGTTAATCTGATTCTCAAAACAGTGCTGGAGGCCCTGAATAGTTTTCACTAAAATTACATCAGAAACAGATGAACCTCCTTTATCTATTCTTGATTACATGAAATAAATTGCAGTAGAGTCAAATTTTAGATAGCGAAGCGATTAGAGCTAACTCGAGTTAACAGGAGCGTAGCCTACGACAAGAGAAGAGAATGCTTGAGGGGAGAGGGTATCTACGCGTAGTGACCGATATATAGATCTAGTAAATTTGAAGTAAATGTAGTTTAGCTGCTTGAAGCTAAGATAAAATTGTTTAAAACGTTGCATTTTTCCACTAAGCGATGGGAATCTGCCATATTGCTTGTTTCGAAATTTGAGATAGTTTGGAATCTGAATCTGTTAGTAGATGGCGGTACATGTTGTCGCTTCCTTTGTAGTGAACGGAAGGCGTACAAGGTTGCACTGTACGTAGCCACTGTGAAAAAGAAAACAAGCTGAGGAAGAGAAAAAGTCCAAAAAGGAATATGAAGCTGCTCGAGCAAATAAAGAGTTACAAGAAAGACAAAAGAAGGATGTTCAATCACTGAAGGACAAGGAAGATTCCCTAAAACAGAAGGAGACTGAAATTAGGTTTGATGTTAAGACTTCTCATACTGCTAAAGAGGAAGGTATGAAAATGCTAACAGAAGCGGTGAAAAGTAAGGATATGGAAAAAGTGGCAGTAGCTGAGACAGTGCTACCGCTAGCCTATTTTAGGAGGGCGCTGCGCCCTGCCTCGAGAGTATCACTCCCTGCCGCGAGAATATCGCGCCCTGCCACGAGAGTGGTGCGTTCGTTCCCAAAAACAGTGCTTTTCCGCGAAAATAGTTCTGATTAATTTGCTCTATAATGAGCTCTTTGGCAAAGTTGACTTTTAGTAACTGCGAGGACTGCGTGCACTGCAGAGAAACGTCCCTCAGGGACACCCAAATGAACAACTCATTCATAGCAACTGTTTCGTAACCGCCCTGCAGTGAAGCATCACTTGAAGACGCCACTGTTGACCCATAATTTCGCAGCATTTTACTCTGAAGTTATTAATTACTATTAGAAATAATAAAATTTAATTTAATTCGTAAATATTTAACAATGATCAGTTAATTTTATTGAAATGCTTAGTATAAGATTTTACAAAATTATTACTAATTAATAACTGATTTAAACATTTGATATATTAAAAAAAAAATTACTAAATTGCAAAAAAATAAGTTGAGTGGGTCTTGTATCACATAAATGAATTCTGTATATACACTGTCGCGATCTGTATATCTTAGGTAATATTAGGTCGCGATCTGTTTGATTGTGATTTGTTTGAAGTAGGATCCTGCAAAAACCCCACCAGTCAAACTCCTAGAGTAATAGCACAAGTGAGGACAAATTTTAAATCCTTAATTTTTATCTGATTTTTTATAATTTATACATTATTTTATCGAATTATTTGAAAAATATCTGGGTTTTTTTGATCAGAATTTACTACAGTTTTTATTTTCGTAC
Organism: Rhysida immarginata; assembly: GCA_023313115.1. Taxonomy (NCBI): domain Eukaryota; kingdom Metazoa; phylum Arthropoda; class Chilopoda; order Scolopendromorpha; family Scolopendridae; genus Rhysida; species Rhysida immarginata. Next base: position 637,113 of record JAHWFO010022643.1, read on the forward strand.
TTGGAGAGGGGGTCTTTTTTAATTTATTTTCTAAAATTAATTTACCGACTTAATTATTTGGTGATGGCGTTGGCCATAAAATTTATACTACGTATTTTCATTATTGTCGTGCATTCGGGTGAATATGACATTAGATTTAAGTGATAAATGAAAAATTAAGCCACGAGCCTACATTACAGTCAACAATGAGTTAATTGCTCAGAGCGTCGCTGGAATTTTTTTTCTTTCCTATTTTCATTTATTATTTATTTAAATGCATTTACCGTCTGTATTGTAACATTTTAACATCTGAGGCATCGTGTTTAAATAATCCATCAGCTTTTCTTTAATATAAATTTTATAATTGGGGTCTTTGTTACTGTTTACATATACGGTGGCTATGCTATGACCTATCCATTAACAGAATTATTTTTATATTTGTGGTGTAAGACCATGTAGCGAATGTACGAATAACTCCCTTAATAAGAAAAATAACCACATTTAGTACTACTCCTAAAGAAAGGATCGACATACTATAACTACTATCACCACCTCTACTGGTCTTACCATTACTGATGGACTGGATATTAGTAACTGTTTTGCCCAGCATTTCAGTGAAACTGTCTCTACTTCTTTCAATATATTCTCTACTTCTATCGTCCCCCTATTGATAATCTCATCTTAACGGAGTTCACTGATAGAGATGTTGCCTACGGCATTAATAGATTACGGGCCAAGCCTTGCAATTCTCCGACAGAGGTTCCTTCCTTTATTCTCAAAGGCCTTCGAGATGTCATAATTATTCCTCTTAGGCGCATCTTTAATTTGTGTCTAAAAGCTGGCCACTATCCTAAAATAAGGAAGAGTGCGGTTGTGGTTCCTGCTTTTAAGGGTGGTTCAGCCAAATGGACTGTTATTGCTAGCTATAGGCCGATCTCTATCCTTCCACCCACGACCAAAGTGTTTGACAACATCTTTCATAAATATCTTCTACAACATGTCCTTCCTCATGTTCCTGCGTGTTAACATGGTTTCATTCCCCAACGTTTCGTTGTGAGCAATCTTGTATCTCTCACCACTCATGCTCATGATGCTCTTGAACACTACCAGCAACTTGACGTGGTCTACTTTGATAAGCAAAAGGCGTTCGACTCTGTCAATCATGAGTTACTAATTAAAAAATTGCGTGCGTATGGGTTTGTTGATGGACTCCTTCAGATAATGCGCTCTTTTCTGTTGGATCGACAGTTTGTTGTATCTATACGACATCATTCATCATTGCCCTATAGGCCTCACTGTGTTCCTCAGGGCTCTGTCCTAGGGCCTTTATTATTTGTTATCTTCACTGCTGAGCTTCCCGAGGTGATTAGAAACTCCCATATATTGACGTATGCAGATGATGTGAAACTTTTTGGTAACATTATAATTGCTTTAATGCTCACCTGCTTCAGCAGGAAATTTATTGTATATGTCATTGGTGTGAGCAGAATGATCCTGCAATTAATGCAACCAAGTATGACAAAAAGACCTAGTCTCTTTGTGGAAATGTGCAAGTTGCCAAGCTCTGTGTCCGTGATCTTGGCGTAATCAATGATAGCACACTTTCCCATAATTCCCATGTTGACTGTTCGTCTGAAGGCTTACAGAGCTCTTGGTACCATTGTGCGCAATAGAGCCGATTTTCGGTGCCCTTCTACATTTGTTCGGCTCTATCGGAGTCTAGTTTTACCCATTTTGTCTTACTGTTCTGTTGTATAGAATGGGGGTTCAAATATGCAGTCTTGTAAACTGGATAGGGTGCAAAATGTGTTTCTCCGGTTTCTGAAGCGGAAATTCCCGAATTTTGATGTACCTTCAGATCTGTGTGCACTCTCAGACATTAGAATGAAATTGATTTGCCTTTCTTAAGAAGTTTTAGTAGGGAAGATGGATGCTCCAAACCTTCTCGAGTCCATTTTCATCCGAGTACTGTCTCATACTACGAGGAAGCCCGTGTTGAAGCTTTGGCCTCCTATTAAACTCAGAGAAGAATTTCGTCGGGATACAATGTTCAGAATTCAAAAATTATGCAATGAGAATCTGATATCATTGATTTATTTAATTAATTTTCCTCGTCATGTTACTATCCTGCCTTTGTGATTATGGTTGTATTTATTGTTTATCTTGTAACTCTCATTCTATTTGCTCGATATTGTAGTTCCGTGTTGGCTTAAGCCGTCCAGGTGGCCGAGAGAGCTAGGGCGTAGGCTTTCTAGTTCTCGAGTCTCCCTGGCCGTGGTTTCGAATCCCGCCGTGGGCATGGATATTTGCGTTTGTCCCGGGCTGCGTACAGATATAACTTGTGTAAAAGGCGCAAAATGACCTTAGTAGTCGACGCCTTAATTTCTACCCCCCCCCCTCCCCGTGTTAAATTAGCTATGTTAACACCGTACATGAATTGAATTGAATTATTATTATTGAATTTTTATCTTTGTAATTATTATTATATTTCTGTTAATCTGTATAAATAAAATTGTGATTTTCTGTTTTTTTATTGTCTTTTTTTTAATAACGTTACTAATCTTTTACTTGTATCTTAAATAACCCCATTTTGGGCCTTTGGCCTGTTGGGGGGCAACATAGCGGCTTGGCCTTCCAGTTTATTTGGTGGGTTATTCACTGTTGTTGTTACCTATTATTATTATTATTATTATTTATACCAGATGGTTTGTTTGTTTTTAGTATTTATTTGCGTAAAATGACGGCCGTTTATGGGAATAAAATCATAATCACACAAAGAAACTCCGTGTTTACACATTTAGGTTATTTACTCATTTTGAATTCAATGTATGAAATGATACGATTAAGAAATGAGTAAAGAGCGTTTTAATTGTTGGTAATCTTATAAACATGGAAACACGGAATTCTTTTGTGTGATTTTAAAGGACCATCACTTTACGCAAATAAAATCATACAAGACCCACTCAACTTTTTGTTTTTGCAATTTAGTAATATTTTTTAATATATCAAATGTTTAAATCACTCGTTAATTAGTTGTAATTTTGTAAATTCTTATACTATGCATTTCAATAACATTATAACATTAAAACGTTTCAATATTTACGAACTATAAATAAACTTTATTAATTTCTAATAGTAATTAATAACTTCAGAGTAAAATGCTGCGAAATTATGGATCAACAGTGGTCTCTTTAAGTGATGCTTCACTGCAGGGCGAATACGAAACAGTTGCTATGAATGAGTTGTTCATTTGGGTGTCTCTGAGGGATGCTTCTCTGCAGTGCTCGCAGTTACTAAAAGTCAACTTTGCCGAATTTTTAATTTCCGTCCTTACTATGTACCATTTTTTATCATTTAGCTTACCCCTTTTCCGAATTTTAATGCGTTCCCTTATTCGTATTGGCCTAATATCTTAACACGTGCTAGCGACTTAAAGCTTTTTGCAATGACTTTACGGCAGTTTTCATTTAGATTAAGGCAATTTTCACTTAAATTAAGGCATTTTGCGTTGAGAAAATGGCAGTTTTACATAACTTTAGCGCAATTTTCATTTAGATTAAGGCAGTTTGTATTTAGAAAACGGTTTCTTAAACATTAAGGCAAAAATATACTAATCAATCGACGTGCCTAATGTATTACTAAAAATACAATAATAAAGTAAAAGATTATGAAATGTCGGCACGTAACAATGCTGAGCCTTGCCGCCAAAGTTTTCTCTCAAATTAAATTAATAAAACAACCCACAGAAATGCACTGAAAGAGGAAACACTCAAACATATTTTATGTATTAAATTAAACTGTAACATAGATTTATTTAATGAAATTTTACCATTTGCAGTAAAAGAATGGTTTAAAATTAAACATAGAAGAAATGCCTCATAAGAGAATTGCCTTATATTTTGTATTTATGTTTTATTAAGGAATAAAGTATTGATTTCCTAATATAATGGATCTATATATATAATTTCATTCCACTTTGAGCCCTGCCTCTCGCCTCCCTTCCCTGTGATGCCTTGACACTGCATGATGCCCTCTTGCTGCAATTGTCACCCTGCCCTCTGTCAATTCTAGTGGGAGCACTGTTATTTCCTGTTCAAGAATATTATGGGGAAGTTTACGCACCTCAAACAAAAAGCTCTCTCCCATCCATGTGTAATTTGCTTCTTTGTTTCTCCATAATCACCCATTTCTTGGTTGTCCCATGATCTTCCTTGTAGTTGCCCAGTAAAGTAAATGTTTTTCAAAATATCAGTACATTACTGCCTTTGAAAATACAGGGTGACCAGAAAGTCTTTCCCTGATGAGGAAATTTAATAAAACAAAAAAGTATGTTAATACATTTTTTGTATTATGTTCTTCATCTCAGAAAATTTGTTCTTATCCTTAATAACCTCAACATATCCCCTCTTCATTACTCGGAGAAAATCCAGATGATATTCAATTTCTCTCCAATTATTTGCCAGAATCTCTCTTGTTATCAACCATTATCGCATCAGTCATTCTTGCCCGCAATGTATACATATCAGGGATCAGTGTGGAAAACATTTATTTTTAACATATCTCCACAGAAAAAAAGCCCAAGGGAGTAATGTCAGAGAATGTGGAGGCCATGGTGTAGGACCATCTCATCCAAACCATTGGTTAAGAAATCTGGAATATGTGAATGCACATAAATAATCCCAATGTGACAGCACTCAATCCTGATGGAGAATTACCCTTGACTGATACTCTTCTAAGTGAGATGGTACAAAGCTCTACAGCATGTTCATTTCGACATGGCAGGTTTAGATCAGGGGATCTCCATTACCAATGAATCTGTTGGGATAAAGCATAAGTTCCGAGGTCTCCTGATCTAAATACAAAAAGACATCACCAGATGTATTGGATCAACTGTAGATTATGTGTTTAAAAAGCTTCACGAGAATGGTACACTGTAACAATCGCATTTGAAAAGGTTGAAAAGGGTCTACAAGAAAGCACCAGGATCGGTCACTCAAAGAAATTTGCAAGAAGAAGCGTACATTCAAGGAACTGAATAAGAAATGGAAAAAGTGTAAATGTGAGTGATAAGAATAATGAGAAATTGACTGAACAAAATGGGTTACAAATTTTGCAAAGCAAAAACTAAACCTCAATCAACAAAGTCAGGGGTCTATCTACAATTTCAAAATTCATACGCATTTTTGTGAAAATTTTTAATAAAAAATATAAAACAGAGTTTAATTTTAAAAAAAAATATTTTTAATTATTTGAATTGACATTATTTAGGCTGATAAACGCCCGTTTCTGAAGATAATACGTTGATAAACGCAGTTAAAAATTTTGTGAAGATACCGCTTCCACTTAAAATAATTTTGTGAAGGTACCCTTAAATGGTATCAAATTGACCCTAGATAGATCCCTGAAAGTATCATAGTCACATAAACTTATTATTGGTAAAACAATTCAAGAAAATGGGACATTGAAGACTGAGTAAAGGACATGTTCTCTTATGTAATTGAATTAACATTGGTTGTGGAGATGATAATGGGGAATAATGAAAACTTTGCTAATGAGTGTTTAAGGGATTCCAAAAGTTTCCAATTTATTTAATGATTTGATGTATATTCTTTAAAGGACCAGATAAAATAGCAATAATCCAGCTAAAATAAATTGATATGTGTATGAAGAAGTTTAGGATAATTTTCTAATTCCCTCTACTGAAGACCCAGGGTGGATTTCCTATAAGGCCAACCTAGGCCATGGCTAAGGCATAGTAGTCATATTACATTATAAATCAACTACTTTTTACCAATTTTTACCTATAAAATTATACAAGTACATGTACTCTTTTTCCCAAGTAGCTTTTCTCAAGTCTATCTGACGACAATTGTCTAAGCTGTTCCCAAACCTTTTCAACTCAGAAACTCCTTTCACAAAGATCCGAGTTGTATGAATCCTTGGCCTATCATATTTACTTACATATATGCATACAATAATAGGAGTCTGTCATTTTGGAAAAGTTTTGGCGAACCCAATTTTGGAAAGCATTGGTCTAAGTGATACACTTATTCTATTTATTTATTTATTTATTTATTTATTTTTTTTTTTTTTTTTTTGAATGCTCAGTGAAGTAGGTCAGGGATCAAGATTCGATCCGCAGAGTATACTAAATTGTGGCCATGGATTTTTTTTTCTTAAATTTCAACATTCCAAAATATGATGAAATCCTATATATTAAAACTCGGAGCACTTTTTTTTAAGAGCAAAATCGGCATTTCTGCGCATGCGCATTGATCATTGTGATCATTGTTATCGCTGTTAATTGTTGTTAATTTGATCATTAATGCTAGCAAAATTCTTGATTGTGACGTCTTTGTGGAGAGGGTTGTTAATGTTTGCTTAAGAAACCACACTGTTGTTTGCCATCAAATTTTGTCAGGTTCCATCTAGTATTATATTTATTATAAAAATAACATGCTTGCTTATTGAATTCTTTTATTGAACTGTACTTCACTCATTTTTTGGCAGACCATCAATCAAGAGTGGTGATCTGTTTGCATCCACCCCAATTGAAAATTTTTTTTGCTGAAATGCACCAACTCGTGATTCGAGAAGATTTGTTGAAATCTTGCAAAAGAAATTTCTGTCTATACATAAGTACTGATATGACCAAATCTTGTGCAGCTAACTCATCTGAAACAACAAACAGCAGAACCAGATGAAATTAATATATTCTGAGAGTGTTATTGAAACTGCCTAAGTTTTTTTTTTTATGACAATTGGTTAAACCTTTTAAAGGATATTTTTTTTCTAATAATTGGCTTATATTCATACCAGCAAATAAAAGCCATTGAATTTGACATGTATGAATTCATTGAAACAAATACCGTAATATTTTGTAAATAACTTGTTGGGATCTGATAAGCCTTTTGGAGGTATTGCAGTTTTTATTTTTATGTATGTTAAATGGACATTTACGTAGTTGATGTAAATTTTGATTCTTTGATATTGTAAATTATGGGGAAAGGTTTCTCTATTTGTATTATTTTTATTGCGAACCCATTAGCTTCTTGAGCGAAACTGTGTATTGACAAGTTAAAAGGTCATTAAAATATCCTAAAATTCTACAAATAATCTACATAAACATTTGTTTTTACTTTATCCTTCATAGGCCACCTTTTGGTGCAAGAGGGCCACCTCCAAGATTTCGTGGCCCTCCTCCACCAATGATGCGTGGACCACCACCCCCTCACATGCGCGGTCCCCCAATGGGTATGCGGATGAGGCCACCACCTCCAGGATTTCGAGGTCCTCCACCATTTGATCCTAACTTCCCTCCCCCGATGGCTCCTCCTGGCATGCCCCCTTCAGCTGGGATGCCACCACCTCCAGGCTTACCTCCACCTGGAATGCCTCCACCACCAGGAATGGTAAGCGGACTTTTTTGCAAAAAATAATTTTTTAATATTTTGTTTATTTAATGCGATCTAATACGTCCATCCACGGTCTGTATGGCCAGAGGCCGACGAGTTGGGTCCCTGGATGAACCTAGATTAACGACTGCTGTATGATGGTCGCAGCAGCGGAGGGGGGGTAAGGATTGTATGTCGCTGATGGTCGCCCATCCAGTGACTAGCCGTGCCTGATGTTGCTTAACTTCGCAGAAGTTGTGTTCAGTGAAAGCCCACCAGGCTACGGCCTCCCCCAATATTAATTTGCCTTTTATAATTTCATCAATTTTAATTATAATAGAGACCACCTATGCTGCCGCCAATGAACATTCCACCACCTGGCTATATGCCACAGCAAAATAACTCTCCTGCAGCTACCCTGGCTGGTATCGATTTAACTGGAGAAATCTGGGTGGAAACGAAAACAGCTGAAGGAAAAGTAAGTTGTGTATCAATTTCATTTATCATATAATTAAAAATTGTTAACTGTAGTCTAGAAACATTTCCTACTACTTTAATTCTTTCTTATGATTGGAATTTGTTCAGGTGTATTATTACAATGCGCGAACGCGTGAGTCGGCGTGGAGCAAGCCTGAAAACGTCAAGATTATCACTCAAGATCAAGTTGAAGCAATGGCAGCTGCTGCCGGCGTAACAACAAGTGGCACAACAACCACTGCTGCTCAAGCAGCTGTTGCTCAAGGTAACTTGATATGAGTTATGAGTTTTTGTTTTTTTTAATTTATTACCAAGTAATCAAAAATCTAATACCACATCCGCACTACAAACGTTGAGCTAGTTCAATATGCTTAAGCTAGCCTAAGCAATAGTGCAAACAATCCAGGCCTATCATAAGCTAGCTCAGTTTCTTAAAACTAGATTAGCATGTTAAGCTACATGACATTTGCATATTAGATATCTACCATTCCATTCATAGAGTAAGTTTTACTAAACATGGCGACGTCACTGGCTTCAAGGTCTGTTATGGATAATTGCAAAGAAAATTGGAGCAGGGGCGAAATTCAAATCCTGATTTTAATTTGGGAATAAAACATTGAAATACCGAAACAAATGAAGAAGTATTGAAGTAGAGTCTACCAGAACTTTTTAGAGCCCCTAGTCGGAGCAATTTATTCAGAAAATGGGGGTGATAGTTTTTCTTGGTTAGCTTTGCATTAGATAGCTGAAGTAATTTTTATTAATAAACATGAAAAATGTAAATGAATAAATGATGAAACAAATTAATCAGCAAATGATATAAAACAACAATTTATATTTAATTAAAAAGCTATCTCAACTCGGGCTCTAAAAGTTCTGATCGACTGTACCTCAGGCGCAACACTTATTATTCCTAAAAGTTCACCAGGTAATCATTTATCATGGATTAGTAACAAACAAACCATGTCACTATCACTAATCCATATTATCACTTAAAAATTCGGCTTGATAGGGGGATAATGCAAACATCCTAGCCTAGAATAGGGTATTAGGCTACACCTGAGCTGAGCTAGCTTAACAATTAAAAAAAATCTGATGTGAACACCAGGACTTCCTTGTATGCCTGTTAAATTACAAATACACATTTTTTGCTGCACTTCATTTAAACTTATTTCATTTGAAAGTGAGATACGATCCTCCAATTCTTTAATAAAGAGGACAATTACTAAAATATTAGTTTTTATTAACATCAATTATTTATGAAATTATTGATTCAACAATCTTACCTGGAATATTAGAATCTTACAAGGGGAAGGCACTGGCTTCGGGACACCGATTTGAACCAAATTGCATGTGCGAACAGTACACTGTTTACATGTCTTCCCAATATGCTCAAGAATATTAACAATTTCCTTAGCATTTTATATTAGTTTACAAATTAATTTTGTTTTACATCGCTCAAGTAGATATGTAGTGTAAGTGATAACGTTTCGGATCCGTAACATATTACTTCGAATCTGACTTCATATTTAATTATCACTATCCACATTCTTTTTTATTCTGGTTATTTTTTTCCATTTTGTTTCAGTTTTATTTTGTGGAGTGTTACTTTTCTTATTGCCTCTTCAGATCTTTACTATTACATATTGGGAAATTGTCTGGAATTTATTCATATACATATGGGTTTTTTTTAACCTTTTTTTTTTTTTCAATACAGTATATTGATTTATTAATAATTATTAACCTCCGATTGTAAAAATTTTTGAATTAAAATGAAAAGTACATAAAAGTTTATTTCACTAATAACTTTTTTCACTTTTTTTTTTGTATTGTTATTATTGAATTATTATTTACAATCAGAGGTTAATAAGGTTATTAATTATTAATAAATCAGTATATTTAAATTTAAAAAAAAGTTACAAAAAATATATGTGTTTTTCAAACCGATATGCCATCCCCTTGTAAGGTCCAAATATTTCATTAATTAAAATTTTATTTGGCTATAACTGGAACCAATGAAAATAAGTATCACGTATGATATATCATGGAAAAGCTCTCAATGAAGGGTTTATATTACTGTTGTTAAGAAAGAGTCCAAAATCCAAATGTTTCACATTTTTGGAACCCCACTTTATTTAGAGGTCTGACTGTATACACATGCTTGGCCTGAGCCGATTGCAATCAAAAGTGGCACAACTAGATGTTACAACAGTTCTAAATACAAAATTTCAACATTCTACGGCTAATTGTTTTTGAGTTATGCGAGATAAATATATACATACAGACGTCACGCCAAAACCAGTCAAAACGGATTTAGGGATGATGAAAATGGATATTTCCGTTAAAATCTGTAAACTGAAATTTTTCACTATTACAATACTTCCTTTACTTCGTACAAGGAAGTAAAAAGAGTGTGTGCTCCAACTTTCTTGGCAGCACTGTTAGAGTGGAAAATTTTTGAGGCAACAGTGTTTATCATGTACTGTGCCAAACAATGCACGAGCAAGCTAATTCCATTGCAAAGAGTTTTTGTACATTTGTGAAATGGCAACAAGTGCGAAAGGTCCGAAAATGTTGGAAGGACCTCTTCATTCTACATGAAAAAATCAACATCATTTGTAAGGAAATGGGTGAAACCTTTTGAAGACCACAAAAATGTTGATCTACCAGAGCAAAGCTTAACAAGAAAGACCACTAACAAGGAAATAAGTTCATAGAATCATGAAGAATCACCAAGTAACCTTGCGGGAAGGACAGCAAAAACTGAGACTTAATCATACAAAGTTGTCGCTGGAGACATTAAGAAGTATAAGGGTCATACAAATGAAAACGAAAATTTGTGTGGGAAAAAAAAAGACGACGTATAGGATCGTAAGTTTTCGTTTTCAACAATTGCGGAACCCCACGTGCAAATTGAACAATAAAGCCCCGTTTCCACGAACCGAGTTTTTCTCGGTTCGGTTCGCGGAACTAGATCCGTAATCCCGTGGAACCGAGACTCGTTTCACCAACCGCGTTTGAAACTAGTTTCGTTCAAACGAGTTTTGAGAACTCGTTTCATCGACGAAACCAGCTTCGCATCGCAGGCTCGCATTTAATTTTCAAAATGGCGGAAAGTAGAAAGCGAAAGAGCGCGGTGGAATGGGGAGAGCAGGATACGATTGCGTTAATAATTTTATGGGGGGAGAAAATTGAAGATCTGCGACGTGCAAAACGTAAAAAAACTGTTTTCGATCTTTAGAGCGGATGAATTGTTTTAACATTGATTTGAATGGGGAATGTTGCCTCATGTCAGATCGCCGAATTAGCGAAGAAACATCTATAAATAAATCCGGCGATCAAATACGAAAAGGGAAAATAGAAGGAAAAGGTAGCGAAAGAAGAATGCATAGGAGAAGTAGGAAAAAGAGCTGTCCGCCCCCTAGAAATGACAATGGAAGCACCAAAGAGGTAAAGAGAGAGAAATCGGAGCATTGTTGTGAGAAAAAAATTACGAGAGGACAGGTGATTGGAAGAAAAGGGGAGGTAGGAAGAAAAAGAGAGAGAGGTTTGGATTCTGAAGCAGAACAATACTGAGCCACCAATGTGACGATTTCGGTCTGATCCATAGCTTGTATTTCTTTCTTTGATTTTGTGTAGCTAATAAAGAAAGCAATTGACTCAGCAGCGATTGATTTTGCAATTGTCGACAAATAATTGATCTATTATGATGCTGCAAATAAAGCATCAATGTTCTGCATTGGTTTATCTGTTCATTGATATGCAGTAAATGCTTTAGCCGCATTAGTATAGTCACTAAAATAAATCTGCATCTTTGTTGGGCATTCATATTTGTTGACAATCCCAAAATGCAATGCGTACTGCAGTACGAATAATCCCACAATGCAATGGGTCAAACGAGTTAGAACTTCGGTTCGTGGAACAAGAGGGGAAGCCTAAAACTAGATCCGCGAAACTAGTTTGACGAATCGAGTTTCCCGAAACGAGAATTCTCAGTCCGTGGAAATGGGGCTTAAGTTGCAACTGTTGCATTACGTGAGAAAGAATGATAGCTCGCGCTTCCTCTGCGAGTACTCGCTTCGTCCAAACAACAAAATGGAGTCAACAAAACCGGAACAGAGAGCAGTAATTCATTTTTTGACATATGAAGGAGTTTCAGTTTCTGAAATTCATTGTCGTATGCAGAACGTCTATGGAAAAGACTGCCTAAACTTCACTCGTATTTGGGCATGGAGCAAGAGGTTTTCGGAGGGGCGGTCATCATTGCAAGATGATCAATGACCTGGACAAGCAAACCGTGCCATCACGAATGATTCCATAGCCAAAATTGATGCTGTCTTAAAGGAAAACCGAACAGTGATAATTGATGTCGTGGTTGCTAAAACTGGCCTTAGTTGTGGAACTGTTCATTCCATTATCAGGAACCATCTGCACTACAAAAAAATCTGTGCACATTGGGTCCCGCATCATTTGGCATCAGAGCAACTTGGAGTTCGAATGGCCATGTCCCTGCAGCATTTGACTCGCTATGAACAGGTAGGAGAGAGTTTTCTCGACAGAATCGTTACAGGGGTGAAACTTGGTACCGTACTTTCATTTCCAGCCCGAAAGCAAACGTCAAAGTCGTCAATGGAAGCATTATGGGTCACCACCCCTGAAAAAATCAAAAGCAATCGCAAACCGCATGGGGAAGGTGATGTTGACTGTGTTCTTTGATCGCAAAGGCCCGATTTCACTGGACTTTCTTGAAAAAGGCACCACAGTTAACACAGCATAATATGGGGAAACATTGAAGGCACTGTGTGCAGCCATCAAATGCAAGCGTCCTGGACTTCTTACAGAAGGAGTGCTTTTTCTCCACGACAACGCATGTCCTCACACCTCGAAAGTAATGGTAGACCTCATCAAAAAGTTCAACTGGGAAGCAATGCAGCATCCACCTTACAGCCCTGACTTATCCCCATGTGACTTTCACGTGTTTGGTGATCTAAGAAACATGTGAAAGGCCGCAGGTTTCAGTCGGACAATGAAGTGAAGGAAGAGGTTTTGGAATGGTTCCACACGCAACCGAAAGACTTCTTCCATAAAGGAATCACATGCCTTGTTACACAGTGGGATAAATGCCTTAACGCATTTGGAGAGTATTTTTAAATTCCTTATTACAGTTTGGATAAAATAAATAATTTTTGTTTTCATTTGTACGACCCTTATAGTTTGCTGGAAAAAAACAAAATGGTAGAATATGGTGAAGAAACCTCTCCTATCTGAAAACCATGTGAAGAAACGTCGCCAATGGGCACAGGAAAACATGGATTGTGATTGGGGCGATGTCGTTTTTTCAGAATTGTGATTTTGGCCATGTGAATCCCTACATTAAGCATGGTCATCCCCGACAAATAGAAAGCACCTGATAAGGGTCCTTGTCTGAAATTGGTTCTCAAAAAATGAATTTGGGAAATTGTGCATCTTTACTGGAAACCTGAATGCTCAAAGAATGACCCAAATCTACAAAAAGAGTCTATTACCATCTGTTTGAAGGTTGTACGGAAGGATAAATACAAACTGGGTTCTTCAAAAGGACAATGACTCAAAACATAGTAGGCTGCATGCATTAGAAGACACAACGTGAGTTTGCACAGTTAGATTAGCTGTCACGTGATACCAACCCTTAGAAAAATATGGTCATACATGAAGCATAAGGTTTGCTGGAAATGCATCTGGAGTTTGAACCAGCTGACTTGAAAATTCAACAGATTTGGAAATCTTTGCCTCTATAATTTGCTGTCAGCTTAGTAGAAATTTCATCATTTGAAATTTTTAGATAAATCAATGGCCCTGGCCTCAAATCGAGCTTTTACGGTATGTTTCCATTGTTGAATTAATTCTTACATATATTCTTATTTATGTTATAAGTCACAATGCAAATTATTTATTATTTTGAATGTTTAACAAATGACTACATGGAGAAAAAATGTAAGAATATACTTTATGTTGAAAACAGTACATTCCAGTAATCTATGAGCCAGATGCTTATATTGTAATATACCAACTTGATTATTTTGACATAATATACGAGAGGCGTTCTGTATACTTATTGTAATTCATTTTATATCTCAAAGCAGGTTTGATTTATTGAGGTTTTAATTAAGAGGGTAAGGCATTAAGTAAATTATAAATTGATGTGGGCTACTACATGTTTAAAGAGGCACCTGAAGCTATCGTTGCAAGATGTCGGCGTCATTCAGATGGCAACTGATGACAGTTGACATACGACAAGCTATGTTTACAGAAGCAAAACAGCAGTTGTAAGGTGGTGACTCCCCTGAGTACATCTACACATCTCAAGCAGTGCTCTGTTGTGTGATTTTTTGGGCAAAAGGTATGGAAGCAAAGAATATTCATAAAGCATAGTGTGATTCTGTATTGTGTAGTGTTGTCGTTATATTGAGCCGTGTGTCACTGTATAACTTTTGTTGTTTTAGGATTTATAAGTTGCGTGTATAACGTAATTGTTGAGAGCAGCGGTAGAGTTTCCCTTTGCGGCAACAATGCCATCAGCAGCAGTTGTCGGGCTTTGTTGTAGCGGGAGAAATTCTAGGAAAAACTGCTACTTTTCTATCTGTTTATTTTCTTAATTGATTAATGTGGTTGTCGAGGAGAGGCGTTCCAGGGCGGACATAAAAAACTAGAGTTGCTGAGAGAGGGGCGAAAACAAAAGGCGAACAGGGCATGGTTCCAAAATAGCGCTTGTTGTTCGTTCCCTGCTAAGTAGCTTTTGGAAGTTTAATAAACATAATTAATAGTACAGCTGACCTGTACGATTGGCAGTAAAGTCTCCCCTGTTTGCTAATGAAATTTTTTCGGCGTGGATAAAAATTTATGCAAACATTCTTGAGCGACATGGAGCTTGCGCCCGTAACATGGATTGTCGCCGATGTTCTTTTGTTCGATGACATCCGTCAAAGTTGAGAAGACAGCTTGTCAACAGTGTCTGGTGAGATCGTTGTGTTTTCTTTTGTAACCCAAAGATATTTCAGGGTTCCCACATTCTGGAAAGTCAGGGAAATGAAACGTGGTCGGGGAAGCAGGGAAATGAGACTCTTCCTGGGAAAAGTCAGGGAAATAGTTTTTACTGGAGACATTAAGTTATTTATCGAATAACTGATTAATCCTATTGGTGTTTCATTGTATAATATAAGATATTTAATAGTCGATATCATTGAATGCCATTCCCATCCAATCGACTATCAACTAGGTATTGACTACCAACTAAGAACCAATAGAATTGCTTGAACTGCGAAACAGTGGTTTTCACGAGTCTATTTAAGCCATGTAGCTCAAGTGCTGTTAGATTCTGGATGACTTAACTAGGTTTCATCTGGCTTTTTGCCTAGTTCAATGTACTTCCCGTGGTTACTTTCTGGACGAGTATGGCAGTGAAAGCGTTGCTTTCGGACCACTCGTTTCGTTTTTCCTGCACTGTTCGATTGTCAAGTGCTGTTAGATTAATTTGTCAATTGTCGTGCTGTCTTCAGTTCATATTTTGAATAGTCCATATTGTGAAAATTCAGCGGAAGTAAGTCTATACTTCAAATTTTAATGATAATATTATTTGTCAACTGATTTTCAAAATTTTTTTTTTTTTGTATCTGATACTTACATTTATTTGTCCAGTTACGGACCTGGAGGCAAAAATTCTTGAACAAGCGTCGTAATACTGATGATGATAATAATAATAATAATATTAAAATTGTGTCTGAAAAGCTGTTGTAGAGACATGTTATTTAAAAAAAAATTACGATTTGGTCAGGGAAATGGGATACGGATTTTCCGTGGGAACCCTGTATTTACCCCATTGACGGGAAATTTTCCTTAAGACAAGTGTGTTTTTTTTGCCAATGCGTATTTGACATTCTGATCCGCAATCTTGGTTATGTGCATCGATTGTGCAACTGAGTGATAATAACGCTCACCTGGGGTGAGGTGGATGCTCTGTTAGGTGCAATTCCGAGAAAGTCACTGATTTCCGTGGAATATTTGTAAAAGACTATGTTAATATACTCATAACTTAGCTAATAAGTATAATTATTCAAATGGTATTTGAGTCCCGTGCTGTAGAGGGTAACGTGAATAATATAGAAGATCGTTTCTTGTTCAGCTGAGCGCGCATAAGTGGCCCCTAGCGCCAATGTTGAGAGATGAATATTGAGCGAGGAATATTTGCATTTCGAACAAATGTTCACTCCTTCGCATAAGTTGAAAAGGGGTGTTTGAACCCTGGAGTCGTAGTGCGCGTTATAGTGTGGGAGCAAGGGTTGCTCAATTGTTGTTGTTAAAGGGGGTTTACAGTATCCCTTTGCTACTATTCATATTGGTTTAAAGTATTATGAGCCAATATAATTGAACGTGTGATTCTGAAAAAAGGGATACACAGCGCTTTCTTGTGTCGACTGGACCTTGGGTTCTAAATGTGCCCAAATATTGCGCTCAGGTATTTCTGTTGCAAGTAGCCCGGTTTAGTTTGGTGTTTGCGGCCCGTGGGGATGAAATCCTGAATTATGCATATTTTAGTTGCTGTTTAGTGTTGTCTTTAGCAAATACATGATTAATTCTTTGATGTTTCGTTTTAAGTTAGAAGGGGGCCCCAAAATTTGTCACTGATTATATTGTTTATATTAACGAGTTTTCTGATGATGTGTTGTACAAATAAGTTTTGGTAATTTATTAAAATTCATTAGTTGTTAAAAACACACCGCCTATCTTCTTTCCATCACCTGTACGAGTTCCACCCTCCCTAGCCTCGATGTACGGGGTTCGGATTTGTCGTAGGACTGCATATCAGTCCCGCCCCTGCACGTGGGTGGCACAATATCGATTCCCTTATAGTCCGTGTCACTGACAGTGACGATTTGTACATCTGATGCTTCACGTGGAACAGTCAAAGAATTATGATATCTTTTTAAATTTGCATGAAGAATTGAAGTATTTCCAGTTGTTCTTACATCATTGTTTTTGCATCATTGATATATGCTCTCAGTTGTAGATTTCTTCGTGGAAAATTTCCACACAAAATTCCGACCAGAGTGAATATTCGTTTTGGGTGTGATTTATGCCTTGAGCTATTAAAATTATTATTTTTTTTTTCTTGCAGAAACAAAAAAATATTTTAACTGTAAGACATTAAGTTGTTTAAAAATGAGAATAAGGAAAACTATTTTTTCAATCTGAAATTTTATATTTCATAAAATATGTAAGATTTTCAATAAAATGTTCTTGACCCAATCCTGAAATGCTTCATAAAATGTGAGGGGAAAAAATATTAAAAAACAGTAATTTAAAAGAAATGTTTTATGATGATAAGAACAAGATAAAACTAGAGAGCATTCTACTAGTATTATCGTCTAAATTTAAAATATTTTTGCAAATTAAAATGAAAATTCCTTATCCTGAAATTTGGCTGTCATGAGTGTTACCAGTCAGAAATTTGTAAATAAAAAATGTTTTGCTTCAGCTAATCCTCACCAGAGGGTTCTATCAGGCAAGCTTCATTTAGCAAATCAAAACGGCCGATCAACTGAAGCAAAGCTGTTGCACGTGAGAGTCTACAAGGAAAAAACTATCAAATTTCAGATACGTATCTTAATTTTATGTCATGAGTGTTACCATAAATAGTCAATTATAATTATAAAAATTAGCTTTAATGAATTTGCTAATTATAGTAGTAGAATTTCTATCATTTTTTATCGTAATCTTACTATTTAAAAACCACATGGTCAGGCCCAGTGGTCAAAACAAATAAGAATTGTCCTGTGTGTTACTGTCAAGAGAGTTACCTTAAACTTTTTTTTATAAGGTAACCCTCATAACTAATTGTACTAAGCTATAGAGAAAATAAGAAGCAAAGTAGAGACATTAAAGAAGAAAATAGCCAAGCTAACCAACGTAATCGGAGATTAAAAATTAAAAACAAACACTTCATTTGCTGAAAGGTCACCTCGTGCAGTTGTTATGAAGGAAATTCATGGTTTACATATTCCATGTACATTAAAATTAATTGGAAAATAGGTAATTGTACAGTATGATGATAAATATTATCCTAGAAAAGTTACTGACACATCCGAAATGGGAGTGCAGGTAAGCTGAATGGCCAGCACAGGAAAATACCAAAATAAATTCTTTTGACCGAAAGTTAAGGATGAAATCATCTACACTCTGGATGATGTAATAACAGAATGGAAGAACCAAATGTTTTTTGTTCTGGCCATGTAGAAATTCCCTCTAAATTGTGGAAAGAATTGCATGATTTAAAAACTGATGTATCCTAAAGTACCGTTAATTATTTTTGTTACCTTCATCTTATAACTAGTTTTTCTGCCTATGTTTAAAAAAAATTTGTTGCCTAATAAATAAAAGATTTGGAAAAGTTGATCAAATTTTTTCCTAGGATTATATGATTACATGCAAGTAAAAATGGGAGGGGGGGGGCCTTATTAAGATTATTGGATGTCTTGATGGTTAAACTGCTTTGTCAAGAGTGTTACCGAGTAAAATTTAAATTTTTAATTTCCTTAAAATTAAACAAGAAACAGCTCTGCTGTTTGTATTTTATGATATTAAGAACATGGTGAAGCATAAGAACTGAAAAATTATTATTTTTAATATAAAAATTATTTTACATTTTCCGATCTCAAATAACACTCAAATCGAAAATTCACCCACCACTACCCACTGGTGCTTTTTAAAATGAATCAATTTGACCATATCGAAATCGTTCTGAAATCGATTTTGTTTGCAAGTGATATATCGATATATATCAGATATTTAAAATCGGTATATCGAAGCATAATCAATATTTGCCCAATACTACTCCTCACCAAAGGCACGTTATTTATTTATTTTACTTGTGTATTATTATTTTAACGTGCCATGTTACAGCATATATGCCAAAACAATATGAACATGGCCTTATTAAAAGAAAATCATACCAAACATTGCTAAGCACAAGATATTTCAAACATTATAAGAGGAATAAAAAAACATCAGAATCATTATTTAATTTAAGAAAAACATTAAAGAAGTGAATCAAACCAAGAACGTTAATAGAACAAATTATTGCCAACATGTTGTTCTTGCATGACAGCACACGTCCTCATGTTGCTTCAAGTGGTAGCTTCCTCTATATAGTCCTGATCTTGCTCCTAGTGACTTCCATTTGCTTGACCCCCTTAAACGTCATCTTTCGGGTGAACACTTTCCGGACAGTGAAGCTGTACAAAGGGAAGTCGTGTCGTCAATGTATAGGGAGATTATGCGGAAAAATAAAAGTTATTTTGAAATTGATACTCTTTATTTATTTGATTGTGACTCTTAAGATTTTAACTCGGCAATGTAAAAGACTGGTAAAAAAAAAACAAAAAAATTATATGCGTAAAATGTTTTTATAAAAGCAAGTGTAAAATTTTTTATATGTAAATACTGTGGCTGTGTTAAGTTATAAATGGCATGTTAATTTATTTTGTTTATATTTTAATCAGTTTTTTGGTATTTTGTACAGTTTTATCTTTTTTTAGTATATTTTATTTATGCCTTTGACTTATACCAGCGATGTCGCTGCTTGTCAAATTATTCTTATACAAACAAACAAACATATTAACTTGCCCTCTTACATCATCTAGTTTTCAATTCTTTGACTATAAGTCTAGCCTTTGAAATGAATGTGTCACTTCTCCAATCAAGTCTATGGCTCTTGTAGTTGCCACATAGGTAAAGAGAATGAGTATGCCTGCACTATTCTTCTGGTTTGAGAATGTCTCACAGCAATCTCTGTAGTCTGAAGATGACGGACATTGTCCAAACAACTCGGGGTGCTTTCATTGGCTTCATGTCACTTGCATGGATTTTGTAAATGCTTGTAAATACCGTAAGTATTCTACTATAATGCGAAAAATTTTGACCTGAGTAACCACCTAAAATTGTGGGATCGCATTACACAAGAGGGAGCGCTACAACAGCTGAGGGAGAGGGGAGGGTCTGACGAACTTCAAACGAAAATGGCTTATAACATTGAATATATTGATATATTAGAGTGCATTATACTGTATATACAGTAGGTTGATTTGCATTTTTTCTGAACTCCCCCCCCCCCCCACTTTTACATTGCAAAAGCTAATGGGGGTGGGAGGGTGAGGGGTATGATTTCAAACGAAATTTGTTCTGATAAATTTCAAATGAAAACTAGCATAAAATATTTAATATACTGGTACATTATCGTACATCATACAGTTTATACAATATACACCGAGTGGCCAAATTATTATGACCACCTGACAGTTTTAGGCAAATGAGCTATTGCGTCACAGCGCTGCCGCTAGAGGGCTAGATAGCTATAAAAAGGGAATGCAGGTGAGGTGAACCATCAGTTGCACTGTGTTTTTTGCGACGATATGGGCAAAAAACGTGATTTAATTGAGTTTGAACGGGATGATTGACGGCGCGCGCAGTGTCGGAACCAGTATCAGCAAAACAGCTGAACTTGTGTTCACGAGCAGCAGTTATTAATGTTTACAGAGAGTGGACTACCAAGCAAAAAACCGGCTCTCAACGTCAAGCGTGTGGTCGTCGCAGGCTCCTCAATGCTCGAGCTGAAAGGAGATTGGCCAGAGTTGTCCAGGGCGACAGAAGAACAACAGTGCGTCAAATAGCGGCAAATCTTAATCAAGGACAAACTGTGACCGCCTCTGAACGAACTGTTCACCGCTCATTACACCGTTTAGGCTATGGAAGCCGACGACCAGTTCGAAAGCCTCTACTGTCAGCCTTGAACAAGAGCAGACGTCTCCAGTTCGCCAAGGAGCACAAGGATTGGACAGTAGATGACTGGAAAAGGATCATGTGGTCCGATGAGTCACGATTTCAAATGCATTATGCAGATGGCAGGGTTAGAATATGAGAAAACAACACGAAAGCATGGACCCCACCTGCATCGCCACAACAGTAGAGGCTTTCGAACTGGAAGCCGGCGGCAGTATTATGGTTTGGGGAATGTTTTCTTGGCATTGTTTGGGTCCTTTGATTCCTCTGCATGGACGTGTGCGTGCCCAAGATTATTTAAGTATTGTCGCAGATCAAGTACATCCCGTTATGTTAATGGTGTACTCTGACAGGGATGGATACTTCCAGCAGGACAATGCTCCTTGTCATAAGGCTGGCATCGTCCTCAGATGGTTCGAAGAACATGCCGGAGAGTTTACCTTGCTTCGTTGGCCTGCACAATTGCCAGATCTCAATCCCATTGAGAATTTGTGGGATGAGATCGAACGGGCCATCAGGCAGCGTGATCCAGCACATCAAATCTGCAGGAATTGGAAGGTGCAGTTCTTCAGAGTTGGTCTCAAATTCCTCCTACAACCTACCAACAGCTCATAGAATCCATGCCCCGAAGAATGCAAGCAGTAATAAGAGCGAAAGGTGCCCCAACACTGTATTAAGGGGGTGGTCATAATAATTTGACCACTCAGTGTACATTATGTTAATTTGTTTTTTTTTTCTTCTCAATTTCCCATCCACTTTTCCATCACCAAAATCTAACTTGGAGAGTGGGAGGGTGATTTCAATGAAATTTGTTCTGATGAATTTCAAAAGACACAAACATATAATACAGGGTGATTCATAAGTAAGTACATTATACAGTTTTCAGATGCTGTAAAACTGGAACAGTTTAAGACACTGTCCCCAATTTCGAACCGTTAGATATGTGTACTCGTAAAGTTTTTCTCCTGCCACCGAGGGAAGTGACAGAAGATAACGAGCGTGTCACGTGACTGGGTAGTTAAAATGGCCATGTCGGCAGTGGAGAAAGCGTTTTGTGTTCTTGAATTCAGCAAAACGGAATCTGTCATCGTTGTTCAACAGTATTTTTGATCACGTTTTGAAAACTACCTCCAACCAGGAAATCCATTTACGATTGGTTTAAAAAAATTTGAAACTACAGGCTGTTTGTGCAAGGTTCCTAAGCCAAGACGACCGAGTGTATTGGCAGAAGTTGTCGATAAAGTTCATGACGCTATTCAGCGTAGCCCAGGGAAATCAGCGCGGAGAGTGAGTCGTGGTGTACAAATTTCATAGCCCACTGTCTGGAGAATTTTGAGAAAGAAACTGCAAATGATTTCGTACAAAATACCGATGCTACAAAATCTCATGAATATTGATAAGACAAAGCAATTTCCTTTTTGTGTGGAAATGCAGCGCCGTTTTGAAAATGATGATTTCGTCGATCAATTAGTTTTCATCGAGGAAGCTACATTTCACGTGAGTGGTAAAGTAAACAACCAAAATGTGCGTTTTTGAGGATCTGAGAATCTCATATTTACAGTGCAACACGTGCAAGATTCCCCAAAGGTAAATGTTTTCTTTGCTGTGTTGAAAAAGAAAGTGTACGGCCCCCTTCTTTTAACAGGAGAAAACTGTCACGGGAAGCTCTTTTCTGGATATGTTAAACATATGATCGATGCCGCAGTTGCAGACAGACAGTGACGACTTTATTCTGCAATTAGATGGTGCACCACCACACTGGACAAGCAACGTGAGAGATTACCTCGATGAACATCTTCCTCATTGATGGATTGGACGAAGCGCCGATGACAACATCCCACTGACCCAATGGCCACCCAGAAGCCCGGACCTGACGCCATGCGACTTTTTTCTTTGGGGCTGCATGAAGGACAACGTTTCCTCCTTGATCTAGTGGATTGAAACAGCATATCACATCCTGTATTACTGCAACTGATTCAGATACTCTAATTTGTGTTTGGGGGGAAATGGATTATTGGTTCGATGTGTGTCTGGTTCACACATTGAACATCTGTGACTGTCTCTAAAAAAAAACTTTATTAAACCTTCACCTACACTTCTGTAACGGGCAACATTAATTATCTTAAATTTGTCACCGTTTTATAATGTGTTGAAAATGTATACTTATGAATCACCCTGTATTTAATATACTGGCATATTACAGTACATAATATAGTGTATACTATATTCAGTACATTAATTTCCTTTTTTTTCTCTCAATTTTTCGTCTTCAAAAGCTAATCCAAAAGTGAATTCTCAAAAAAACAAGATGGCGATGCCATTGGTGATAAAAATCACTGTGATAATGTTTTATTTATTATAATTTCTCTTGCTGCTGTTTATTGATTATAATTGAACAATATAGGCATGACATTAAATAAATTTCTAACATTAAAGGTGAAAGTGAAATAAATTTCGACCAGTAAAATTTTTAACGGCCACATTTTATGAAGCTGATCTTATGCTTGGAGGATCAGCTCCAGTTTAATTTCTTTATTTATTATTTATTACTGTACTTAATGCATGAATACATATGTGTACTTTAATAATTTCAAAAAAATGAACATATAATAAAAATACATGTAATTTACTGTAACTGTATAGTTTTTTGTCGTCTTCAAAATTATATAACTCTTTACTTTTTAATAAATCACCATCTGTACTGTATTAAGGAACTTTTTGAAGCAACAGGCAATAATGAATCAGATTTTGAAGTTTTTTTAATTGTATAGATCCAGGTTGTACAGTTTTCAAATCGTAAGAAATATGGATTTTTTGGTACATTCTTGCATATTTCATTTTTCCTAAGATAGCGACGAATCAAAAATTGGGATCACATGATACAATAGGATAAAATTTTTACTGTTTTTTTTTTTTTTTTTTTTTTGGGCTTCGAAATAGGATAAAATAATTAAGGTATTTGTTACTGGGCCAATCCATATGAAGTGATCCAATGAGGGTCGCTTGACCATTTTTAAATATTTTGATTTTTTTTATATGTGATTACCCTATAATTGAAAAGTTCAAAACAGTTTTTAAGAAAATTTTACCTTGCACCGTTACTGAATGGCGGCCATTTTTATTTGCAAGCGCACGACGGTTAAAATAGCCTAAATTCAAAAATAACCAGTCAAAATGGCCTCCAAAGTTTGGTATTGAAAATTTAGAAAATCCACATTTTAGACCCAAAAATAACAACCAAGGAGTGATTTATCAGAGTGTATTTTTTTCTCTAGTTAGATATCATACACTATTAGCCTTATATAGAGCAACAGCACTGATAAATGTTTACTTAATTTTTTATAAATTTTTGAAATTTGAAAATCTTAATTTTTTGTAAAGTTTGGGGCTAGTTATCTCTGGTGGGACTGAATATAAAAACTTGATTTTTGCACACCTATACGGTAGCAAAGTACTGTAAAAATTTTAAATTGATATTTGACTGTGAACAAAGATTGAATTTTTGAAAATGAGGAAATAATTCACATTATGCTACAATTGATCTTATGGTTGTTGCCTGCTTAAATGGTTTATTGTTTCATTGTAATAAAATTTAGTTGTAACCTTTATTTAGTTAACACTATCACCCTACATTTAGTTAGTATTAATTATTTTAATAATAAAATATTAAACAATAGGAGCTTTTGCTTTAGTTCTATGTTAAAAATACTGTCCATTTATATTTAGGTTTATTCTCAATTAAGTAGCACATTATTATGAGGTGCGTTCAAGTTCTAAGGTCTCCAAATTTTTTTCTGACAAAATCCTTAACCCAGAAAGTTGTAACTACTGTTACTTCTCGACATAATCACCGTGAAGTCTAACACATTTTTCACAACGGCGGCGCCATGATTCCTTGGCTGCTGAGAACTCATCTTTAGGGGTATATTTTGCCCACTGGTAAATTGCTGAAGTAACAGCAGCTCGGTTGGGAAACGAACGGCCATGGACAGTGTCCTTCATGATTTGAAAAAGCCAGAAATCACTAGGAGCGAGGTCTGGTGAGTATGGAGCATGGGAAACCACCTCAAAGTTGTTATTTTGAAGAAACTGCTGAATTAGGAGTGCCCAATGAGCAGGGGCATTGTCTGGATGAAAAAGCACCCGTCCAGTCTTGTTTGGTCAAACATTTTCGTATGAATTAGCTGTAACAGTTGTACCCTTTGGAACACAATGCGTGAGGATTATGCCTTCGCTATCCCAAAACATGGCCACCATAACTTTCTCAGCAGAGGCTGTGACTCGAAATTTTTTCGGTGGCGGTGAATCAGTGTGTTTCCATTGTGAAGATTGGCGTTTCGTTTCAGGGTTAAAAAATGGAATCCAAGTCTCATCCATCATCACAACTGATGAAAAGAAAGCACCATTCATTGCTTTAATTCATCTAGCCAATATCACACATGAATTAGGCAACAGCCATAAGATCAATTGTAATGTAATGTGAATAATTTCCTCATTTTCAAAAATTCATATCTTTGTTCACAGTCAAATATCAATCTTGAAATTTTTACAGTACTTTGCTATCGTGTAGGTGTACAAAATGTGCAAAAATCAAATTTTTATATTCAGTCCCACCAGAGATAACTAGCCCCAAACTTTATAAAAAATTAAGTAAACATTTGACAGTGTTCTTGCTCTATATAAGGCTAGTAGTGTATGATATGTAACTAGAGAAAAAAAAATACACTCTGATAAATCACTCCTTGGTTGTTATTTTTGGGTCTAAAAAGTGGATTTTCTAAATTTTCAATACCAAACTTTGGAGGCCATTTTGACTGGTTATTTTTTGATTTAGGGTATTTTGGGTAATAAACAATGTTGTAGAGGAGACGTTTCTAAAAACAATCATGTCAATTACAATGTTGTAACTTAATTGAGTGCAGAGATATTCAAATTAACGCTAATGTCTCCAAGTTGAAAAACCGTCGTGTGCTTACAAAAAAAATGGCTGCCATTCAGTAACGGTGCAAGGTAAAAAAAATTTAAAAACTGTTTTGAACTTCTCAATTATAGGGTAATCACACATAAAAAAAACCAAAATATTTAAAAATGGTCAAGCATCCAACTTAACTTTTATTGGATCACTTCATATGAATTGACCCTACTGTTTCTTTTTCTGCCAATTGTAGAAAATTCACTTACTGCTCTCTTTGAAATGCACCTCACTCAAAGACTCCCATCTTTAAAGCTAGCAATTTGTTGCTAACTAGCGGAAGATAACAAAACTACAAGGGGCACTCTGAAGGTAATTCCTCCTAGTTTATTTTGTAGGCATGCATCGTCACATATGAATGTTAGTAATAGGATAGTATACATTGAGCCTTTCTTCATTATTCTGTTTGAAACAAAGGTGTGTAATTGAATTTTTCCCTGCTGAAAAAGTTGCACACCCATTGACATTCATCAACGATTGCTGAAGTTTATGGAGACCAAACAATAAATGTTGGCTCAGTGAGGCACTGGGTGTTGCGTTATAGTGATAGCAACTACAGTGTCAAAGACAAGCGACGTTCCGGGCGATCAAGCACAGCAGATATAGCACAAAATGAACGGCAACTTGATCGTTGTATTCATGCAAATCGACGAATTTTGATGAAGGAACTGTATATGAAGTTGAATAATGGGTTTAATGCATTGACTAGGATGGTGGCAAAGTTTGGATATCACAAAATTTGTGCCAGGTAGGTCCCACGAATGTTACGTCAGAACAAAAGGGGTTCTGGTTGAAAATTTGTCAGGATTTATTGAAGCAATATGAGCCTGAAAGGGACAATTTTCTCAACACTGTTGTTGCCACCACTAAAACAATACCCAGCATCTCACTGGGCTAACATTTATTATTTGGTCTCCATAAACTTTCAGCAATCATCGATGAATGTCAATGGGTGGAATTATTTTAGCATGGAGAAAGTCAATTACACACATTTGTTTCAAGCATGCATTTGTGATACCAGCCATTTTGTCAGACTGCCTTGCTGCTGCCACCTGTCGTGTACTAATAAAATTAAATAGAATAATGGAGAAAGGTTCAGTGTATACTATACTATTATTAACATTCATATGTGACATCGCAGCCCTACAAAATAAAATGGGAGACATTACTTTTCGGAGTGCCCCTCGTACATTAGACGGTGAAGGAGTTTTAAAGGATCCTATGCATTAAATATTTTACTTTTTCCAACAAAAATTGGCCGAGGAAAAAAAATCTGTTGCAGTACTTACTGAATACCTCTCATACATTTATGTAAACTTTTATTTTTGTTTCTAATTAAGAATTTCTGAAAAACAAGTTCTTTATGTTTTTACCCCCTTTAACCAAATAGCCCAGTCAGCAATGCAGCAGAAGACAGGACAGCCAGAACATTCAGAAGAACAGGAGCAGCCAGGGGAACCTATGACAAGTGGTGAACCTGCTCCCACTGGGATTCCACCACAGCAAGCACCTCAGCCAACACCGCAAAATCAGATGGGACATGCTCCCCTCATGCCTCCTGGCTATGGAATGCCATACAGTATGCCACCCCCAGGAATGATGCATGGCATGCCACCACCTGGTAGAAATTTATTATATTTAATGAGGTTTTTTTTTATTTAGGTTTTAAATTTTCTAGTATGGTAGTGCAAATTTTTTTCACAATAATATTTTCCTGAAAATTAAGTAGATAACTGTAGATCAATTTTGAACATTATATTGATTGTTTCCCTTGTAATTATATTGCATTTTCTAACAGAAAATCAAATATACGAGGAGATATCAGAAAGTAATGCCATTTATTTTTTTCAAAGAAAATTACAAATCATACAGGTAAAAGACCAAGTGCAGCTGAAACTATACGTGTTTATCTACTTTTCCACATAGCACCTTGACGATTTAGGCATTTATCCCAATGCTGCACCACTTTCAGAATACCACGCTCATAGAACTCCATCAGCTGTGAATATAGCCAATGGCACGTGACAGATTTGAGTTCCTCTTCAGTCTCAAACCTCTGACCACCCAGAAATCTTTTCATGGGACCAAAGAGGTGGTAGTCCGAGGGTGTTATGTCCAGACTGTAGGCTGAATGGTCCAGAACTCCCAACTGAAACAGACCAGTTTTGCTTTGAGGACGTTGGCCTATACAGGTGTGTGTTGTCATGAAGAAGTCGAACATTGTTTTCTCTTTCTGGTCGCTTATCCCGAATAGCATGCTGCAGTTTAGTTAACGTCTCACAATAGGTAGCAGTGTTAGCGGTTGACCCACGAGGCAGGAACTCTGCGAGTAGGATGTCTTGCACATCCCAAAACACTGTAAGCATAATCTTCTGAGCTGAAGTAGAAACTTTGAATTTCTTGTGAACCTACGAATGTGGATGTTTCCAGATCATGCTTGCAGTTTTAGTCTCGTGTATAAAGTGCAAGACCCAGGATCGTCTCCTATGACAATGCCATTTAGAAACACATTTTCTTCTTGATTGTACCACTGCAAATGTTATTGACTGCATGCCTTTCTGTTGCCGGACTTTTAGGAATCCAATGCGAACAGACTTTGCAGTATCTAAGGTTCTCATGCACCATATTCCATGCAGATCCTTAGGATATGTGAAATGTTTCACTCACTTCTTTCAAGGAAATGCGACAGTTTTCTCTGACTGTATTGTTAATGTCCTCAATAATGGCTGGTGTTGCCGCTGATGCAGATTGCCCAGAATGCTGTTTATCGGCAAGGCTAACTATTTTGTTTATCGAAAAAAAATATGAGTATCGGTAAATAGTATTGGTACTATTTTTTTAAATTTTAGAAATATATTTTTTATGCGTATGCCTATTAATGTTTCGTACCATCTTTTCCATCTGCCGAGCTCAATGACGGGCCACCACAACGTGCCTCTAATATCGTTGTACATTTTATTTTTGCGTATTTTATTTACCATCTCCAAAGTCTAATGGATTAAGAGGTTTAATTCATGTAGGCTTTGCCACCAATTTAGAAATTAAACATTATATTCTTTGCAACAACTTTCGTTGTTGTAAGCTGTCACTTGTAGAATATATAGGGCGTTTCTGAATGGTGTGTACAACTTTCAGGAATTGTTCCAGGGACCAAAACAAGCAGAAAATATCATATGAACATGGGTTTCGAAGACGCCTCTTTCTATAGTATAATAGTTTGAAGGTGTCCTGTAGTAGAAGAAGAGTTACGACAATTCAAAGAAACGTCTGAAGAAAATTGTGTTCTCCTGACGTGCACAGACTTCCTTTTAATCTAACGGAGGCCATTTTGATCATTTACTATAGCAACTATACTGTCTTGTTACATCGTAGAAACAAGAAATTAGCCCCCCCCCCCCCCTCCCAGAGGAGGGTATAGAAAAGTAGCAGAAGCCCTGAGGCGATGTATTGGTTCCTCACTTTTAAATCTCCCAAATTTTATAATCAGAAAATTGGTTTTCTCGAACTTAGTATTCGAATCAAAAAATGTAAAAGAGCTCTATCTTCCTTCGTTTCTCACCATTGCCGATCGAAGGACATAGCATATGATTTATGTTAAGTCAACCCTACAACTCCGACCCTACTGGGACAATTTATCCCAAACTTTATAGTAATCTGCTTACCGAATTTCACTGCGGTACCATGTAGACATTTTGGTCCCCTCTAACTCCCACCTCTGTAATTCCGACCCCAGTGGGCTAATCAAAACCAAATTAAATAGTGAAGGAGGACATGCCTATGGTAAGCTATGTTCGAAATTTCAACTTTTTTGTGAATAAATGTAGAAAATATGAAGGGACAGACAAACGGACATTGTGAAACCAATAAATCATTCCACAACTTAATAAATCACACAATTTGCAACACCTATAGGTTTTAGAGTTAATTTCGTCTAATGCAGGACACCTTCAAACCAATATAAGTCTAGAACGACACGTTTTCAATTCAATGCTCATATGACATTTTGTGCTTGTTTTGGTCCCCAGAACATATCCTGAAAGTTTGTACAGGCCATTCAGAAACACCCTTTATACAGTTCAATATTACTTGGAACTTAAATACATGCAATTGTGCCTGATTTATAAGAGTATCGAATGATACGATACTCTCTGTATCGATACTTTCTTTTCGATAGTAACGGGGTATCGATAATTGGCTCTAAAATCATTTCTAAAATGACTGGTTGAACGTAGTGCGTGTGCGCAGGAGCAATTTTGTTATGCAATGTCTGTGCTTGTGCTCAGCCTTATTTTTGACTATGTTAAGTTGTATACAGTGACTATATTTCCTCTGTTAAAAAGTAAATGGCGTTACTTTCTGTTATCCCGTTCTATTATCAAAAATCTTTTAAGAAGATTTAACCCATTAATGATTAATAGTAAATCTTTTAATCTAAAGTTTTCAATCGACAGCCTAATTGCCGATCACATTAATATATGTACGTTGTTCAGGGCTAACTGGGAGTTTTTCATAAACGAAGTAAACCATGTCTGTTGAAGCTATTGTCAGTCAAACGAAGCTCCCAAGTGTCTTCTGTCACTAACAGGTGTCACACCCAGTGATACCCAAGTGAACAGTAATAAAAATAGTGACCGAAAGTGTCACCAGGTGTATAAAACTGCGAGTTGTAATGAAGATTTTTGATGAACGAAGGGGTGAAACTAGCTCAAATGTACAGGAGTCTTCAGGTACAGTTTGAGGAAGAAACACTCACAAGGGGAAGCCACAGCATCCGTCCCACTGATCCACTTTAACATTCAGGTTTGGGGGCCATCTAAAAGTAACTCATATAAAAGGGTTTGGGTCACCACGCCTTCGTTTTAGAAAAAAATCAAGGTCAAAAGTCATGATTTTGGATCAGTTTTAAACCTCGGGGAATCGATAGGTTGCTAAATAACAAGCACATTTTATTATTAATCATTCTGTACAGGGCGAGTCAAAAGCCTCATACTTTGACCTGATTTTTTTCAAAAATGAAGGTGTAATGACCTAAACCTTTTACATGAGTTACAATTTCAAAACATGTGGAGATAAAACAAATCTGTTGCAGGCAACATCGAGGAAGTTAGATAGGGGCTAAACAATAATGGTATCAAATTTGACCTTGGACCTCAAATTTTGCACCTTGCAATTTGTAACTTTGTAACCGCTACAGGCAGAGAAAATTTTCCAATTGTACAGTTGTAGAGCTCAAAATGCTGAATTTTAACAACAAATAAAAATAATAAAAAAAAAAGATTAAAAATAAGTATAAAAATAAAACCCACTACAACAAAATGAAATTTCAGTGCTCAAGCTAAATCGAGTTGTTTCAAATCATTTACTGATGTTGGTACAGTGACATGTCCTTGATGAATCCCCAAAAGAAAAAATCAAGTGGTGTCAAATCAGGTGAACTTGGTAGCCAATGAACTGAATCTCTTTAGCCAATCCAACGATATGGAAACATGTCATCCAGTCGATGACGTACAATGGCTGCAAAATGTGGAGGTGCCCCATCATGCTGGAACCACATGCGACAGTAGTGCACTAAAGACAAGTTGTCTAAAAAGTCTGAGATGAAGCCATCCATAATCTTTACCGTGTACCTACTCCTGTAAGGCAACCTTTGTAGAAAAAAGGTCCCACCAAGATCATTCCATAGTCCACACAATAGACCTGCATCTTAAACCACACCATTTTTTGAAGGAAAAAGTTATTTCTGTAATAACTCGAGAAACTTTTTTTTGTGAATTGATAAAAGACCCTTTTCGTCTGAAAACTTTTGTAATAAATCTGAGATGTTTGTTCGTTTCTAGCATTTATTTCGTTTCCATATTATATACATGTATTTCAATATCTTTTGAAAAATTAATACAATTCATTTTACTCTGTCCAACGAAATTACTCCCCATGTTAGTTCTCATAGAGAAGCCAAAATTAGCTTCCGGTGGTTCAATAAGTTTAATGCTCTTGGCACCGAGCCAACTGTTGTGTATTTATTTTTAATCTCTCTCTCTCTCTCTCTCTCTCTCTCTCTCTCTCTCTCTCTTTTTTTTTATTTTATTAAAATCAGCATTTTGAGCTCTACAATTGGAAATTTTTCTCTACTTGTAACAGTTACCAATTGCAAGGTGCAAAATTCGAAGTCATACATCAAATTTGACACCATCATTGTTTAGCCCCTACCTAATTTTCTATTTTATGTTGCCTGCAACAGATTTGTTGTAACTCATTTTGAAAATGTATGGGGAGTAACAGACTTTTGACTCACTCTGTATATCAGGTTCAAGAAATCGAGGAATCTGTGATTTATGGACACCGCTTATGCACCTAAAGAGCTCCACTCATTTCAG
The DNA here is from genome assembly GCA_023313115.1 of Rhysida immarginata. Classification (NCBI taxonomy): domain Eukaryota; kingdom Metazoa; phylum Arthropoda; class Chilopoda; order Scolopendromorpha; family Scolopendridae; genus Rhysida; species Rhysida immarginata. The sequence continues at coordinate 669,119 of JAHWFO010022643.1, forward strand.
CTGCTGCTTTGGTTGTGGGCTCACTTGGTCAGCCATAGTAAGGCATTTGAGTGGTGTAAGCTGTTCAAAAAGGTTCTCTCATCTATTGTGGATGAGCCTGATCATGGTGGCTGTGAAGCAAAAGAGTTCCTGTTCTGCGGTTCAACAATCAACAGTTACTATTATTGCCAGGTTCTCAAGGACATGCACACAGCTTTAAGGAAGAAATGACCTTTAAGGATATGCACAAATATTTGAATTGCTTATATATTTGATCAGGCAGGAGACAAATCATGGAAGCCTAGTTGCGATGAGTGTAATCGTTGCATTTGGGACACGCTGAGTACAGCCACTCATTACTGCTTTTAAACGGCTGCAACTATTGATTTATCAGACGTGTCCTAAGCCAGTTTTCAAAAGCAATTAGGTAGAATAAGGCAATATAAAGCATGCTATCTTTAATGTGATAAGTGTATTCTTGGAGAACAACTTTACACCACAGGAAAGACTGGGATTAGAGAGAATGATTATGATGAAACATTCAAAAACATATTAAATAACATATAAAAAAAAATAAAAAGAGTAATGGCACCAAAGCATCATAAGACCAGTAAAAAGAAAAAAATTAAAAAGAAAAGAAAATAAAAGAAAAAAGAAATGTACATTGAAGGGAACAAAATCCTAAGAAATATTATAAGGTTCAATAATTAATAAATGAGATTGACGTTATTTTGAATGTGTTCAAGAATGTGCGACTATGACGATGCGCGTTTTCAATCTGTAAACTATCCTTGTTGTTATGTATACAAGTTGCAACAATAAAGTTGTGTGCGGCTATATGTTTTCATGCTTCAACTGCACGCAGTCATTAGTTGGCATTCCAATATTAAACATGGAACAAAGGGCAAATGTTAGGTTCTGTTTTAAACTTGGAAAAACTGCTACGGAAACTTAAAAGTTGATTAAGTGTATGATGATGATGCATTATCTCGTGCATGTGTTTTTGAATAGCTCGCTAGATTTCATGATGGTCGGGAAGAGCTGAAAGACGACGAACACATGGGACGTCCGAAAATTGTTCAAACACAGGAAATGTTCAAGAAAATGAGAGAACTTTTGTCAAAATGAATCTGAAAATGATGGAAGAAGTCTTAAATATTAAACGAGAAACAATTCGCCAAATATTGATAGATGATTTGGGCAAAAGGAAACTGTGTTCTTGGTTTGTGCTGCATTTCTTAGCAGATGAGCAAAAAAGAAACTGAGTGGATGCTTGCACAGAAGTCATTGCGGCCGCAGGTGCCAACCTGAACTTTCTGGATTCAATTGTGATAGAGGACGAAACCTGGTGCTATCAATATGACCCCGAAACAAAATGACAGAGCATGGAATTATCTGTCCCCAACATCCCTGCAAAAACAGAAATTCCAGTTTGAAAAGTTAAGAACAAAAGTAATGCTCATCACTTTCTTTGACAGCACTGGCATTATGCATAAGGAGTTCGTTCCACCTGGACAAACAGTCAACAAGGAGTGCTACAGAGAAATTTTTCAGCGTCTGATTAAGAGAATCAATCGAGTGCGACCATAATTTCATGCCAAAGGAAGTTGTTTTTTACTTCTTGATAATGTCAGACTGCACACAACAGTACTTGTCAAGGAGTTCATAGCCAGTAACAAAATTGTGGAGCTTTATTGTCCTTCCTATTCCCCAGATTTGTCTCCGCCAGACTTTCTCCTCTTCCCAAAGGTGAAAACAAGTCTGAAAGGACATAGATTTGAGAATATAGAGGACATCAAAACGAACATTACAGCCAAATGTGGAAGGGTTAAGACAGTGGACTTTAAAGTACGTTTCCAAAACTGGCAATAAGTGTGTAGCTTCAAAAGGTAACTACATTAAGACCCGGTCGAACGCAGTTGTCGGGAGCCATGATTTCGCGAGCGTGTTGGATTGAACGGCGTTCGTGATGTGTTTTCCTGCGTGGATTTCTTAAAATGTCATTTCTTTAATATGATGAATCATTTAGTTATCAGTCAAATATGTTAGAATAATAACTTCAGAGCATGAGCGTGATGGAGCTGATCAGTGTCACCCGAGAAATTAGGGAACGCTACTCTGGATTTCTACCCAACAGTTGTCTCCTTATGTCTTCCAGATCATAAAATCGCATTGATGTTTCTTAATTAACTGTACTTTCAATTGACATTTTTATTAAATAAAAATAAACAAAAAGGAAACAGTACGTGTGAAGATGAAATCGTGGCTTTGAAGCCAAGCCGAAACTGCGTTGGAGCCGATTTGGCACTGTAGCAGACCACGTTGGACCTGATCCGTACTGTACTTTGAAAAATATTAAGCAGTTTTCCCAGAAATATATCTTGTCTGCTCCAGTCTCGTTTATTAATTGTCTCACCCTGTATATTAGAAATAATTTCTACGGTCAGGCTCTAATGCTGTCTATTTGAATTTCTTCATTCTGTGCCCTCCAGTCCACATGGTCAGTGATTTCTCCATTGCTTACATTCTTCTAAACCACTTTCCTATTGATATTCCAGCACTTGGAGTTGTTCCAGCCGTAGAAATTGATTTAATTTCAGCAGTATTGTCTGTAATTATTTACGAAATTGATTCCATTATGCTTGTTATCTCTGACAATATCACATGGCTTATTCCATTCAGAATGTTTTAATTTATGAAATTTCACATAAATTCTGAATTTAATACTTTCCTTTTGCACTCATGGGTTAGGTTCTCAACCATGGATGTTCGGACATATTTGGAATGAGCGTTATACGAGGGGCGTTTGATGAATAAGGTCTCCATGGCTGTAACTTTTTTATTTGTTAACTGATTTTCAGAATTCTTTTTGTATCTTATACTCACATTTGTCCTCTTATGTAATGCACTATTCACTTTTCGACATAGTCCCCATCCCTTTCCACGCATTGCGCCAACGCGTGACTAGTTGGGTGAACCCGTCGGAGAGGAATTCCGGAGTTGTTGTTGACACCAGGATTGAATGGCAGCTTTGGACCCTCTTCTGGAGTACGATAATGTCCGCCCGTACACGAGTCACCACACACCAGAGGCATTGCAGTGCCTACAGTTCAAAGATGAAAAATTGCAGTTCAAAAATGAAAGACTTTGCACATTGAGACTTTCACCACTTCCCAAAGAAGAAAGAGCCCCTTAAGGGACATGAGTTGTTCTGACAGCGAGGTAAACGCTGCCATTCAATCCTGGTGTCGATAACAACTCCGGAATTCCTCTCCGATGGGTTCACCCAACTAGTCACGCGTTGGCGCAATGCTTGGAAAAGAATGGGGACTATGTCGAAAAGTGAATAGTGCATTACATAGAGGACAAATGTGAGTATAAGATACAAAAAGAATTTTGAAAATCGGTTAACAAATAAAAAAGTTACAGCCATGGAGACCTTATTTATCAATCGCCCCTCGTACAAGTGCTTTTCTCCCCTTTATTAAGAGCTTTAGCAAAAAGCTACTTATAAGAATGCATGCTTGGTCTGTACGTTTATCTGGCTGTTTGCTGCTTGTACAAGAACTTGAAAACTGATTGACTTTTTCAAATTCTGTTTCCAGAAATGTGACCATCAAGTCTTAGCTCAGCTATATCAACTATTTAGGCGTTTTCGTGGGCCCTTTTAAGTCAAATTCATGTGCTAAAACGGTGACCATAAAAAATATTATTGTACTGCATTGAGCAATAAAATAGACATAAATTTGGAAAGAATTAAATGAATTTCCGTTGTTTATCACAGTAGTAATTTTAGCTAGATTTTAAATTCTCGAATTTAATATTACTTCTAAGCCACTGCTAAAGCTCCTTCTTGGAATGTTGCAAGATTTTAATATTATTATTATTATTGACTTTTCTGTCCGGGCAAGTCTTTCAATTAGTTTTTCGTCTACTTCCTATTGTTCAAATGACACCAAATTTGGCACATTGGTTCATTTCCATTAAAAAAAAAAAAATTCATTCCAGGTACCGAGTAGGGCCACCTCTTCAGGTTTTCTTCATTTAATTAATTCCTAGGCAGGAGATAGGGCTAATTCTTCAGAACTTTGTTTTTGGTCTTTTAGATCAAACCTAATTTTCTTGGCAGAATAAATAATTGACTACGAGAATAATAAATGACTTGCAAGAAGAAAGTCTGAAAAGCATAAAATAAAATAGAGTAAAAAAGAAAGTTTTTAAAACATTATTTTATGTTTTAAATAT
>JAHWFO010022643.1:677140-702449 GCA_023313115.1 Rhysida immarginata
AAAAGAAGACAACAGCAAGGATATATTAATAATAAAATATTTTTATTTATACAGTACATGTAATACTTTCTATTTTCATTTCCTTACTCCTTCTAGATTTACTGTATAGACAATTTGCAACAATGTATTAATAATAATTTTAAGCAATCATAAAATATACAACTTAATTTTTAATGTTTTTGTTTTATTTTTATAACAAAGGGGAGAAATCGTCCATAAATTACGTAACGCCTAAGGGGAAGAGGGGATGTTTTGGGTGTTACAGAGCGTTATGGAGTGGTAGGGGATTATCAGCTCTACAGGTTGTTCCTGTGTCAGCATTATTCCTCTACTTCACTATTTCACCTACAAAATCAAAGCAACCAATCAATCTATTTGGCACACGACTTTTGAGACACACGGTATGCCGGGTGGTCATAAATTATTGAGCGCATTTTCACAGTGAATATTTTATTAACCAAGAAATGTACACACTTCTTGTGAACATCATTGAAAAGTACAACTCAAACAGTTTGTCAGGTGTCACTATCACCACCAGGCGGCAGCACTGTTTGGCGTAGGAACACAAAACGCGAAAATGGCGACCGTGCAGCAGAAAGCAATGTGCGTTCTTTGGTTTCATGAGCAGAAATCCGTGATAGCAGTTCAACGGCAATTCCGCTTGGAATATGGACAACCTGCTCCTGGAAAGGATTCCATAAAGCGGTGGTATCAGCAGTTTAAGGACACTAGAAGCGTAGCCCACAAGAAAGGTGCTGGTAGGCCTACCGTCAGTGAGGAAGTCATTGAGAAGGTGCGAGATGCATTCCAACGGTAGCCCTACGAAGTCAACTCGGCGCGCCAGCTTGGAATTGCGAGTCCCACGATCTACGGTGATGAAAGTGATGCATAAGCGTTTGAAATTGTATGCCTACAAAGTTCAGATTGTTCAGGAACTAAAGCCCGACGATAAACCGCAATGGTTTGCATTTGCGGAGCTCATTCTGCACAAAATTGATGTGGACAACATGTTCTTGGATAAAGTGGCTTTCTCAGATGAGTCAACATTTCATGTTTCCGGGCGTGTGAACAGACACAACTGTCGCATTTGGGAATCAGAGAACCCTCATGAAGTCCGTGAACATGTTAGAGACAGTCCAAAGGTCAATGTGTGGTGCGTGTTGACTGTCAATGAAGTGATTGGACCATTCTTCTTCACAGAGCAGTCGGTGAATAGCATCACGTACCTTGACATGCTGCAATGTTATGCTATACCGCAGCTTGAACAACGACAACCAGATGTTATTTTTCAACAGGAAGGTGCACCGCCACACTGGGGAACGATTGTGCGGCGATACCTGGATGAACAATTTCCTGGTCGTTGGATTGGCCGCGGGGGGCCGATTTCATGGTCTCCGCGATCTCCTGACATCACACCACTCGATTTTTTCTTGTGGGGATATGTAAAGGACCGCGTGTACTCCAGCAAAGTGCGTGATCTTGATGAATTGAAGGAAAGGATTGTGGCCGTCATTGCAACAGTGACACCTGAAATGCTGCGGAATACATGGCGTGAAATCAAATATCGAATGGATATTCTGCGAGTCACTGCAGGAGCACACGTGGAAGTGCTGTAACTTCGGAATGTTACGGAAAAAAACTGTTTGAGTTGTACTTTTCAATGATGTTCACAAGAAGTGTGTACATTTCTTGGTTAATAAAATATTCACTGTCAAAATGTGCTTAATAATTTATGACCACCCTGTATTTATTTAGAAATTCTAAAGAGGAGAAAAAACACATAAACCCACAGCGTCGGCGCAGGGGGTTTACATTGTGGTTTTTCTCCCCTTTATGTTATAAAAATAAAACAAAAACAATAAAAATTAAGTTGTATATTTTATGATTGCTTAAAATTATTATTAACATATTTCAATAAAATTGTTGCAAATTGTCTATACAGTAAATCTAGAAGGAGTAAGGAAATGAAAGTAGACAGTATTATAAATATATCCTTGCTGTTGTCTTCTTTTTATAATATTCCAGATTGAAAATGCATAAAAATTACTTACCATAATTAGTATTATAGCATATAATTACAATGATATAAATGCAATAGTAATTTATAAACGACTAAATGTTTGTGAAAAACGATGAAATGATTGTGGAAGATGACTAAATGTTTGTGAAACACGACTAAATGTTCATGAAAAATGACTAAATGATTGTGAAAAACGATGAAATGAACGTGAAAAAGCTGTAAAAAGGCTGTGGGGTGATTCCAATTTCTGCACCACATTTGTGGGGGGCATATTGTTGATTCAACTACTGACACTTTGAGGAAAATTTAGCATTCGGCATTTAATCCAAAATAAAAGTTTAAAAAAATCATAATCGTGTACATGTATTACGAAAAATTGCATATAATAATTAAGAGATGAACCATTAATAAAATCAAGGAAAGTACGAAGCGAAAGTGCGGGGGGGGGGAGGGGGGGGGGTAATCAAACGAAACCATTGTATAATAGTGGTAGGCAATGTGAAAAAAGCTAACATTGATGTTTAATAGATGTTATGCTTAATAGAACCTTTAATCATCAACCACATGTATTTGTTAAGCACTAAACATCAAATTTTTGTTGTTCGATTCAAAATGGTTTAAGAGCATCAAAAAATTCGATATCAATACTTTTTGAATATCGATAGTATTGCTTAGCACTAGCGTATAATATTTAATATATCTTACAGCACATTGTATAATATATATAATATACAGAAAATTAATCAGTGCATTATTTCACACCTTTTTCCTCAATTTTCCATCCACTTTTTCATTGTCAAAAGCTAACACAAAATCAATTTCTGAAAACAAGATGAGGACGATATTTCGTGTAAAAAAGTCCCTGCGATCACTTTTCATTTACTAAGTTAACAAATTCTATTATCTTGCCTCTGTTTAGTCGTGTATTGTTAATAATTGAACAGTACAGACACAATGTTAATTAAAATAACGGTGGAAAATGAAATAAGATTTTAACCTGAAAAGTTTTTTCAACTACCACTCCGTTCATACAGAATGCACCCTATAAATCATTCTGAAAATTGTCCAAGAATGTTCTATAAAAAAAATAAATATAGTTATAATGAATATTTATTATTACATACTGTAAATAATTACTGTCATTTTGAAAAATAAAAATGCATGTAATATATCTGTAACTGTATTTTCCTTCATTTGCCTTGGCTTATTGCTAGAGTTCATTCCGTTTTTCCTCTTTTTGGGGTCAAAAATCAGGCCTTACTTATACACGAGTATATACGTTATTATTGTTGTTGTTGTTATTAATACTAGATGGAATCTGCCAAACTTTTGACGGCAAACAACTGAGTGGTTTCATAAACAATCCTCTCCACTATGACATCACAATCAAGAACTTTGCTAGCATTGATGATCAAATTGACAATTACATACAACAATTAACAATGATAACAATGATCAATGCGCATGTGCAGAAGTACTGATTTTGCTCTTAAAAAAGTGCTTTGCGTTTTAATATATAGAATTATTATTAATAAACTGGGTTACAAGACCTGCAGCTTAACCCTCTCTTCCATCGAGCCGGCAGATAGAACATTAATCTTTGAGACATTCCTATTCTACTTTTTGATGATCTCTCAGAATTTTAAATTTGTTTACCCTTCAACTGGTGAAATATATGAAAGTTTCATGAGGCCAAAAACTAATCAATATGCAGGATGAACTTCGTATTGTTGGATTTCTGCATTCTTCCAGTAGACACATGGTCATGCTCTCTCATGGAGGAGGAGGAGGAGCATGGCACTCAGATGGTGACAACGAATTGTTGTTCATTATCAAAATGTATAAAGGATTTGAATATACAATACCATAAAATAATAATAAACTCTAAATAATAATAATAATAATAATAATAATAATAATAATAATAATAATAATAATAATAATGGCTTTTATATACCTTACGATTATATAAAATAAACCCTGCACTTATCACATATTTAGAAAGTACAATGCTGCATTGGAGAACTACATTACACCTCACCCTCACAGTGAAACCATCATGACTGAGAAAATACAGATAAACCGGGGCATTTTCCAGGGCGACTCACTGAGCCCACTCTGGTTTTGTCTTGCATTAAATGCACTTTCAAGCAGACTGAACAGCACAACTTACGGCTACACAATTAAACACAATAAAAACTGCCACTACACGCTTTCACCAAGGCTTTTTATGTATTTGATCCACAGTATCATTGGCTGCGATATTAATGCCCTTGACTTTCGAAAATTAATATTACTAAATTAAGGGAGGCCTAACATTGTTGGCTTGCCTATTTGAAGCCTATATACATGACGACATGAAAATCTACATTTCCACACAAACACATGCAAATCTACGCTTCCACACAATTGCACCAGTTACTCGACATTACACAAACTTTTTCAAAACTCGACACATGCAATTTGGGTTGGACGAATGCAAAACTATTCATATTGAAAAGGAGTACTCAGGGAAGGGGGCTTCACATTAGAAGAACCAGGTCACATTGCTGCTATGAAAAATGACGAATTTTATAAATATCTACGATTTAAACAAGCCAAGCTTCTGGAGCACAGACACATAAAGAATACACTCACTAAACAATATCAGGGTTCCCACATTCGGGAAAGTCAGGAAAATGAAACGTGGTCAGGGAAGAAGGGCTATTTTCATGCATTTGTCAGGGAAATGAGACTCTTCCTGGGAAAAGTCAGGGAAATAGATTTTACTGGAGACATTAAGTTATTTATCGAATAACTGATTAATCCTATTGATGTTTCCAGTTATGGACCAGGAGGCAAAAATTCTTGAACAAGCCTCGTAATACTGATACTAATACTAATTTTATATAATGTGACAACTATAATAATAATAATAATAATAATAATAATAATAATAATAAAATTGTGTCTGAAAAGCTGTTGTAGAGACATGTTTTTTAAAAAAAAATTAAGATTTGGTCAGGGAAATGAGACCGTCGATGTCAGGGAAAATCGGGGATAGTCAGGGAAATGAGATGTAGATTTTCTGTGGGAACCCTGAATATCTTCATAGGCTACAGGCAATACTTAAAACACATTTAAACTCCAGAAATTTAATCAAGGCCATCAATACTTATGCCACGCCAATACTCTCCTACTCCTTTGGGGTCATACACTGGACACACACAGATCTTGAGGGACTTGAAAGGAAACAACGTAAACTGCTTACAAAGCACAAAGCGCCATCCACACACAACATTGAAAGACTCACCCTGCCTCGTTCAGAGGGATGCAGAGGTCTTATTGATATAATAGATCTACACCAAAAACAGAGTCAGTCACTCAGAGAATTCTTTTACTCTAAACAACACACATCACCATTGCACAAAGCAGTCTGCATGGCTGATAAAAATACACGCCTTTGAATCTGAACAGCGTGCAGAACACCCATAACATTCCTACAGCATGCACTAAACTTCAGTCATGACTCAGAAAGCAACTCCATGGTAGACATCCTTCTGACCTCAATCAGCCTCATGTCGACAAGAAAGCGTCTAACTTTTGGTTGAGTGAAGGGAGTCTCTTTGGGGAAACTGAAGGAACCATGATTGCCATACAAGACCAGGTTATTAACACTAAAAGCTGCAGAAAACATTATCAAAGATTCGACTGATGGGTCTTATAGGAAATGCCATATCGCAGAGGAAACCATCCAACACATCACATCCAGTTGCAAAATACTCATACAGACAGGTTATTTACACAGACATAACCAGGTAGCCAACATCGTACATCAACATCTAGCTATAAATATATCCCAGACACTATTTTAGAAAACACCACACATAAATATATTTTGACAGAGCTATAATCACTGACAAAACTATCCCTCATAACAGACCAGACATTACACTAGTAGATAAGCAAAACAAAGTGACCTACATAATTGATATCTCCATCCCCAACACACACAATTTACACAAGACATACACTGACAAAATCACTAAATATATGGATCTTGCACATGAAATAAAGTACACATTGTTCCTGTCGTTCTTTTTGCCACTGGGGTTTTTCCACACTCACTACACAAAAGCCTGTCAACACTAAATTTAAACCCAGACTTATACAAAACTTACAGAAAGTCACAATTCTAAACACCTGTCACATAGTAAGGAAATTCCTACACCCAAACATCAATACTCCCACGAGCGCGTAATTTTTTTTTCTCTCGCCCCTTCCTTACATTTGAGTCCCTTGGGCTTGGCTCTCTCTTGGGTCTGCCTCTGGGACTAGGCCTCCAGACTTGATCTGAGTTTGGTTTCCCCAAAAACAATAATAATAATTGTATGAATAAATAATAATATGCTATTGGTGGTGGTGTTATTCAGTCGCACTTAAGTCCACTGGTCTGAAGCCATTTAGTAAATGGACTATACTAAGGAAGAGAGAGTAAATGAAGTGGTTTCCCGTTGCTTTCTGCATTTTAACAACTGCTGTAAGCTTTCTGCAGCGGTCGGGACCAACGGCTTAACATGCCCTCCGAAGCACGGGAGGGGAAGATTGCATGCCACTAATGGTTAAGTAATTTCAGTAATATGTAAATTTTTAGTTTTGCAGATCCATTTATTATACAGTATCATGTCCACATTTCTTTTGTTTCTTCGTATTATTGCACTAGAGAGCTGAAACTCATTCAGCTATAGCCATTCTATACATGACTAGTGTTCAAGAAAAAAGGGTTCAGTTGAAACAAGTATCACATGATTTCCAGCGACTTATGATGTCATGAAACGAAACTATTTCATGTTTTTGAACTCTGCCTCCGTGTTTATAGTTCGTGACAGGTTAACCTTCCTATGAAGAAACAAGTACAGGTAGCGATAAAGCCATGTGCTTGCACGGCTGAAGTATCGTAACTAGCATTTTTTAAAATAATTATATAGTAAATATGCATGATTAAAATTTTTACCTACTATTATTTACTTTTCATATTTTACAAACTTAAAAAGGAGTTTTTACATAATTAATAAATACATCGTTTGTCTTTTTATATTTTTTATTTAATAACACATGCATAGACACCTTTTCAGAATTAAATCTTATCATGGCTGGTTTCCATGCCGTTGCTATTCAAGTCACACACCTTCAACAAGGCAAATGAAGCCATTGTTTTCAAATGTTTACGTAAGATTGCATGAACAATATCCAAAAAATTCTATAGCAAACAATTGTCCTGTCTTTAAAGTAAGTTTATATTATTAAGAACCCCTTCTTTCTTAAAATGACTTCCATGCATTGATATAATGGTCTCGCAACTGTATTTCTTTCTTCATATCAAGGTTAATCTGTCCCGAACTTTAGGTTATAGGTCCCATTTGCTCTCCACTTCCTAGTTGCAGTTCTGCTAAAACATAAGGAATTAAATAAAACATAATTTTTAAAACATTTCATAATGATTGTTTTGGTTTGTTGTTTTTTTTAGAAAATGTTAATTTACAAGATCAATATGATTTAAAACATTATCATGAAGAAGTTGTTGAAAAAAATATAGCTAGTTTTCTATGACAAGTCCTTAGAATTTGAAAGAGTTTCAAAAAAATAGTTTCTAGCAAATTTGTCCTGTTCATTCATCTATTATTTTTGTTTTGAATACTTGTTACCTCTTAAGCTGTATGTTAAATACGCATAATCTGCTTTTAGGAAATGAGGGATTTTCACATCACGCAAAGATGTACAGTATATTTATTTTGGGAAAATAAATTGCAAATATCATGAGTACAGTAAAATCCTTTAAAACAACACAGTTGGGACCAGGTTGCCACTGAGTATCAAGTGTGAACGTAAATTCTTTCCCCTCCCCCACTTCCATAAATTTGTCTCCTGCAAAATACAAGGGCAAATCAATATATAAGTTGCAAAATGGTATAGAAATGAAAGTTGAAATAGTTACTGATGAAATTTGGTTTCTTTTTCAACGTTTTCTCCTTGCACATTTAGGCACTTGTCCCAGCATTTCATGAGTCCCTCAAAACCAGATCAAAGAAGTTTTGTGATTGGTATCATAGCCAGCTGGTAACCTCCAGACAGACCTCCTCCATATCCTGGAAGCTGTGACCACCCAGGTGACTCTTCAGTGGGCTCGAGAGGTGAAAGCTGGATGGTGTCAAATCTGGATTATAGGGCAGATGTTCCGGTCTTCCTAACCTAAGAACCGTATGTGAGCCACTGTGATATTAGCACTGTGTGGACAAGTGTTGTCATCCAACAGGAGAACTCCATCTCGCAAAGCATCTGGACTTTTCCTTCGAATGGCTGACCGTAGCTTCGTCAGGGTTCTGTAGTTCATGGCTGCAGTGACAATGTGACCCTGCGACAGAAATTCCACGAGTAGGATACTTTACTGTCCCAAAACACTGTGACCATCACCTTCTGTACCAACTGGGTGACCTTAAACTTCGTTTTGGGTGGTGAGGGATGTTTCCTTTCCATACTGACATATTTTGTTTTCAGTCCAAATGATTTCATCACCAGTGATGATGTGGTTAAGGAACTCTCAATCCTCTCTGGCTTACCTCATGAGATGCTGTAATGACAGGCCCATTCAGGTGACTTTGTGTTGGTCAGTGAGTTTACGTGGAACCTATCGTGCACACACATTATGAAACTGCAGGTTGTCATGCACAATTCTGTAAGCTGTTCCATGTGAGCAATTCAACTGTAAAGCCACCTCGTTGATTGGCACAGATCATGTCTTCCACTTTCCTTGTGGTAGAGTCACTGCGAAATTACGTAGAATGACCTGGACGAGTGGTATCACCGATGCTGATTCTACTACCATTGAGATGTTGTATTAAGCTTTTAAAAACACTTTCATTATTCTAAACAACAATGAATTTTAATGCATATTTAAGTACAAACATTGTTTTTTTGTTTAGTGCATAAAAATCCATCCCTTATTCGTCACTGACATCTGCCCTTTTTAACATTCGCTATTGCGCTGCTACCTAGCGGTGGACTTGCAATTTCGCACATCACAGGCAGAAGGTTCAAACTGGGACTCCTCAATATTTCAGCCATGTAGATTGTTCATGCTATAAGAATAAATTACGATGCATTGTTTTCTGAATGTTCCTTGTAAATTTTGTGGTCACGTACAACTTTGTTAAAAACAAAAAATGAAAGTATCAACAATCACTTATATAAAAATTTTCAATTCTAACTCAAAATTAATAAAATATATGAAAAACTTTTATTTCCCCCCTCCCCCTGGCTATCAAGAGAATGCCATTTTTCTGAGGCATTGGGATATCACTAAGTAAAAAGGAGCTTCAGAATCGGGAATTGCTGTCCCGAAGTTTCCTTCAGTTTGTATCGACTCATCCAAACAGGTTAGCAAAATCTTGCGATATGTACATCGGTAGTCGTTTGAGACTAGAATTGAAAGTACTTCTTCCAGTGATGAGATTCTTGACAGATTCTTGCAGGAGGATATGATGTCATGTTCCATTGGTTTCCTCAAGAGCAGGGAAGCGAGAACAGAGAGCAAATTTTCAACATTCTGAGACGTTTTTCTTAATGAAGTTTTATTAGTTTAAATTGAAAAATTTTAATTGATTTCTATTTCATTACTCTTGATTAATGTTTTGATGCAAACAAAAAATATATATATAGTTGAATTTTTCTGTAGAATTATGATAATAAAAAAAAAGAAAAGTATAATTGAATGTTATTTATTTGCCTAGTTGCTGAAAATTATAATAAAATCAAATGAAATAAATAATTCTTAGATTGCCATCTGGATTAATGGGAAATGTGTTTGATCTAGAAAAGGAACTGCCTTCCCCAACTTCCGGGCATTGATCTTCCAAACCATTGGGTGCTGGATTAAAGGAATTTTACTGTATTATATGAAATAAATTCATACACAGTCTCTTCAATAAATATGAGAACTGAGGTCATAAAAACTTTACAAAATTTAGGGAAACATCAATTTAGTCCCTTCAAAATACTCCCATGTGTAGCAATGCACTTGTCCCATCTCAGTTTCCATTGTTCAAAACATCCCTGGAAGCCCTCATAGCTCTAGGATCTTCAGCTGCCTTGTCGTTTCAGGTTTTATCGTCTCTACATCGTCCCGGTGCTGCTCATATATGACCATTTTGCATTTCGGGAAAAAAAATGAAATCACAGGGGACTAAGTCTGGTGAGTAGGAACAGTAATCTAGTGTGGCGACCGTATTACAGGCCAGAAATTCACGGGCAATCACTGCTAAATGTGCAGGCCCCTTTGCACAATTTTCTCAACCCTAAATGCTTTGTTAGAATGTGTGTACAAACCATTTTTCCAAATTCATTTCATCAAAATCATTGATCGAAAAACACGAGATCGCAGACATTTGATGTTTTCATCAACACAGGAGGTAGACGGTCACCCTGACCTTGCATCATCCTTGTAGTCTTGAGTGGCCTTCACTGAAACGCATGATCCACTTCTAAAGAGCTGTTTTCTTCATTGCTGTTATCTCCATTGATAACTCTCAAGAGCAGAAAACAGGGCCCCACAAAAATAAAAATCCCATCTCTAGCTATATGCTTGCCTCGACAGTCTGATGGTTAATGACATTCCAATGGCTCCCCTGCCAACGTCACCCTAGAAGCTCAGTTCACACATTTATTGGACAGACTACGTATACAAATGCAAGTATATCCATCATGAACTGACTACTAAAATGGGTGCGATTACTATAAATCATAAGCTCTTAGTAGGTTAAATGATTTTTAGTGCAAATAAATACATTATTGTGAAACACAACTAATTGGTTTAATGTATTTTTCTTCCAAACATTATAGTTGCAGTCAAGAAGAAAGCAGATGAAGATTTAGAAGATGAACCAGCATCAAAGAAAATCAAGTAAGCTTATTTTTAATGAAGACCATACGATAAAAGAAGCGTTATTGCTTCACATTAAAGAAAAGTGTGAAAATACCTCACCACACATGCACACACACATACACATACATACATGTATGCACATTTACGTTCTATAAAGGCACTTCTTTAAACATGATTTTTCATTATATCCACCCCCTTTTTTGGTTACTATTTCTTGCAAATACTCTTTTCTCATTCAAGATGCAATTATGAATTTCTCCCCTTCAAAAAATATTTATATAGTGAAAGTTCAATTGATTTTTAAAAATTTGATTTTACCTAAAAAAAAAATAAATAAATAAATAAAATAAGAAATAAAAAGTATAAAAAATATTCTATGTTTAGGCTGTGTCTAAAGTGTTGACAGGTCTAGTCTAATCAATATGTTTATTTTAATGCTGGATAAATTGTATTTTAGATTGTTCTAGGTATGAAGATAAGTTTGAAAGCTAAAAATGTGCCTTAAATGATTCAGTATCTAGACTAAAAACAAACAGTAGCAACTTGCATTTTGTTTTTTGTTTAACTGATAGCTATGTTCATTATTCAGAACTGATAGGAAATTTAAAAATTGCTTTTTTTTTTCTCTTAAACTTGTAAGCATGGACGTGTTATTTTTATTGCACTACATGGACGTGAGGTCTCACAGACTACTATGCCGAGTGTTTATTAAACGTACGGCAAAAATTCAAGGGGTAATTCTTTGGGTTATTTTAAGAATCTTTTTTTCCTTTGATGATTTTCGGAATGCAGATTTGTTTTGAAGATACAAATGCAATAAAGGTTTTTCGACAAAAACAACACTATCTTTTAACAACATTCTGACTACTAAAAATGGTTGTTTTTGGCATACACACTAACTTAGTGAATAGGGGTATCTGAAGTCCTTTGTGTACACTACTCCAGTGGAAAATGTAGAAAATTTGAGAAATTGGATAGTTGATGGGTGTAATGCAATAAGAAACAACCCAGGTGTTTTTGAAAGAGTTCAGCAGTCAATGAGGATAAGATTGGACTCTTGCATCCTAGCTGGTGGTAATTGTATTCAGCAGTTATTGTAGATTAAGAAGCTTTACACGTAACATTAGGTAATAAAAGATTGTTTTTGTCGAAAATCTTTATCGCCTTGTACAGGGTTCATTGTAGACTTTAAAAAAGGCAGGGTGCTAAGGGCTAAAAAGAGCACGACATTATCAAAAAAGGGCACTTTGCCGGGCGCGCCCCCCCCCCCCAATGGCCGATTAATTTTTCAAAAAAGATTTTTTTTCTATAAAAATGCATAGTTCTTTTTGAAGTTCCTTAACCCTATACAAGATTTATAGATTTTTCTCTGTGGGCGCATTTTCGGGTATCGGGGTGCGTGATCAGGTTCAAAGGGCAGCGTGATGGAAATTTTTCATCAAAAGGGCAAACGGGGTGGCATGCCTCGTAAACCCAGCCTAAAATGAACCCTGCTTGTATCTTCAAAATCATTCAACTTGTTTCATTAAAAATGTATATTTGGTTGACAACACTACAGCGTGATTCTTTGCATAGTAACAGATTTAAAGTTCCTTATGCAAACTGGTCAAAACTCAAATTTTAAAGGTCTAAACATCACCTGATGTTTGCTAACAAGCTGGCAGAAAACATCATTTAATACCTTTATTCAGGAATGCAAATAACTGGCTAAACAAAGTGTTTATTTTTCCTATGGTGGAATATGTATATTTTTACTTAATTTTAAGTATTTATTTACAAATGTAATTAAATGTTCATTATACAAAAAGCTGTCAGATTAAGAGTTGGAATTTTACAACAATAATGAATTACCAGATGATAAAATTTACTTCAGCTCTCACATTTAAAACTGGTCATAATATTAACTTTCATTTGGCACAATGTTTTTTCTGGATTTGCCAGTAACAATTTTTACTAGGGAAAAAAGGGAGATCTTCTCATTCTTAATTAACTCCCTGATCATTTTTTTTTAATTTTGGCAAAGGGCAGTCTCTATCTGAAATGTCTGCCTTTTCACTTGTTTTCCACTTGGAGGGTGTTTTTCCCTTCTACATTTAGATTCTTAGGCTTCAAATAAACAATATGGTAAACTATTATTAATGCTGAGACATTTTTATATTGCACCCAGCCATGAGGTAGTTAATATTTCACAAACTGGCTGTTATCAAATGAACACTCACTGGCTCTTGTAGGAAACAATAAAAAGCCTTCCATTAGTCTTCTTGGCAGTTGAATCATATCTGAATGATATGCCATTTCCAAGGACTCCATAACAATTTTTAAAAAACACAAGGCATCATGAAAAGTTATAAAATTCTTGTTTTTCTCTCCAGGTGTTAATTGAAAACACCTAGGCTGCATCCCTATCAGTGATTAACCTTAGGATACTATTTGTTACATATTGTTGCAGTTGAAAGAAGTTATGTGTCCCTGCAGTGTTCAAACCCATGTTGCATGTGCAGATGTGTAGCATAATATGATGTGCACGTCGCATTCAGTTGCTGCCAGTCTGTTAAGGCGAATCATCACGGGTGATAGGAACACAAAAGAAGCTGATAACGCATCATGCCGCTTTTGTGTTCCTATTGATGTTATATCCACAGTTTAAGGTAACTTCTATTTTTATATATCACGGGTGATGAAATATGGTGCTTCTTTACGTCCCTCAAACAAAAATACAGGGCGATTATAATTAAAGTTACGATTTCAAAAATCGATAATTTGAAAGCAACTCGTCAGAATGACCTGATATTTTAGCAGAACAATTGTGAGGTAATGGAATTTTGTTTGGCAAAGGAAAAAAAGTAATTCCAAAACCTGCCGATAGATGGCGCTGGCAGGGTTCACATTGTCTGGAGATATGCAAATTACTAATACGTGACATGTGGACTGCAGACATAGCTGCCATAAAAATGCAGAGCACCAGCTCTTTGCTCAAATGCTTCATGACTGAAGAATGTTGTTTACAGCTGGCGGATTGAGAATCTAGCCGACTTGAAGGCAAGCATCGCACACCATATCCATTGCATCAGTACAGATACCCTCCAATCTGTTGTGGAGCATGCTATTTTGCGCTTCCAATTAGTAGCGGAACAAGGCAGAAGGCATATCGAACAACTTCTGCCTTAATCATCAGTAAGATGTTTGTTCCATGAAGCTCTGTTTTTTTTTGTTTTTTTTTTGGCATTATCACTGTTGTCGCTGTAAACAAGTATTTTTGTCTTTTCGCTAATAAATTTTTCGTAAACCTCTGAACTCTATTGTTTCCTTTTGGCTAACAACATTCCTGTGTTTCACGAATCCATTTTTGGGTTTTCCCCTGGCATTACCCTGCCAGCGCCATCTATCAACAGATTTTGGAACTATTTTTTTTTCCTTCGCCAAACAAAATTCCATTGCTTCGCGATTGTTCTGCTAAAATGTCGGGTCATTCTGACGAGTAGTTTTCAAATTATCGATTTTTGAAATCGTAACTTTAATTATAATCACCCTGTACAATGATCCATATGGAAAACAACCTCGACCACAGAAGTTCCATGCTGACTGCTTCAAAGGAAAGGTCATTCTTGTGGGGGGTTTTTTGATTGCAAAGGAATAGTCCTCTACGAATTCATCATGAAAAGTTGTACAGTTAATAAAGAAATCCACATGGACATTCTGCGATGCCTGTGTGATTCCATTCGCCACAAACGTCCACATCTTTGGATCTGTTACAAACAAAACTCTGAAGAAGGTGACAAACAAAGGTCTACAGCCAGCATTCGACAAAATATAAGGTGTGCCCAAATGAAAGGAGACTACAGTTATATCTAATGAATATCTTAATTACAGAATATTTGACATACAGTTAACGTGTAACATGATGCCTGCACATAATTGTCTTTGATAATGATGCACTGATCTCGGAGCGTAAGAAGCGAATGACGGCTTCAGTGTTGAAACTCCTGGGTTGCATACGGATCCTTTTTCCACGATGTTCTGCACTTCCTTGTCGCAGGTGAACTGATGACCTGTCAGTAATTTTTTTTAAGGAGCCGAAAATATGGGAGTCACATGGGGGGATGTCGGGGTTGTATGGAGGATGTTTGAGGACTTCCCATTGAAATGTTTGCAGCAGATGGAGGGTCTTCTTGGCCACAAGTGGCTTAACATTGTCCTGGAACAGCACTATCCATTTCAATGGCCCGTTTCGGCTTCAGCAAAGTATTGCAGTACCGTTCAGCGTTAACTGTTTCACCCCGTTCTAGCCAGCCGAGGAATATGGGTCCTTTTTCGTCGAAAAAAAAAACAAACTGAGCATCACTTTTCTGGCCTTTCATGGCAGAGTGAGCTGTTTTGGGACGTGGGGAGCCGGGATGACACTACATCTATCGACAAGCATATTTACTAACTTCGATGAGATACAGTGGCGCTACAGTGAAAGTCTCCTTTTCATTTGGGCACACCATATATATGAATGTTGGCAAGAGTGTATAGTTGACAAATTGGCCTACTTCAAAGGCCTGAATGCTTAAAATATGCTGTGTCCCATACCTCTGTTTTTCCCCCATGCTTTGGGAACTTTTTGAACCTCCCTCATATAAATACAGGGTATCTCAAAGCTAGGGTCAAAATACTGCCAATGGCAGGAGATAGTAAACAAGATACCTGAAACCAATGGTCAGAAATGCATATTTCTGCACCACAAGCTCTGGAATGAGTTTTCTGTGAGGAACGCTGCTGCTTTGGTTTTCAGAACAAACAACAATTTTTTATTTATAAACTGCTTCCACCTCATAAAAGAGCAAGTGTTCAAAGTGATGACTTTCTCAATACATGCATGAAATTTTTCTGCACTCTTTCAAATATCCCTGGTGTCTGTTGTACATGGTGACAGGCAGCTTGGACTCTGGCAAGCAAATTCTATTGCGGTTTTATTCATCAATGACTTAATGTGCTCCCACATCTGAAAAAATTCAGAGGAGTAAGGTTCACCAAACGCTCTGACCTTGGGGTATTTACAATCAGGACCTCCCCTTCCTATCTACTGATTAGGGAATTTGTTATCCAGGTGCTCACAAACATCAACATTGAAATGAGCAGGTGCACTGTCATGTTGCAGCCACATCTGTTCACGGACACAAGATCTCATGGCAACTTAAATACATTTCCAACAATTGTTTCAAAAAAAAAATACTCAGTTTACAGTTCTCTGCCATATGTAGAATTTTGATCCTTAAAGTTTAAGATATCGTGTATTTTCCAGAAGGTATAATTTTTTCTATAATAAGAAAAAAATTGAGAACCATAGAGGTTAGAACAAAGCTATTTCATAATCTGTGACAAGAACAATGTTTTTTGATGTTTTATGTTATTTTTAATTTTTTATAATTAAACTATAATTGCAAATTTTATAAATAAATATAAGGCTGCTCAGTGTTTGGGTTATTCTATGAGGGGTTTTTTTTTGTCCATGCATAATTTGGAGCACTAAGTCTTTTAATCAATTGAACTACAGGGTGGCCCATAAATAAGTTCAGGTGTTTGACAGCCAATAGCTCCATTGTAGAACACAATTTATTTAATCTGTGAAGTGGTATACATCATCAAAGGATATAAAAATGTTTCTCTTTGTGAGGTTTTCCAGTGCAATATCAATCTGTGCTCCATTGATATCGATTACTGCTTGGAGGCTCAGGTCTCGGGACCGGGCCAGTCATTCGACAGGGCCACGGCACCCAATCCGCCTTTTAGGGAAAGTTTCTTCCGGAGATGCACGGACATCCAAAGTGTAATGAGGCATGGCCCCGTCTTGCTGCCACCAAAGGTCAGTGAAATTCAGTCGCTGTTGGAGTTCCGGGTACGCAGTCTCTTCCAAAAGATCGAGGTACGAAGCACCTGTTAGCGAACCTCCAAAGAAGAACGGCCCAACGAGTCCATCGTACGACACACAACCCCACACCATGACTCCTCACTTTACAGACTTAATATACTTTGCTCTGTTCAAACATTACAGGCTGTCAAAAACCTGAACTTATCTATACATTTATACTGTTTTGTTATTTTTGCTTTTTCATGTTTACACCGTGTTATATATCATACACCACAAATATCTTACCACTATAATGGTACCATTACAGCACATATACTAAACCAGTTTTGACTGTCATTAATTACTCTTTATATTCATTCAGAACACATCGTTAGGACTTATTAGATATATTATATGCCAACTTTAGCATTGCCAATTTTCAATGGTACCATGCTGGTATCATTAGAACATGTGGCACTGAACTAATGTCGACTGTCATTAATTATTTATTATATCCATTCATGACACGCCATACCTTAACACTGAAAATTTATAAGGGGAATCCTAAAGGTACCATTAGAGCACATTCAGTTGTACTGATTTCGGCTATCTCATCTTTGAACTTGTCCGTGCTCTGTCCCATATTTATGGATTAGTGTAAACTGTATTTGAAAAAGTTAATCTCATCTTCAAGTTATCGTGCTAACTAATAAGCTACTCCTTATATAGAAATCCTTTCAGTTTAGGGAAGTGGAAGCAATTTCCCATTTCAATAATCATCTATCACGTGCATCTTGCACGCGAAGCTTCCCAATAATCAAAAGGGCATGTGTAGAGACGAAACGAAGTGCACAGCACATGTTTGCTCCAGCACGAAGATAATTCGTCTCTTCTAATAACTCATTACACCCACTCTCCTAATTGCAATGCAGTACGATTTTTGGAATTGTGTCTACAGACAGACATCTGGACAAACTGATTACTGATGGGATGACCAACTTGCATTTCTGTGAACAAGGCATCAAAACCAAGGTGTGAATTACCAAATGGACATTTTAGAACAAGTTGTTAAGCCCCCTAACAATACTTTATTTTATGGAAAGCAATAGATCTTTCAATAAGACTCAGCACTGCATACAAGGCTAAAACAACACAACTTTGGCTTCAGGGGAATTTACCTTATTTCATCACTACAGAAGATTCACCCTCGGGAAGGCCCAATCTTATTAACTCCCTTGACTATCCGTTTGGAATACAGTACTACCTCTATAAACGGAATTCTACATAACACCAAATTTATAATGGCAAGTCCATATAACAAAATTTTTTCCAGAAAATAAAAACTGTAACCTCATTCATGTCTGCAGTTTTTATTTTCCAGAGAAAAACTTCGTTTTGTGGACTGGCCATTATAAATTTGGCGTTATGCAGAGTTCCGTTATATAGAGGGAGCACTGTATTTTGGAGGAGAAGGCTTGCTCGAAACCGAACTGCAATATTGAGAGCTTCAAGGCAGATTTTGTTGCTGTAGCAGCTTCCATCCCTTGGAGGCAGTGTGTGCTACTATCGATGAGTGGCCAGACCATTTGAACCGCTGTATACATGCTAAAGTTGACCAATTTATATATTTTTTGAAATGTATATATTCTACAGGGATGCGATAATAAAAAATATATTAATCTTCTCTTTTGTTGCAACGTTTTCATTCTGATAAACTAGTTGTTCCTTGGGACAGAATTTTCGGCAAGACTATGTACCGTATTTCACACGGATATTCCGTGGATTATCTGGATTATTTTCTTCTGAAAAATATCCGAGGGGGCAGATTATCGGAGAAAACGGGTACAAATCTTTTCAAATTGCATTAAATTACAGTTGAGGAGTGCAAATCCGGAATTAGGTTCGATTACTTGGGGGGTGGGGGATTATCTCAACTTTTTGCACTTTATTTTTAAAGCGTCAACTTTTTTTATACACTTATTAAAAGTTTCATGCTAACCGTAATTGAATCTCCTATCTTTTTAATGTCTATCTATAAAATCCGTCACAATGTTGTGAAACAAGAAGCAATACGGCCTGCGATCAACAGGTAGAATTGCAATGTGTGGATAGTGAAGATTAACCAAAAGTATAATGAGAAAAAAATAACAGTTGTTATTATAATTAATTCTTGACATCACCCATGTAATGTGTACAAAAATAATGCTAAACATTTAGGAAAGACAAGAAGAAGAAAAACAAACGGTGGATAAAGAACGTTTAATATTTGCAGAAGTTGCTTTGTTTCATATTTGTTGAATAAGAGTTAGTTAGTTTTAATTAGAATTCGTTAATAAATTATATTCACAATGCACAATTTTTTCCTTTACAGTTTTGAATATTTTTGATGATTTAGTGCATTTTCAGAGTAGACTCGCGATTGCCGACAATGTATACATTCCGATAGGCCTAACCGCCGACGAATTGCTGCACTTTTAAAACTTTGATTTAACACAGACCCTAATTGAATTTTCCTGCAATTTCTAACACTCTTCTGCTGAAGTAAAAATAATACACAGTTATAAACGAATTTATGTGAGAATTCTTAGAAACATCAGAAGGAAAATTAATTTTGACAGTGGCTATCCAAACGTGAAGAACTCTGACTTGATCGGAAAAACGCAATTTTGTTTTGAAAACTTATTTTCTTCTTAAATTAAATACTGAATTTACAGTGATTATTAATTAGAAATGATATTCGAGCTTGGATTGGAGATAGAATGTTTAAACATTTTGAGAAAGATTTGAAATGAGCCACTTTTTACACGAGCGGGATTATTTAGGCCTTTAACTCTCCGTTATTCCGCGGATTTTCTGAGAAGTGGATTATTGGAGAAAATTTTTACAGGTGGTTTTCTTTATCCTGCGGAATATCTGGGAAGCGGATTATCCGCGTGAAATTACGGTATTTTTAAATAATAGGACCTGTAATATCATGCATCACTTCTTCTCATTGTCCCTCTTTATCTAATCAAGTTCCTGTTTATATCCAGGGTCTGCATATAAAGGCATGTTAAAGCCAGGAATAATGGTGAAAGGATTCAGAATTTCATACTGTGTTTAAGTGCTGCAAACCTCAATGAGTTTCTTGAAATTCTTGTGCAAAT
Organism: Rhysida immarginata; assembly: GCA_023313115.1. Lineage (NCBI taxonomy): Eukaryota > Metazoa > Arthropoda > Chilopoda > Scolopendromorpha > Scolopendridae > Rhysida > Rhysida immarginata. The sequence continues at coordinate 697,054 of JAHWFO010022643.1, forward strand.
TTCCATTATACAGTATTTTTATCTGTTCTCTAATAGAGACCTGAAAGTTTCAGTGGCAATGCTTTTACATGCTGTTGTATTTAAGAATTTTTTTAGGAATATTCAGGTCATTTAGCATGAAAAGCTTTAAAATAACTTGCTAATTTTGTCTAATGACAAGTTTAGATAACTGATTAAAACATTTCATTAAAAATGCACACAGATTCATGTTGATGATGCTTCGATATACCGGGTGATCCAAAAGTGTATTACGTTTTTTTTACATTGTTAACGACATTTTCAGTGTTTGCGCGTGCCTCATGATTTTTATGAAAGCATTGAATTGCTGGAATTGCTGGGTCCAAGGAGCTGTGGCCCCCCAGAAAAACAACAAAACAGAATCATTGCAGGCTAAACTTAACTGTAACTTATGGAAGTGAGATTTTTGTTTCGCATCACACGTGTAGTTATGTACAGTTTTTATTGAAGTTACATGCTTTTATTTGTCCAATCCCTCCCTGATTTTGGATCCTTCCCAAAATTTCTTCTCTGGGTGTGCTACTGTGATCTTCATTTCATGTGATCTACGAGGCATGTCCGGAAAGTAAGTACCGTTTTGGAAAAAAAAAACAAAAAAAAACACATAAAAACATTTTTTTCAAAACAAAATTTATTTTTACATGAAAGAGCATTTCTTAAACTATTTTTCTACATAGTTGCCACCATTGTTCAGACATTTATCCTAGCGGGAAACCAGCTTTTCTATGCCCTCTTCATAGAAAGATGCCACCAGTGAAAACGGAAGATGCGGAACAATACTGTGAAACATTGAGAAAACTTTGACGCGCAATTCAAAACAAAAGGCATAGAATGCTCAGTCAAGGCATTGTGTTGTTTCATGACAATCCATGTCCCCATTCTGCTGATGTCACTCAAAACCTTATTCAAGAATTCGGTTGGGAGCAGTTTCATCACCTGTCATACAGATCCGATCTCGCACCTTCTGACTACCAGTTGTTCTTGAAATTGAAGCGTGATTTTGGAGGAAGGCGCTTTGACAGCGATGACGACGTATAAAAAGGGTGTTCAGCAGTGGCTGTCTTCACTGGCAACATCTTTCTATGAAGAGGGCATAGAAAAGTTGTTTTCCCGCTACAACTAATGTCTGAACAGTGGCAACTACAGTATGTAAAAAAATAGTTTCAGAAATGCTCTTGTAAAAATAAATTTTGTTTTGAAAAAAATGTTTTGATGTTTTTTTTCCAAAACGTTACTTACTTTCCGGACATGCCTCGTATGAATATAAAATAACATGTCCTGGCTCGTATGAATATAAAATCATTGACGAGCCAAAAGCGCTGAAGTTTGGTCCGTAGTTTTATTTTATAATATAGAGACTCTCTAAGGAAGGATTTTTCAACCCTAAGGGGGTGAAATCAGGTGTAAAGTTTTTTTTATGAAAAATTGTATTTCTTATGTGTATCAACTTGAAACTTGGTATAAATATTCTTCAAAACAAATAATAAAGCACACATTTTAGGATTTTTTTTAAAAACAACCCCTAAAAAGGGGTGCGACAGGGTGGTGAAATTTGCATGGGAAACCTGAATCTCCGTTTATCAACTTGAAACTTGATATGAATATTTTCCAAAACAAATGCTAATACACATGTTTTAGATTGTTTAAAACAACCCCTAAAAAAGGGGTGTGATGGAATGTTAAAATTTGTGAGAGAAAATCTGTGGTTATCGACTTAAAATTTGGTATATATATACTCTTCAAATCGTATATCTATCATAGACCAATTTTATTATCTCCATTTAACATCGATCAAAGTTTATATCCGAAATCATGCGAACAAAGTCACGAGCAAAAGCTAGTTGTAAATAAAGCTGCAAAATTCAAGTGCATAAATGTTTTAAGCATAGACAGGGTGATTCACAATGATTGTTGCGAAAAATGTCACATGAATATAGGTCATAATTATTAAGAGATAAGAGATAATTGAAGTAATTCAATGAAAGAAGCTTGTAATAAAAGCATTCTGTATTTGTTAGTGCACTATAGTACTTAATATATTCATTTACATTGGTATACTTAAACCTGGTTGGGACTAGTTAGGATTATTTAGACACAGCCTGGTTAAGTCGAAATTAGAGAAGTTAGTTATGAGGGTGATTTATTAAGTGAAGACATGCTCAATTATAAATAGAAACGTATTTAGAAAAAAAAACTAGAACATTTCCTTTTTTTTTTCCTCCAAAATTCTAACCTAAAATGGAGGTTATAAATTGATTCCAACAATCTCCTTCTTTTCTTTATGTGATGGAAGATTTGTCTATGCTGTTTCAAAATTGTGTTCTTTAGTATGTACTTTCAATTATTTTTCAATTTTGTCTTACTGATACTGCTTTGTCCAATCCGACTTTAACAATTTTGTGTACACTTGAACCAAATTATTATGACTACCACTTAGTAACCAGAATAACTGTCGTATGCAGCATGGACAGCAGGTAGATGGCATAGGGGAGAGTTGATGAGATTCTGAAAGATATCCACTAGATTCTGGAACCATGTAGACCACAACGTACAGTCGGAGGTATGTGTGCTTCAATTAGTAATCAAAGGATCGGCTTGCAAAGTTCTCGTAGATACCAGAGCATTGGAAAGCTACATAGACGAAAATTTAGCTAAACAGCTAAATCTGAAATTAACCGATATCTCACAACATTTTTCAATATTGAAAAAATTTTGCTTATGTATGTGAATGTTATTATGCAAAGTGCAAACAAATAATGGTGAAAAACACAAAAAAATGAGAGAAAAAAAAAGGAAAAGTAAGGGGGAGAAATGAAAAAAAAAATTTCAATACTTATGGAGTGAACATGTTGACAGTGTTTCCTGTGGCAGATGGGATATGCCAGCAAGGCAATGTGACATGTCTTATAGCAAGAATTGTCCAGGAATGATTGCAGGAACACAACCAAGACGTCCAAAACTTTCCCAGCCCCCTTAGTTTGTTTACAAGAAATCCGACCGATCGCGACTGGGCAAAGACGAATCATGTGATTCCTTATCGATTAATCATGTCTGGCATTGTTGATTTTTTATTCTATCAGAAAGAAGTGGGGGTTTTTTTAAATAAAAATTTTAATTTCACGGAGAAATTGATATTAGATCATTTGATTTATCATAAGCGGTAGGAATTTTTAAACATAGACAAGGTTTTTTAAAAAAATTGAATATCAAATAGACCAGGCACGAAAAATTGATGTTTGATCACATGATTAGTCTTCGATCGGTCGGACTTCTTGTAAATACCCTAAATTTAATTGAGCATTTTTGGTATCACCTTGACTGCCATGTCACAACAATGGATAAATAATCAAATCGGGTGAGAGTTCTTTTCAGGGATATCTGGTAGATCCAGACAATGCGAAGAAAACATATCCAGGGTGACTAAATTGAACAATGAAGAACATCATGCATGAAAGCACACAGAGCGATGCTGACCACTAAGTGCGTGCACAACATAATTTTGCGCAAAATTTCTAAGTCATTAGATTTTAACTTTTGTTTCCTAACTCAAAAAAATTAAGTTCTACTTTAGTATTGCAGCTACAAATGATGAATGAAACTAAAACTAATGAGAGAAATTAAATGAGTTGTGTGATGTAGAATGTGACTTCTTCTTTGCATAGTACAAGAGATGTTATTCATGACCATCTCAAGTCATTTATCTCAACAGTGTTAGTTAGGGGGTGCATCAAATATTTGTAATATTCATGAGTTTAAAAAAAAAGGTTTTTTTTTTCATTACTTTTTATAATAAGTAAATATTACAAACTATAATAGGGACATTATTTTGTGGACACCATGTATATGCAGGGTTCGCGCTTATTTGCAATTTACGCGTCAAATGGACATTGTCGCTAAAAATTGACTTGTGAGTTTTTGATGAGCGAAAAAAAAAAAATTGACTCGTTAAATTTTTAATATCATCGTGCATATCTTTCTCGCCACATTTTAACTTCACTTCATTTTGTCACATCCTGCCTTGTTTAAATTTCTAATTAACTAAAGGGATTGTGGGTGCATGTAAAAATATGGAAGTTAAACAGAATCTAAAATTTGACCTGCTATTGTGAAATTTGACTTGCAGTTTTCAAGCTGGGGAGTCAAATTGACTCTTATATTTTTGGTCCTAGAGCAAACCCTGTCTATGTATATTATTCATATATTATTTGTATCTATAATAGACAGATGTATAAGAAAAGAAGGACAAGACAAATAACCTGGAATAAAACCGAAACGACTGGAGAGTGGTAAGACCCTCAAATAAAGCACCACCACATCATTGATGACTATCCTCTTCTCCATTCCATTCTCCCTGACCAACAAAAAGTTTCTTTTAAAGGACAACTCTACGGTCACATACAACTTTACTTAAATCGAAAGACTAACCTATTAATAATATCATAGCATATCTAAATTTTTAAAATTCGAATCCTAAATGTGTGAAAAACGAAAATTCCGAGCGCGATTTGAAATCGGGGGCATCCATCTTGGGTGGAGGCGTGACGTAGTGCGAGGATTGCTCTCATCAAGCTTTGCAGTGAATCTTTAACATTCACTATAGAACTACATTCATTCAGTACTGCGTTCACTATAATTTTCACGATGTTTGGACATGAAAGCAGCGATTCAGATATTAGTTTTAAGACTTACGAAGATATGGAGGCTTATTTTAACAACTATCTATATCAGTGATTTGGTTAGGCGTGAAACCATATAGTTTAGAACCGCGATCACCCGTCATTAGACGAGGAATACAGTGTCGCCGAATCGACGGAAAATGTATCACGCGCAACAAATTGTCAAGTATAAATAATACATATATTATTTAAATGTGAACAATTTCATGATATTAATTTTTAAATTAGGTATCAGTGCACTATATGTGAAGATATGCCGACATCACAAGTGCGAACGTATGCTGTCGTGATTAAGCCGAGATCGATCAGCATATGCCCAGTGGTTCGGAGTGCATCACCGAAAATTCCGTCTTTTCAAAAATCTGCGTGGATTACGATATACCAACAAACTAATTTCTCCATTAGATTTGGGTGCACCTGGGAAGAAATAAAAGAAAAGTTCTTCCCCGTTGCGTTGTGACAGCCATTCGAAAAATCTTTCCTTCACAAGAACATTGTGGTTTCAAATACTGTAAAATTTTATTAAAACTAATTAAAATTCTCTCAAGCATTTTTTTCTTTGTTTATTTGATTCATAACTAAAATTTATGGAAAATCGAACTAAATTTCAGGTTATCAAATGTATTTTGTTACACTGATATATTTTAATTTACGATCATCACTAAATATAAACTATTTCAGCCAGTTTAAATGACAAATGTA